>JAXDDX010000040.1:462500-930000 GCA_034670405.1 Hoplostethus atlanticus | reverse complement strand
CTCTCTCTCTCTCTCTCTCTCTCTCTGTCTCTGTCTCTGTCTCTCGCCCCTCTCTGCTTGCTGAGTAGCCGGCAGTGCGGTGAACAACATCTGAGGCGGGAGTAATACTTCTCCATTTGAGAGCGATCACCAGGAAGAGGAAAAGACGTGGCACTGGTGTTTGGGAGGAAGCTGTAGACCGTAGTAACTAAAAGGACGAAGTAAGTGTAACGTTACCCCGTGACTTTCTGCTGATCATCGAATCCGAGGATGCCAAGTCGATACTTGTGGAGAAAGCGCTTCCCAAGTTATCTTGGAGAGAACAAACGTCCTCATAGTTTGAGACAGTCCCACAATCAATTAAGACACACAGATGTTCATCTTCCCATCTGATTCACTGTTTGGGTGTGATGCAGTGAGGGGGCTTCCCGGTCCATCATCTCATGTGTCCTCGATTGGCAAGTAAACTTACAGCATCTTTATCCATCATCCGTCCTTGGCGTCCTTTTGTTTTGGAATCATACTTCGGCCGTAAAATATTCCCGTCACACACAAGAAAGGACAACAACACATCTCGAGTTCAGTTGAGTAAGGTGGAGCATGCAGTAAAAGCTAGTCCATATTGTCTGTTGTCATAAAGCACGACCATGTGCAGCCCCTAGCTGGCTAATGCTGCTAGCCACTGCACTAGCATGATGTTCTTAATGGCACAATTATTTAAAAACCACCATGAGGGCATTACAAGAAATTAAATCAGCTATTGCAACTATAGATTTCTTTAAATTTCTACATAGACTTTGATTGAGGTGGGTGGTGTTTCATTTCGTTCTGCACCCAGCCAGTAGAGGGCAATAGAGGGACCGTCACTCCCAGGACTTCCTCATTGGCCTCAACAGCCGAGGCCAGTTTTGGACACTGTCCCTCAGGACACTGTGCCGGCAACACAGCAGCTAAAGTGGTCGGCGGGAGTTGAGAGCCAACAAACACTGAGAAATGCCAGAGAAAAGCCTTTGGCTGCAGAGGCCTGGCAAAGTGGAAAGCCTTGATGTTTCATTGTTCATGCACAACAGAATCAGTAGACTCTGCTCTCTCTCTCTCTCTCTCTCGCTCTCCCTTCCTCTCTCTCTCTCTCTCTCTCTCTATTTGGGGATTATGGATCAGTCTCCGTTCATTTGTTCATTCATCCTTCCATCTGTCAGACGTGATCTCAAACACTGCTTATCGGATTGTGACGAAACTTGGGGAAATGATGCATTTCACCACGGGGGCCCTGGAAACTTCAACATTACACTGATTGGCCTAAGGGGGGCACTAAGATTACAGGTCAAAACAAGATGGCATATTTGTTACAGAATCGCCCAAAGGGGATTGCATCATTTGTTGGATGCGACATGTTTACTGTTGCCTTGTTTCTCTCTCCCCTTCGCTCGCTGTGTCGGGCATGCTCAATTTCTGACACACTCACACAATTGCTTTCATTCTCTCCACCGTCGTTCTTTCTCTCTCACTCCTTCTCACTCTCCCAACTCTGTGTCTCTAGAGCATATCTTCTTTCTGACACACACACAACCATTGACATTCTCTATATTCTCTCTGCCAGTCTCTCATCTTTTCTCTCTCTCTCTCCCAGCCTCTCCCCTCCTTTTCCGCCATCTCATTCTGATGCATGGCTGTATAACTGGCCTTTGTAGAGACAGCCTCGGTCCTGGAGGATTCTCCTGGAATCAATTCACCCTGCTTGTGCCAGCCGGTGATCAACAATTTAGAGGTCATCAACTGCTAGGCCTGTCGGGAGGCTGCTTAACCGGTATATTAGGTGTCTGACATGACAGCACATTTACAGTAGGTACATGAGCTAGGTGAGGGTACCTTCTAGGTTGAGTTTTGCCCCCTTTTGTACAATTGCACAATACCTCAACAAGGCTTAAAGGACTACACTGACTTTTGATGAGAAGATTGCCATCAAAATCATCTCTGTGTCTCCAGTAGAAAGCTCTAACCATTTAGTATTTGGAATTGGATTGTACATGCATCACTTCTGCAAACAAAATCAATCAATCATCAAGTCCATTATGAATCAACAACGCCAAACTGTTAGCTCTCTGGCTAACTTCCTGTTACGCTCGTCTGGTGGGAAGAGATATCTTCTGCCATTGAAAGTGGGTTAATTTTCTATCTATTTTACCAATCCCCTAAACGAGCCTGCAGGTTTAGACACGTCACTAAAATGAACTAACCTTGCAGCCTTAGAGCTGCTACAACTTCTAATCTTCTCACTTCTAGGATAATGCTAATCGCCTACAGTCACTTAACATACTGAATGCTAAAGCGTTAGCATGCCACCAGACAGAGTTATCCACCAGAGACAAAGAGGTGATTTTAATGCCAATCCTCTCGTCACATTTGGGACCTTGTTGCTCAAATGTATTGAGATGAAACTGATCAAACATGGTTCTATCAGCTGTAGTGTTACGACATACATTTTCTTTGCGACTCTGATCGACTGACAAAATGCTTTCATTGTGAAAACTTCATGGAGCGCTAGCAGAAAAAGGGCAAAACAACATTGATGATATGCATTATCAACTGTTGAATACATTCAGATATTGACAAAGAGTCTTCAAGTCATGAATTACTTGAGTATATTTATTAACACAAAATACTGAGCTCAGGAGAGATGTACACACAAGGTAGGGTCTGCAGATCTCTACCAGAGAACTGTCTGAACAGTGTTATAAAGGAGCAGAAAGACAGGAGTAGGGGTCGTTTCTAAAACATCTACAAGGTTATTTACAACCTAGACCAAACAATATGTACGGTATTGAAGGTTTCTTGAATCTCTCATGGGGTCGGCCTTCAGTATGGGCTCACAGGAATGCAACAGTAAGGATCACCTCATACTAGCACTAGAGATGGGTACAACACAATCATATTACTCAGAGAGGTTGCGATATAGTGATTAAGGCATAAGAAACGAGATATAGACATAAATTCTACCACATCAACGCATGAGTAAAGCGTGCCTAACTCCTAGATCGCAATGCAATTCGATCTGCACCAGAGCGATGCAGCGGTAACAGATTCTCTCATTTGAAATGCATGAACTCCCATCAGAGACCTACACAGTCGACACATTTAAGCCCAGAGTTGAGGCTACATATGAACCTTGTAAGATAGACACAGATACTGCATGTAAACCCCAAAATACAGTCAAAAAATGTATATCTTGTGTTGCATTGCACCGCATTGTGCTCTAGTATGCTTCTCTTTGCTGTGCTTGCTTGTGTCGAGCTGTGCAAAATAACAGTGTGCATTTTTAACATCTAGTACTGTATCCATGGAGATTAATTACATTAATTTGTGTTGCTGGATCTCTCTCTCTCTCTCTCTCTCTCTCTCTCTTCCACCAATAGAGGAGGAAAAAAAAGAGAGCAAAAGTGCGAGAGACAGACAGGCAGTTGAAACGACACCCAGGCAGACAGAAATGTAGTGGTTGCCATGCGACGGCCATATAGAGCGGTGATGGCCGTGGTAATGGTACCTGGCGTTCTGTTCAGTGATATAATCAGCTCGCCCAGCCAGCCATAAATCATCATCAGGCTGAGCTGCACGATCTTAAAGGAAAAATGCACCCTAAACCCCAGAATTCACGACACTGTTGTAAGAGGACATCCTCGTAGCGCCGATAGTTGTGTTCTCTTTTAAATCTTTTATCCGAGTTGAACGTTTACGTGGTCCGCTGCGTGCTGAGTAGTATTCCTGAGCAGAGAATCCATGAAACTCATTTTGTGTAAAAAAGAATATCCATCTCAACAACCAGACGCATTCACGCCAAATATGTTCGTAGTGGCTTATTTGAACTCCGAAAGGTTTACTCCTTTAGCACAGTGCGTTTGGCCAGGTGAGAACAACGCCATTCGAACTCGGGTGGCACCAAATCACTGACCGAGATGCTTGAAAATACTGCAGTGCTGTTCATTAGGAGCGAGAACATAATCCGAACCAACTACAAGAACCCCAAAACACAAGGGGTTATGGGTAAAAGGAGACAGATGTTGGCTTCTGATAGCCAGCAGCTCCTCATGCTTGGAAAGCCTAAAGAAACTGATTCTTAACTGGTATGAACGCCAGAGAAGCAGACAAGTCCGTCAGGCTTAGCTAAAGTTACCGGGTCTGGACTCAGAATGGTTTTGGATCTGCCTCATTAATAACAAATTGCCAATTTGCCACATACTTTGTAAACTTTTTGATCTCTCGGTTAAGTATTTATACACAACAGCCAACCCTGAACCACACTGCACATGTTGGAAATTCAGCCTCAGTGCTCTCACAGTCAGTCTCTCAGTTAGAGGCCTGATACCGTCACAAATTACAGGTTTGGTACTTTTGTTTTTCACTTTGTGAGAGACTTGCCAACAGGATAATAGGAGTCACATATGAGAATTGGATTTTTGGCTGCAATCGGTCATTAGAAATCCAACCTAATGGCCTTTTTGCCCATTAAAAAATTTGGCCAGGAGATGGGACCACTGGCACATCCCTTAAATAGATCTATGGACACAGTGCCTGCCTCTGTGTCCTGTGCTGTACTGTAGCCAAACGGTTAGCTAATGGTTAGCTAGTCTTCAATATTGGAGTAGGTCAGGTGCTCTTGCTCAGGGGCACTTGTATTAAAAATCAGATATCAGTCAGTGTCATCCACCTCTGATATCCAGAATTTTCCCCCGGGGATCAATAAAGTATCTATCTATCTATCTATCTATCTATCTATCTATCTATCTATCTATCTATCTATCTATGATGGATATGACACAGTTTGTTTGATTACATATTTATTGTAGAACCGATCAATACTACTCTGGTAGTCGATGGAAAGGGTTAAACCTGAATTGATTCTAATCAGACATTTTAATTGGATTCCATACAAGTATGTATTAATTAAGTATGTGTCAGGATTGTTATCACCATCCTGGATTTCAACAGAGGGTTTAAATGCTATTTCATCTTCAAGAATAGAATCCTGTGGGAAACACTGAATATTTGGAAAATGGTCAAACGTAAAGACATTGAATGTTGGCACAATATACCGTCCAAAATGATCAGTATCAGCCTTCAAAAACAGAAAAACAACCTGCCAACCAAGTATGTTTGGCAGTAAACATGAGTTGGGTAGCAAGCAGCTTTGGTGTCTTCAGCATCAGATACCCAGAACCAAGAGAAAGGATCTTATCACACCGGCCTCTCTGCACTGCATCCGCTACCGAGTTGATTTCAAAACCCTGCTGTTTGTGTACGAAGCCCTTCATGGTCTGGCTCCTCTCTTCAGAACAACTAGATCCCAAGGTCTTTTGTCTGTCCCCTCCTCTCTCCAGCCTCTCTGGTGATGGTTGATGGCCCCTATGCATGAACGCACCTGCACTTCCCAGGAGACCGTGAACCTGCAGAGAGACTTGCCTGCAAGCCCCTTGACAACCCACTTGACGAGCAAACACCACGCCACTCGACACTCGTCCAGCAAGTCTTCGTAATTGGCACTCCTCCTATAGGGAACAGTCAGCTCCAGTGTGGTCTCCTGTCGCCGTGCTCTAAAAGCCCCCGCCACTGAAGAGTTGGGGCAAATTCATGTGTAAAGCACTTTTAAAGGGGCATTAAGTAATCTGTGACCTTTATGGACCACGAGAACAACGACTCTTCAGAAGAGCATCAGCAGACTGTTGTCTCTTCTTATTTAAGTCTCTGGCACTACTAGACTGCAAGCTGGACTGAATGACTTGTTTATACTATACTATACTATACTATACTATACTAGAATATACTAGAATATACTAGAATATACTATACTATACTATACTATACTAGAATATACTATACTATACTATACTATACTATACTATACTATACTATACTATACTATAATATACTATACTATAATATACTATTCTATACTATACTATACTATACTAGAATATACTATACTATACTATACTATACTATACTATAATATAATATACTATACTATACTATAATATAATATACTATACTATACTAGAATATACTAGAATATACTATACTATACTATACTATACTATACTATACTATACTATACTATAATATACTATACTATACTATACTATACTATACTATAATATACTATTCTATACTATACTATACTATATTATATATTATACTATACTATACTAGACTATAATCTACTATACTATACTAGACTATACTATACTATACTATACTATATTATATATTATACTATACTATACTATACTATACTATATACTAGACTATAATCTACTATACTATACTAGACTATACTATACTATACTATACTATATTATATATTATACTATACTATACTATACTATACTATATTATATATTAACTATACTATACTAGACTATAATCTACTATACTATACTATACTATACTATACTATAGCTGCTGTGCAACTTTTAAGTGACTGTCGAGGCTTCGGGCTGTTTCCCCCCGAACCACGGATCCCTAAGCAAACTTCAATTACGTCCATGAGAACGGCCCCTGCTCTCCGAGCGGCTGCATATCAGCAGAGTTGCAGTCGCTGGTTCCTCTGTGGTGTGATTGGGCCATCGTGGTGGATTTAGCATTAAGTGGGCCGAAATCCTCTTTCCTGTCAGCAAAGTAGCGCCCTCCAACTCCCCTTTAAGTACGGGACAGCTCGCTCCTCCCCGCAGGCTGTTTCAAGCAACACACACACACAGGTAGGCTTGAACCGTAGGTCTTATCGGGTTCCCTCAGCTGTGTTGCCAGACGCTGGCCCCCTCTCTCTGTCTGTCTGGCGGAGTTAAACCGGGGGTGTTTAAAATTAGATTTAACATCGATCATTTCCCTGGCCTGAATGGGGCCCGGTGTCAGAGGCTGGCAAGGGCAATCCCTCACCCACCGTCCGTCTGCCTCGCCTCAGTACACCATCAGTCAGGCCTGGGAAGGAGGGAGGGACGGAGGGAGAGACAAAGGAAGTAAGAGAAAGGAGAGAGGGAGAGAGGGAGGAAGGAAAGGAACGAGGAAGGAGGGAGGAATGGATAGAGATGAAGGGGGAAAGGTAGAGAGAGAGGAAGGAGGGGAGAAAGGGAGGGAGGGAAAAATGAAAGAGGAAAGGAGGGAGGGTGGGATGTATAGAGATGGAGGGAGAGAGAGAATGGAAAGGGAGAGGAAAGGGAGGAAGGGAGGGGGAAAATATGGAAGGGAGGGAGAGAGAGTGGAGGAGGACAAATGGAGAGAGCTGGAGAGAAATAAAGGAAGTAAAAGAAAGGGAATGAAGGAGGGACCGAGGGAGAGAAAGAAAAGAGGAGTGATGGACGGACAGAAATGAGGGAGAGAGGTAGGAAGAAAAGGGGACGGAGGGAGAGAAATTGAAACAGGTCGACAGAGGGAGGAAGGGAGGACGGACGGAGGAATGATAGAAATGGAAGGAGAGAGAGGTAGAAAGGAAAGGGAGGGATGAGGAGCAGAAAGCCAAGATGAGATAAAGATAAAGGAAGTAAGAGAACGGGAATGGAGGAGGAAAGGGAAGGGGTGAGGAAAAGAGGTGAAATGGAGACATAACCGATTCGCCTCTTTCCCCCACCCTCCCATCTGACTCTCTGGCGGGGATCGAAGTTCAGCATCCTCTAACTTACAACAACCTCCTATCCTTAAAAACCAAACCATCACCACACACGAACACCGCCGAGCAATGAGGGAAACATCGGAGAAACATAATACACGAACGCCTCACGTCTTCCTGACGCCAAAAAACACGCAGGTTGCTAACAGTCGTGTCATTTTCGTGACTTATTTGCATGGTAATTGTATTTTCATGCTACGTTTACCTTTGTGCGGAGAGGGAGAGAGAGAGAGAGAGAGAGAGAGAGGGAGAGAAGAAAAAAAAGGTGATGTGCATATTAACAAGTCGGGCATGCTGGGTAATGCCGGCGCAGGGGTGGATAATGGCGTAATTACGCGGTGCAACTGTTGTCGACTTCTTGCCCCCGTGGTGTCGCTGCGGCCAACAACCGCATGACTGAACCGGAGAGAAACACGTTGTGGTTTGATGGGGGAAGGGGAGTGGGAATAGACACAGGCAGACAGACAGACAGGCAGACAGACAGACAGACAGGTACACAATGATAACAATGGGATAACAGTGATAATCAGAAACTTTATTTGCGTGGCGCAGTTTTAGAACAGAGTTGAAAAAGTGCTTCAAAACTGCCGCAAATGGCAGAGAGGTAACTGTTTGCCCTTAAATGCCCTTGTCGATGTTGGCCAGGCCAGGAGAGCAGTGAAGAGCACCGGGACTGCTGAACACAAGGGAATAAAAGTATGGGCATGATCCGTCACTATGCCAACGCCAACCTCAACCTTTTGAGGCATAGAAAAGGTCCTCTCTTTGCAGTGTGAAGCCTTTTGGATCCACACACTCTAGACACTGTCGATTCTTCCGGGCTGTCCAACAGTGTTGAATCGATTGCGGACCAGTTCATTCACTCTTATAAAATAGTTTTGAACCTGGTTAAACACTCACTGACCAATATACAGAACTGGATCATGAACCGCTAACCCCCCTCACATTTGCAGCGTGCCTCTTGACTAAATGGTGGCACTAACAGAACAAATCGCACAATATCTCGCTTGGCCACGAGGTAGTACGCTGATTTGGATCTCATGATGACGACAGTGAACGAAGCCAAACTCCATGGAAGTTCGCAGGACCACCAAACGCACCATCTCACCGTTCTCCTAAACTATTGAAGATAATGACTGAACTTTCATTTCGGGCTGAACTGCTCATTTAAGAACATTTTTTTGGAGAGTAGACATCTTTTACAGTAAAATAGACTTAGTAGATGGATAGAAAGTCAAGGAGAGACAGACAGGTATCGCAGAAATGTAGCTTAAATGGTCCCGCACAAACCCTGATGCAGTTCACCCTATTATGAAACATGTGCTCAAGCCTTCCCAAGCATGAAACACCCCCTGTAATGCAATCCATCCAACCACACACCGGTTATGGCCTCGTGGCTATGAGGCCCGCTCATCGGATTGCTGTAACTACTGTCAGGATCCTTGTTATGTTTGTGAGGCATGGCCTTGCCAAATGCGAGGAACATTGATTTTTATTTCCTTTCGCTCAACAAGGTTTGTAGCGGCCGTAGTCTTGCCGTTGGCACTTCATCGCGACAGGAGTTTGCGAGTGAATGTGGTAATCATCATAAGGTGTTTGACGATAAACAAGTCAATCGGCGGTATGGTCAACTGCTTCGCCTTCATAGCATAAATGCGCAGTTCTCTCTTGATTCAGCTAATCCCTGAAGTGGCTTTCTCATTATAGTCTTAACGGTTGTCCAATTAGAGTTTCCATTACTTTAAATTGAAAGGGAATTAGCCCAGTGCTCTAGACTATGAGCTACAGTCCACTGTTTGTACAGGGAGGCCATTCTGGGTGTGAAAATGTGTTTTACCTCAGGGAGGAAATCATAGGGCTGTTACTGGAGACAGGATAGTTTCCTCCTCCCACAGATTGAATGTTGAAGAGTTCTAGTCCAAAATGTTATATATCATTATCTGGATCTCTAAAATACAGATGATCCAGTCTGTAGAACCAAGGATTTAAGTTAGGTTAGGATTTTAGCATCCTTTAAAAAAGAAATACCACAATTTGTTATAAGATTGGGTGGAGTAGGCGGATATCTAATTTTGTACCAAGATCCAATCACATCTGATTCAGCTTCACAGCTAATACAGCACAATGACTAAATGAGTCTGCCTATGGGTCAGCTGTTTCCATCTGATGATGCATTTCCTTCATGGGGCTGATAACTAGAGGAGAGATAATGTTGTCCTCCCATAAGTTAAATGATGAATGTGTATATCTAGACAGATGTATAGTTACCCTACTGTCTATATGTAGTGATATGTATAGTTACTGTCTATATGTAGTGATATCAGGACAGCAGAGTCGCTGCCCATCTTTCGCCGCAGGCTGAAAACCCACCTCTTCAAGAAACACTACCCTGACCCTTCCTCTTAGCCTTGCCTATTTGTCATCAATTATTTGTCTGAGCTCTTGTTTATTTGATTCACTCATTTGTCTTAGCTCTTGTTTATTTGATTTTCTTATTTGTCTCATTTGTTTAATTAAAACGTAGGTAGCTAACTTATTGCACTTTTACCTTAACACTAGTTCTGCTCTTAGTTGCTTGTTTAGGAAGGAAATGCACTTATGATTTCTGGTGACTAGTAGTTTTCTTGCCTACCTATGTTGAATGCACTTATTGTAAGTCGCTTTGGATAAAAGCGTCTGCTAAATGACTGTTATGTAATGTAATGTGATATGTATAGTTACTGTCTATATGTAGTGATATGTATATTTACTTCTTCTCCCCCTGGAGAAGGTCAGCGGCTATAGCAAGAGGCAGTAGAACATCAGCATACTCCCTGAGGACAGCCATGTTGTCCTCCCATAAGTTAAATGATGAATGTGTATATCTAGACAGATGTATAGTTACCCTACTGTCTACAGCTCCTGTGGTTGTAGCCTAGCCACCTCAAGCTTGTCACAGATCTCCTTAAGCTGATCTTCTGTGAGTCCCACAAGCTTAGCGACAGCCCGACATTCAGAACTCCATCTAGCGACTGATGGGACAACCAGTCACATGTTGCAAATGCAGATCTGTGTGCCTTGTTCCATACTGAAGAGCATTTGGCCATTGCATTTCGGTACAATTTCCGTGACGGACCTTTTGACGCAGCTTTGTCAATTTCGTTAGTTGCGATCAGATTTAATGTATGTGCTGCACACAGCACCCGCATCCACAAACCATGCTCCATCATCGTATTCATCCGAGTCCTCCTCACTCCGGTAAACTCTCAGAAGGCCTTGACAAGGTTGCTCCCATTGTCTGTTACTGTGGATCTAACTTTGTATCTTGTAGTCTGCACAGATTTCATTGATTTTTGCTGCTACAACATCGTAAGCCGGCTAAAGCTGTCTATATAGTGTGTCTTGAAATGTCTTGTGTCCCCGTATCACGTATGTCCCCTGTAGCAGCCATATAGTAGGAGCTACTGTATATGTCACATGTTAGCATCTTCACATTGATCTCAGAAAGCCTCCAGAATTGATTCTCTGTGATCTCCTCCTTGATCCTTTTAGGAGGGGGATTTTAGGAGAAACATTTCAGATGTAGATGATCACAAAAGTCAGAGAATATACGACCCTGAGCATTTTTCCTCTGGGCTCCTATTTAGTGATTATTAAGGACTATGAGCCGTCTCAGCCACCACATCTCTCCTGCTTCCATCCAAACTAAGTCTATTTGCCTTCCCCCCCCCACTATCTTTTTCCCTCTCAACCCCTCTGCGATATCCATCAATCCTTAACTGTTGAGGGACACACTCATTTCACAGGTCAATTAATTTTAATCAGAGTGTGTCAATTTAATCTGAGTTCAAACCGCTAGACGGACACTTTGTGAAAATCTCATTAACCTTCCCATTTCCAATCTGCTCACTTCATCAGCAGGGCAGAGCAATGACTCAGTCATTTTCAGACCCACGCTTTTTCTGTCGGTAAACAAACTCCGGGGTTTGGGAAATGTCACCGGAAAAAAAAGAGGTGCAGGGGAGGAAAGCACACATCATATCCCGTCGAAAATGTGGTTGACACTGACATAAAATCAATCATTGACATATCTTAAGACGTAAAGACGTCTTCATCATGCCAATAAAGATTGGCTTGAAACAAGTCTTGCCTATTGATAATATTGACAGCAGATTTAGAGATTAACAGAAGGTTTGCAGTTTACAGATCTATGGTTTTGCAGTCCAGAAGCATATTCACAGAGTGCCAATGTGCATCGTTGGTTATCAACTGTATCTCAATCAGGAGGACCCCATCATAAAACGATCCTCATATGGTAGTAACCCCCATGACAGGAGCATATCACTGCTGTCGTGTGACTGTCTTGCAACCATTGTTGGTGGTTTTCAGGTTTTAACTTGAATTGAAGGATTACGTGATTTTGGGATTATGAAACCCTCGGATCCATTGGATGAACTCGAAAACTCGTAGCGGTAAAGCTAACAACAAGGCTGTTTTTCTTAGTTCCTGATATGTTTGACCTTTGGGGTATACAACGTCTTCACAAGACAGCGTCAATGTGATAAGACGCTGGCGGTGGTGAGAGGACCGTAGAGATGGACTTCCTTCATTCCCTCTTGAAGAGACGGATCGCCTCGACGAGGGAGGTGGCAGGGGTGGAGGTGGTTGCCGGAACGCGTGGAGAGATCTGATTAAATTAAATGTAAATAGCAGAGCAGGAAATGACAAAAAATGAAAAGAAAAAACATTGACAGCATGGGAGAATCCCCTTGCTCTAACGCCGGAGAGTGTGCTGTACGAAAAGTCGTCTTCCTGAATGAACCTTTTGCTACAGCATCCCCGGATTTACTGAGCAGATGTGCTAGCGTGCACAATGAGCTGTTCAGCAGTATCCGATTTACAGATGGAAGAATACATACTTGTACACATGGTTGCATCGCTAGCTATTGACATGTTCACATTTACAGACGTCGTACCCCGAGGGTTCAGGAACATGAACGCACCGTAGAGTGAAACATGCAATCGACACGATCCAGAATCTTTCTACAGAAACATTTAGCCTGCCTCGCATGGTTTTGTTCCAAAAGTTTCAGTGCGCTTTGACAAGCTAAATCAAGCGCCCCCCGATCCCTAACCCCCCCCCCACCCCACCAGTGCAGCCCTGTAGTCATTATTTTGACCCAGGTGTCGAGGAGAGCTGATGAGATGCAGGCTCATTTGCATCAGAGGCCAACGCACCCTTCAGAAACCACACAGCCGTGAGACCAGCCGCTCCACTCAACGCTGGCCTTTCATCTCTAACTATACCTCATATTCTCTCTCGCTCTCTCTTTTATTCTCTTTCTTCACACCAGCACACGCAACGCGCTGCCAGACACAAAAGGATAACGGGATGCACGCTGCAAGAAATGACAAGCTTGACAAGGTTTTTTTTTTTAATTTGGCTCGGCTTATCGACCTTATTTCAGGGTATTACTTACCTTACTACACACGATAATATGACTCGTTTCAAGACATTTGCTTGAAACAAGGGGAATTGGTTCGAGCTGTAATTCCTTGTTTCATTTCCTGAAAGAAACCATGTTGAATTTCAGGTGGAATTCAAGCGAGGTCAGATCATTTGACTTAAAATGTCCTAAAGTAAGGTTTTTACAGTGAATGAATATAAGGAACACACACACACACACACACACACTCTCTCTCTTTGTCCTGCTCTCTCTCTCTCTCTCTCTCTCTCTCTCTCTCTCTCTCCACATAAAGCCACTCTCTGGCCCTCCTTAGTATTCCGATGTGGTTTGTGATTCTCTGTCAACATTTGACTTCACAGGCGGTGGGGATCAGACTCACACAGAGAGAGGCCAACCGCCGGACCGCTGGTAGGGATTACAGGGGCGGAGGCCTGAGAGGCAGACGGGGGTGACAGACATGTAGACGGTTAGACATCCTTACCCCCCCCCCCCCCCCTCCACCCCCCTGCAGATATATTATGGTCGTTTTGTTGCGACGGGGCAATAAAAATGATACCTTTCATTAACATTCACCCATTACCATTCATCTCGTATCGAGCTTGCTCCTGGATGTGATGTAGCTGGAGTACATTTACGCCCGACATTAAAATGCGGCTCCAGTACACACTCTGAAATTGGATTTCTCTTTCTTTCCCCGGCCAAAACGCAGATTGAGTCCTTTGTGTGCTCTGCGGGCTGACGGCGAACCCCTCGTCTCCTCGTTCACGATGTGTGCCCATGTTACAGTCTGAACTGCCCGCTGCCTGGTTTTGGTTTGTTTTATTTCTGTTGCTATGGTTACGGAGATGCATCGTGCACGTACGCTTTGACGCGGACCACCTCTGGAGGCGGTTTGAGCGATCAGAACTTCAGTGCGTCATTTACACACGGGTTTGATGCCTCTGTCAGGTGGAGAGAGGGGTCAAAGTCTGCACATGGACACACTCACTTGGGACCAAAGCATTGAGGGTTCAAACCTCTCCGGCCTGGGTGGGGAACGAGAAGTGCTCTCTGTTTCCATCGCAACTCGCTGTGTAAGTGTCCTGGAGCAAGGTGCTTCACGCGGGGTAACCCCTCAATCCCCCTTGAGTAAGGATTAAAAATACACCAACGCTGTGTTTTTCACACACCTTTTACCATGAACCTCGCAGCTGTTGGCTCAGTGCATACGCTGACCTCTCACATCTGTTTCCATTACCCCCAACCGTGTCTTATATTCTAGTAACATGCTCCCTAACACACAGAGAAAAGAAAATCTCCCAACTGTTGCTGTGTAGTGGCCAACGATGCCAGATTACAGTTGCACAGTGAATGTGCAGCTCTTCTACTGCAACTGCTTCCTATGCTGTTGGGCTTGGGGGCGGGGGGAAATGTCACCGGTCTCACCTCAGCAAAGCCTTTACCGTAGAGGTTGGCTGAAGGGATGAATTGGACAAAATAACAGAAACACCTACTAATATAAGCTTCGATGTGTGACCAGTGTTCCTCTTTGCCGATGCAGTTTGTCTGTTTGTCATGATCTTCCAGACTGTTCTCCTATATATATATATATATGCTATATTAAATCATTCTTTTGTTTTTGTGTCCGATTCTCCTGCAACATAGGCACTGACTATTTGGCCTCTTTGCTTATTTTCAGCCCTTTTTTGAAGCTGACACACACTGCCAATAGGAAACCACCTAAATATGATGTGGCAACGTGCCACATTACCGGGGTCCGGACAGACAGAGACACAAGGCATGAGGAGGGTTAGTTGGCCAGCAGGGCCGTTTTATTCACCAACAAACAATAAACCCGGCCCCGGTGTTGACGGCAGTTGGTAGCGCCGTCTCCCTCTGCCGACGCACCTCAGTCCTCCCCGGCGGGTCAGCCGCGGAACCCCAAAGCCGGCCAGCCTGCCAGGCTTGCAGGGGCATCCTGCCCCAACCCCGACTGTCACCAGCTCTTACAGGCGGCTCCCGACTGCACCCCCGGGGACCTCCGTCGGTCGTCGCCGCGGAGGGAGACGCCGCTCTCCCACTCCGTCCCGCAGCTCGTGCCCTCGCCTCCGTCCCGGCACTCCAGCCGCGGACCCCGCTCAGACGCGGCTGCTGGCTCTCCGCTCCTCCGGTCTGCCGGCCCTCGATCCTCCCGATCGCCGCCGGCTCCCGCATACACGCCGCCAGCCTCTCACACTGGCGCGTCCCTTCCACACTCACACATTCACACACCCAGGTTAAAAAGGCCCGGCTGCACTCAGCTTTAATTGGCCGCAGCCGCTGAGTCCAGCCGAACCTACCACCCTCCCTCCCCCCAGTCCGCCACATATGACTACGACTGTATAGCTGCCTTTGTGATTTTGTAAAAGTCCTTTTTCATGCAGTGTTTCCGTTATTTTGGCCACCCTACATGCTTCACGTGCAAGTTGTGCTGATATGGTCTGGGTTGCACAGCGCCTCTCACAAAAGTCACTCAAAAAGCATCAGGTTTGGCCATGGTCCAGCGTCGGTGAAAGGTAGACCTGTTGTCTCACATACATCACACTGTTCTCACTCCGTCTCTGGTATATCAAAATTTAGAACAATTCATTCCTGTCATCCAAGACCTTCAGCATGCGTCACTCTCTCTCTCGCAACACTTGACACTTGACAATAAACACCTTGTCTCACTTGTTCTCCATTCACAAGTATCCTGGGAAATTACTTTTTTTGACAAATATGTTGCTCTGTGAGCTGCCTGCCCTCTGTTTGATGTGAATGGGCTTCCAGGCATGGATCCTTTAGGTAGTTGCTACATGTGGATTGGAGATTCACACTAATTCACATGAATGTGTCTCTGATGACTTCTGGAGGTGGTGTGGACGGTCTCATCTTCAGTGCATCTTGGTTGCATTACTCAACCCAACAACTGTGGGATCTTCAACGTACAGCAGCAGCAGTACAGCATGCACATGCAAAGTGCGACTTCTGTAAATTGTGTTTGGACGCTCGCTGTTTCTTATCACGTGCCTGCGAGCAAAGCCTGCTCTCTCTCCCTGTCTTTGTTAGCAAAAATGAATCTTTGAACCTGAAACCTAATCTCAAGCTTCGATTTAAGTTGTAGGGCGCCGACGTGTGGTGCAGAGGTCTCGGCTCGGAGTTTTAATATGTTTTTGAACAGCAAATCCCTCTATCAGATCTCGGTGGGGTGAGAATGTGATTGGACGTGTGTGTGAGAAAGAAAGAGAGTTTGAGAGGGAACGAGAGGGGTGTGTGTGTCCATCCACGCACTTATATGTTTGTGTGTGTGTGTGTGTGTGTGTGTGTGTGTGTGTGTGTGTGTGTGTGTGAGAATGTCCTTCAATGCAGAGAGATCCTGTATGGGAGTGATGAAAGGGAGTGACGCAGGGATTCATCAGCAGGGATTCTGTGCTCTGAATTATTCAAAGTTTTCTCTGTGTTTGTCTCATGGATTTTTGAATCAGAATCAAATTTATTGGCCAAGTACATTCGCACATACAAGGAATTTGACTCGGTGACAGGTGAAAAGATCCTGTTTACACGTACCCATTCACGTGGTTTGCATTTCATTTGTTTGGGTGTTTTATTCTTGCTGGCCTTCTGAATTAGGATCCAGTCTTTTGATGCATGCCACCCCTGTATTTAGATCTCATGGTAATTCACACTGACTATATAGCCACTGAGCTGGGTTATGTTGGGTGTCTTGTTGCTGCCAAAACTGTAAGTTCTTCATCTGTTAGCCATGCTCCTGATCACGTGGCCTCTGTAAATAGTTCCCTCATTAAAAAAAGGCAGAGCTTTCATCTCATCCATGGAGTGCTGCTGCTTATTTGCTCCTCCAGAACCGCTTGCTGCACTCTGAGAGTGAGGACCACACAGCTTAACACCCACCACTTTCATGTCCTGTGGAAACAAGGAAAGCAGTCCCTGCTAATGCAGAACAATTATTGACATTACAGTCGCTTTTATCCAATGCAAAGCCACAGGTGATAGTTAACACTATGTGGGGATCGAACCCACGACCCTGAGAATGCCAGTCTCTTGTTCTACCATCTGAGCTGTCCGGGTCAGACTTAGCAGCATGTCATTTAAAACTGTTTACTGCTTTAGAGCTGCTATAACTTCTCATTTTCTCACTTTTGTAGTAATGCTAGTGGCCTATTATCACTCAACATAGTGGATGCTAAACTGCTAGCATGTGGAGCACCGGAGCCAGCGATCTGCCGGGGACACATGGATGATGTTGGTGTCTGATGTTCTCATCACTTTATGGGACAATCTCCCAAAAACGATGAAATCCTTTGAAGGAATAGTTCACCCCAAAATCAAAGTCATTATCTGCTCACCCCCATGTCAGGCCAAAATCTCCCCTGCAGCTCGTAGGACCACCGGACACACGGCGAGTCTGGTTGTGCGCTCCCCATCGTTCAACATTCCTAACAGGAGTTTGTAGTTAACGCTAACACTAAAACTGTAGACTGCACCACGGTTTGATAACTGACCTGCCTCTATTGCAGTATGGCGCTATGCATCCACATCGTAACGGCAGAGCAAAATATCTGCTGGATCTAGTAAAAAAAAAGACCCCCTTAACACTGGCTGTGTGTTTGGTGGCCTCACGAGTTTCGACTGACACAGGGGTGAGCAGATAATGACTGCATTTTCATTTTGGTGTGAACTATTCCCTTAAGGAGCTGCTAACCCACCTAAGACAATTCATGTCTGTATGGGTTTCGGCGTTTCGGTGACACGCGACGGTCTGAAATGCTATTCCAGAGGCTTATGTGTGCAGAAGGTGACGATTAGCCGCCCCTGGTATCCGCTATCACCCGAAGGCGTGGGCCACCGCGGCGCACCGCAGCCATCACATTCATAATGGAGATGAAATTCATTTGCTTTCCCCAGCTTCCTCTATCTCCTCCTGTCGCTCCCCACCTCCTCTCTATCTGTTGTTCTCTCACTCTCTCCTCCTACGCTCTGTTCCCACACATGTCCTCCTCTTTATTTATTTCTATATGTTCTCTCCTACTTCCTGCCATCCTCACACGATCTCCCTCCCTCCCCCCCCCCTCTCTCTCTCTCTCTCTCTCTCTCTCTCTCTCTCTCTCACAGCAGCCTCCAGCCTCTATCTGTGTCAGGTTTGTATCCCAGATAATGGAGAGGAAAGCTATTAAGACACTCGCTGGCTGCCTTGAAAGCATTTTATGGGATTGAGGCTCGGGCTTGTCCTTGTTCTCCCTTATCTAGAAAGCACCACGCCACCGAGCATCCATCTGTCCATTAGTTAGTTCCTTTTGTTTTGCTGTTTTATTGTTTGCATTCTCTCACATTGTAAAAAAAAGTCAATTATACTCATGCAACTTATGGAAATGAGTGCCCGGTAATGAGTTGTTGTTGTTGTTAACATTCAAATTGCAGTAAAAGCATAATAAGAATGGGAATGTCCATTAGGAGTCTGGTTCATTCAGCCATTCGGGTCCTGCAAATAAAACTGAGTATACCCAATACGAGGATAAGTGAAAAACTAGAACAGCAGTAATGTAGCTGATGGGGTAATGCTGCATTCACGTCGAATTGGGAATTAACGGTCGAAAGTGACTCGGAAGTGTTCGAACTCACTTGAACTCTCTTGAAGCCGCCAAGACGCGATGATCGAAGTTTTCTGTGGACCGTCAACCACAAACAAAAAAGTAAAATCCAGCAAGTAGCTGAGTCCGGCCGTGGTGTTGCGGTCACAAAATGACTTCTGCCATGAAAATAGTTCATTATGTAAATTAATATTTGATTTCCCACACTTGACGACACATATTTCTTTGTTGGCGTTGCAAGAATTCAGCAAGTCAGAGAAAGTCAGAGAAAGTGGGGTTCATTACCAAATCCTCAGTTTCCAAATCCACCTTAAACAGTAAGGATTTATCAACTAAAAACATTTTTTTTCAAGTAGGAAGCTCATATCTACCATCTTTCCCATATGACATGAAAGCAGCATATGCAGATCTATGGACAATACCAACTTTTTCCTGGGTAGATCTTCCTTCCAAGTTGTCTGTACATCAAATAGTGTCAAGGCAATAACAAGACAATCACGTTTCCTTGACTGAAAGGTTCATTGACCATGGCACTGGCACTGAAAGCACTGTTATTGCTGCTGGGACCAGCTGAACCATTTTGGCTCAAACCTCCAAGCAGCAGGACAGAAACAAAGCATGACACATAAATTGCACCACCAATTTAGAGCAGTGTGCCATTACACTCTGCGGCTACACTCGTCTTTTCAATGCAACTTTTATCGTCTTTGTATGTAGTCTGGTTTGTTGCGTCACAATGCGAACATTCACACCTGCCCAGTTAATGCATCCTGGCATAAAAAAAAACATGTGGAAAAGGAAAATGTATGAGTGTCACACCGGTGACCTCAAAGACCGATACGCTGTCGTCGTCTATTATGAACCTCACAAGTGAACACAGTGGGACTCACAGGAACATGGTGCAAGGGCGTTTGTTCACACAACAACAAGAACAAATGAAAATAGATTTGGCCAAATAGTTCAACACATTCTGTGAAGAAACAAGGGCCAGTGCATCTCACATTTAGCTGATATGGAACATGCCCATCTGTTTGGCACAACCAAGGAATCTATAAAGAAGAAAGAGTCGGATACGCCAGAGCCATGCGCGTGAGCGTTGACTGGAGACAAACTCTAGAGCCTGCAGCACAGTTTGTATTGTAGCAGATGGGACGTCCATACCTTTGTTTTTTGAGGCCTGAATGGGAGCCGATGAAGACGGTACAGAGTTGACAGCAAGATATCAGTGCTGCGCTCCAGCGGCAAGTCCAAGTACCGTGATAAATCACAACCTCGACAGCCTCTTAACTCTTGACAGCTTTGGACATCTTAATTAGTATCTTCATCTTGATTAGTGTGTTGATTAGACTCTGGGGGGGGGGGGGCTCGGAAGGACGCTGCTGATGGGATGCATAACTTAATCCACATCTGAGAGAAAAGCAAACCGTCTGATTGCACCACTTAACTTAGCGAGGGAGAAATGATAAAGGCAATCAGTTCTCATCATCTCTCTCCCTCTTCCGCCCTCTCGCTTCATCCACCATCTCTGAATCGCAAAATCATTGCAGGCAGTGAACCCGGAGTTTGAGCGTGCTTAGGATAGCCGCCGCGGCGCGACACAATCACCACTGACCTCATGTGAGCTGCTGCAATCAACCCACACAGCTTGAGTGAAATCATATTGTTCCGTTTCAAAGGAAACAGCACCGAATTAAATGGAAATGATCCTACGGTGTCGCCCCAGAATAAGAGCGCAGGGGAAAGAGATGAGGCAATGTCATTAACCAGACAGTTGTGTATGAAAGGCTTTTGGCTCCTTCAGGGATTGTGCAACGTGTTAATCATTGTGTAGAACAAAGAGGATTTGTAATAATGGAGGCTTCAGATGAGCTCCAGCACAGGAGGAAATCAGTTGATTGATTTGAAGGTGGTTGGGTTATTTCATTTTACATGTCTGTAATAAACAGTCCATGAACTTTGTCTCCTTCTTTTTTGTCTCCCACATTGAAATTGGGGGGAGGGCATACGGATTGTTTGTTTGTCCGTCTTTCCGTCACAGTACCTTGTACACAGTTTATCAGATTTTGACAAAACTTGGGACTACACTGATTGCCCCATATTCATTTGTCTATGTGTCACCTGTGGTAACCCCGAGAACGCTGATTGGATTTTGAATCTCCTCTTGAAAGAGTCCTCTCTAGATTGTTTACTACAAATCACAGGTTTGTATTTTTCTCAAATGGCCTCTTCTGGTTTGACTGCTGTGTGTAGCCTTGGGATTTACATTGAAATTTCTCAATTCTTTCTCTCTCCCGCTCCTTCTTTTTCTCTCTCGCTCTCTTTCCTTTGCTCAAGTGCTTTCCCCTCTTGTGTTTGCCGGGTTGTCAAGCTTGACTGGTAGACAGAGGCCTTCCTTTAGAATGTTGTTTCTATTGCTCTACTGTCACAGATCGCTGGCCAGAGTTTAGGGTGCGCATGGAGGCTTCTACACCATGCACCACTCATATATTCTTGAATGATGCTCATTGAAAAGGTGATTTTCTGCCTGTCTCACACAATAACCCAGCCTTGAATGTAAGGCTCTCCCTGTGTGAATACAAATGGAGCTGTTGACCAAGGGAAGCCCTGAGCCAGGTCTGGTGAGGAATAGCAAGGTCTGTTTTTGTTTGTTTCATTTAGGGGTTTTAATTGCAGTTTTTACGAGTGGGTCTAAAGGATTACTATGGAGCCCAGGAGTGGCTGTATGGAAAAAAACAAAAACAACCTTGTGGTTATTTGTGCTCATGACATGGTATTGTGTGTGCATGATACATACAATGTAAGCTCTAGCTGCAAGTATGCAGATAGATGTCCACATAACAAGTTAACACACAGAGCCAGCCGCACCAACCTCATCTCTGAGACTTGGTGTTAGAGGGCCAATACAAGCCTTTATTAAGTCTGTAACATCACCCCAGTCTGTAGTGCACATAGGACCACAACTACTTCTACTATTACTATCACTACCACTACTAGGATAACTACAACTAGTACCACTACTACTACTACAACTACGACTATAACTAAATTGACTTAAATTCATTTAAAATGAGCTTCTGGTAGATTTTTAGTTGATATTTCTCAAGAATGGTACAGTAAAATTATTTATTATTTCACGTGAGTATAGATGTCCTGAGTAGGAATACATTATAATTGGCAACTAATTATTGAAAATAGTATTTTTATTAAAGGGCAAAGATTGGAAATTTAACCACAGAATTTACAACAATGAGCCTATGGGTGACTTTAAGCTGATATTTCTAAAAACTGGTACAGTAAAAGTGTTTCATATTTAAGGTGGTTACAGAGAGGGATGTCCTGATCAGGAATACATTGGAACTGCTAATTAGTGAAAATAGTATTTTTATTAAAGGGTAAAGATGAACAATATTTCAAAGTAATTCAGAGATTTAACTGTTTTCAGTTTTTCAGGCAGGTTCTCAGTCACATTTTCTTGTTTTTTAACCAGGCACATCTTTTGCGATTAATTCATTATTATATGAAGTACAATAAAAAAAGTTTTAGTTTGAGTCTGCCTCTATTTTTTACCTAGACTGCATCGCTCCACTGTCTGTGGGTCGACGCTGCGTCTGTAGTTGTAACCGATGTCTGTTTCCATTCATATTCTATGGATTTTCACAGTAATGTAATTGTACTTAATTGGAGTAGTCCTGTGGATTACGTTACTGATTAAATTTTAAATCAGTTTATACAATAGTGCATCTTTGAAATAACGAATCGCACTTGGTCACAGTTTACGACAATGTCTTACTACGACAATGAACGAAACGCTTTACGTCAGGGATGTTTGCGTTCGTAGCTAACCATTAGCCGACGAGCTAAGAACTGGCATTAGCGCGGGTCTCCTTACTTTCCGAAACCTGAACAGAACTCAACTTTAAGTTTTCTAACCTTACGAAATGGACGTCGGTGAGCTCCTGAGCTACCAGGTAAATATTTTATTCTGCTAGTCAGTCTGCTGGTTGAGGTTAAAGCTAGCTAACGTTAAGTCACTTCATCAATGGACTGCATGTTGTGGCACTGCTAGCCGGCAGGTTACCAACTAACATTAGTAGGCAAGCTTGGATGCTCTTATTTACTTCTGTCCTGCATGTTACTAAGTTCATTTCCAGCGCATCGTATTAGCCTTGTCCCATTCTGCCTGACAAGATAACAACTTAATTCTTGTACTAGTGTATCAGTGAGTATAACTTAGTTGAACAGGTTACTCACAGCCTGCTAACTCCAGGATGACTGTTGAATGAATGCATACTGCATTTTCTACACGTCTGATAGCTATTGCCTAGGTTATCACACACAGTAGGACTTACACACTCATACTTTGTCAACATTAGTCCGTTAAGGTCTACTTACACCGCAGAGAGGTACCAGTCCCGATGACAATCTGTCTTATATGGAGATTGGGGAAAACGTCATGCCAACGTCCATTGAAAAAGGCAATTTAATGCTTCATTGCTGATAAACATAAACATAGACATAGAAGATGATTAAAGACCTTTTATAAATCAGAAGTGTTCACAGGAAATTCGGCACACAAATGATCAACCAAACCTCAGCTTTCAGAATTGGTTCACACTGCTCTCTACGCCTGACATGGTGTATTTGGGAATAATAGGCAAACCAAATTTGATCTAAATCTGGTTGGTGTATTAGATGTATGCTGAATGGAAGAGTGGATCCTAATGATTTTTAAAAGTCATGTTGCAAGTGATGTTGTAGAGTTTGGGATGATGTTCTCTCCCATACAGAGAGAGAGACAGAGTCAGGGCTAGAGCTGCACATTATACATTACATGTTAAGTGTAATGTGAGTTGAGTTGATGTGCCTAACACAAATACAGTAGCATATAGACATATGCAGACGTGTTATGCAGTTTAAAGACAAGAGATAAGTCTACACAGGTCACATATTCTGACAGCCGCCAAATTCGGCCTATCAGAAATGGTGACCCCCCCATAATTTGCCTTCATATTTTGTTATCCCTAATCAGATCTTAACCAGGGTATTTGAGATTTACGCAGCATACCTTTGTAATATTGAGTTACACTCCCTTTTGTACACTCTACATCTCAAGTATTTCATAAATCATAAATATGGGGTCAAAGCTATAACTGGCCAGTCTGTTTCATGGGATGAGCTACTGTACCTAATAATTTGGACACTGAACATATGCACAGCTATACTCCATCTTCACATCTAACTCCTTCCTTTCACCTTGCAGCCCGACAGAGGAGCCAAGCGTCCCAGGGAGGAGGATGGAGGAGGAGAGGAGGAGTCCAAAGGAGGGAAACAGCAGAAGGGGGGCAGGGAGCTGGCCAGGCACCGGGAGGCTGCAGGAGGAGGAGGTGGCGAGATGATGGATGCAGAGGAGCTAACAGGGGACAGGAGGAGGATCCTGGATAAACTGATGGATCAGGATGAAGATGAACCTGAGGTGGGCAAAGAGTGTGTGTGTTTGTGTGTGGCCTGGTAGTGTTGTGTGTAAACGGCCCCCAATAAAAGCTGGGTAAAAATATGAATTCATTCTAAAGTCATATCAATATCTTACCAGAAAGAGACATGTAGTGGAACACGCTGACATATCTCGTTGCCATGGATACATGTAGTGGTTTAAAAGCCTTAAAATGCATTACCAAGCATAACTGTACAAAGCATTGCTGTTGTTTGTTAGTCAGTACGTGACAGCTTTGTTTGATTCACTTTTGTGGCTTTGGCAGGCTCCTTTCACTTTCATACAGTGATGCTTTGTTTGCAAGACGGATTACCAGTATGTTCCGCCAACACCTTATTTAATAAAGTAGAGAATTGTTTTATGTGATTATTTTAGCTAAAAAGTTGTTGTTATTATTATTTATTTGTTGTAGAAGTAGAAGTAGTAGTAGTATCTGACATCAGTTACCTACCCAGTACATTCTTGAGGTTATAGGCCTAAAAAGGCAATAGTACAAATTTGAGCAGCACAGTTCTTTTAGGTATACCGGGTACTGTGCACCTGCCAAAATAAATACTGGCCTGTCTTTAATAATAGCCTGTCTCTAATAAAGGCTCTCTATCGTTGCGGTATTTGAGGTTATTGGGAGTTTTATGGTAGGTACTGTATTTGTGTATATTTGTCTGTGTGTGTGTGTGTGTGTGTGTGTGTGTGTGTGTGTAGATTATCTGTAGATGAACCTGGTGTACATGGGCTATTTGTGTGTATATGTGTATACATGTATTTTGTGTGTGTAACCTAAGATGGGTTGGTTGCTAGGTGCGTATGTATGTGTATGTACAGTATTTTTGATTTTTGTGTATGTGTGTGTACTCAAACTCTGGTGTCAGTGCCCTGTTGGGTGTGTGTGTGTATTTATACTGTAGGTAGGTGCATGCATCTCTGTGTATGTGTGTAGATGGCCCGGAGGTGGGTGAGTTGATAGGTGTGTGTGTGTGAGAGAGAGAGAGTCTGTGCGTGTCTGTGTGTGAGAGAGAGAGAGTCTGTGCGTGTGTGTGTGTGTGTGTTCAGTCAGTGAAAAGGGAATGGACTGAGAAGAATCCATGAGAAACCTCTGGTACAGGGTGATCCTGCAGTGGGTGAGGGGAAGGGAGAAGTGTGAGTGAAATTTTTGTCTGTCTGCAAATGAATACCTCTCTTTCGTACCAGTGCTATATATATGTAATGTGCTGCAAAACTGCCCTTGTCAAATGTATTCACTCTGTTCTGTTCTCCTGTTCTTATTATCCTGCACCACAGCCTTTTAAATACTACTCGGAGCAAAGTGCTGTAATGTTCCATAATGTCAGATGACTGTAATTTTATACCTGCTATTACCTTGCCATCTCAGGCTTTTAAACCACCGGGGGGTCAAACTTGTTCCATTTCCAGTCAGTTTCACTCAATTTCCTACTGGTGGTAGAAAATGTTGGCTACTACACTCCGCTCACAAGACGAGCATTGCCCCGTGGGTCTGTTGTCATTGCAAAAACGACCCTTTTCTGTCTCTCTGACTCTATTTTTCCATCTTTTCCTCCCTTTTCCCCCACTCCTTTATTCCCCTTTCTACTAATTAAACAGGCGGAGCCAGTGGATGAGAGTTCAGTGAAGAAAATGATCCTGACCTTTGAAAAAAGGTCGTACAAAAACCAGGAGCTGAGGATTAAGTTTCCGGACAACCCAGAGAAGTGAGCTCACTAATGAGAGGCTTTTTCGTCACTCGGCCATATTTGAGGATATCATTAAAACTCGTTCTCCAAATAGAGGCACACGTAGAAGCAGGTTATACTTAATTTTACACAAATGTATTGAGTTTTTTTTAAACTTTCCCCCTGAAGAAAGAGCTGCTTGGAAACAATCGGTGCTGTCTCTGTGCTAGATCAGAATAAATAGTTGCTGTTGGCGGCAATTTTATTACCTCATTTTCAGAAAAGCAATCACTCTGTTTTTAATTAGCAATTGATTTTCATTTAGTGATGGATCTTATGTCTGTGAGGCACACTGTAATATCTATGACAACTGTTTTTAATTGTTTTTATTTTTTGAACTAATACCGTAGTAATTCATCTTGACTGTCATTCCGGTCGCTCCTCGGTTCAGGTTCATGGAGACGGAGCTGGATCTGAACGACATTGTCCAGGAGATGCATGTGATCGCCACCATGCCAGACCTCTACCACCTCTTGGTGGAGCTCAACGCCGTCCACTCACTGCTGGGCCTCCTCAGTCATGAAAACACTGATATCCTTTCACTCGGTCGATTGATTCAATCGGTCTGTCTGCCTCCTTCAGTCTATCCATCCTTTATTTATACTCTGGAGACTTAATGACAAACAAATCTCTTCATGATGATAACATATTAATGCCTCAGTTATATGCAGTCTTTGGTCCTGCTGGCTGACGTACACTCACTGACTGTGAGCCAATCAAATCAGTGCAAAACAATGGCTGTATCAGACAGGCTCCTGATTGGCTGCCTGTTATGCTGCTCTATATGAAGTGGTAGTGGTTAAACTTTGACATATTTCTATGAGAATTTTTTTTTTTTTAGTTTACCAGCCCTTGGCAGATGAGTCAGACACTACACACACACACACACACACACGCTTATTTTCCTCAGCCAGTGCTACATATCGCCATAGCGGTGGTGGACCTGCTACAGGAGCTGACAGATATCGACACACTCCACGAGAGCGAGGAGGGTGCCGAGGTTCTCATCGACGCGCTGGTGAGGGCAGGATTTGAATCAATGTTTGATATTATTGATGCACTTTTAGCACTTTCTGTACTCCTCTGGGCTCCTGCACCCAAACCAGGCAGAAGTGATTGATCCCTTTAGTCTTTATTATCGAATCAGAAGCAAGTTAAGGGAAAAAAACAACTACACTTCACAATGTCATGTCATTCCTATAGTCATTACAGCATCTCCTCTCTCCCTTCTTTCCTTTACTGCATCTGAAGCCTTTCTTCTTTACCTTCTGGCTGTGTTGGTGGGCAGCAGTTGTTCATTTCAGATCTTTTTATTCTCTCTCTTGCTCTTTCTCTTTCTCTTTCTGAACCAGGGAAGACTGTTGGTGCCCTATCATGTCTGCTGACATTTAGAGTGACATAGAGACAAAGGTCAAACTACAATGGGCTTTGATGGGCTTATAAACCTATAACAGAAGACAGGATTGTGTGCTCCCGGCCAAACCCCCCCCCCCCCAAGACATTCAAGACATTTGGGTTTAAACGCACTAAGCTTTGTGTATTTGCCAGGCTATATGCCAGTGGCATTTGTCAAGTTGGCAATTGCTTTCCCACCTTCTCTCCTCGGATGTCACAAGGCTCCTTTCACAAGCCTGTCTTATATTTCCGCTTTTAGGCTTTTAGCTAAGACTATTTTGGTGTTAAGTGAATGGCCGAAGGGCAAACCTAGTACCCTTACGCTAGTTTGCAGATGTTGACTATGTGTGTGTTCACACTAATCAGCTTTTTTCAAACTGCTACTGCCTTTTTTTTTGCTGTATGAAGAAAAGGGAACGGTGGATCCATGAGGTGGATGAACGTGACTCCTTTAAAAAAAGTAGTATGCCTGGCGTCTATAGAGAGAGGAGCACTTTCCAAAGCTGAAAAGAGTTCAACTTTTTAGAGAAGCGCTCATGACTCGGGCCGACCAGTCACAGCAATGAAGAGGCAGGGTTTGACGCTACGCTGCAGCTGACCGGCTCCTCTGCCTCCATCGCCATTTTCCATTGACCTCAGACTCGTGACATCAAGGGTGGTGTGAATTGGCCTGCTATGCTATGGAGCCCCCTTAGATCACAACTCTTCTTTACAGCAAATGCAAGGGGAAGTAGTTGCAGGGCACGTAGGGTTGGTTGAATCCATTTTTCTCTCACCCTCGCTGTAATGCCGCCAACTCCTCTGTCCTTGTAGCCGGAAGGCCAGGTGGTAGCCTCGATAAGATGAATCAAAATGATCCACGACGGTCTCTGGTGCCGCATAAATCTGTGTCGACTGTCCGTCTGCTTTCATCTGTAATAGTACTTTTATCCAGGCAGTCAGCACCCCACTAACTCTGTTTGGGTGTGAGTCTCCAATCTTGACTTGACTGATGGAACACGTGGAGATGTTCAGGAAACCTCAGAAAACAGAGTTTCTCCTGCCAAGGCTCTGACTTTGAAGTGAACATTCACAATGTCGTTCCTGTGTTCGTCTTCATCGTTTTTTTTTTCTGTGGAATGAGTTTGTTCAAGGACCATGATATGGTCATGGACTTTGATAAGCAACACACAGAGTGTTTACAGTCCCTTGGCACATCACGCTGATGATGTATTGACATAATTATCAGTTTATTTGGAAGTGATCTCAGCTCTGGTTCTCTCATCTTCTCGCCTTCATTTCTTCTATGGAAAATACAGCAACGTTAGGCCGCCTAGCTTGCTAAGCAGTAGCGTAGTTGGCTTATAACACTACATATACACATAGAAACAATGCGCCAGAGTATCTGCTGTCTTACGATCATAAAATATATATGTGCTTATATTTTATCTTTTTATTTTTGCTAGTTTTTTGTTAAGCACTTTGTAACCTTTGCTTCGAAAGGTACTATATAAATAAAATTATTATTATTGTTATATATCAGCTGTACATCACTATATCACAGCAGTCACAACAAAGAACCTGGAAGTAAGTTGTGTCGTGTTTTAGTAGCAAGAAGAGGATTGTGGGAATAAAAATCACACTACGGTGTGAAGATCCATAGTTCAAGTTAAACTTTCATAGTAATACAACTTCCTTTTTAAAAAAATTAGACACTGAGCAATAAATAAAAGCCAATTTGTAGAGAATGGTTTTCTCTAGTGCTGTAGACAATGACAGGTATAGAGAAGTGTCTCAGCTCTGACTGACTGACCTGAATTTACTAGTTGAAGTGGTTAGTGTCTAACAACCTTGAGCTGAGCTGTAGTGATTCTAACCTACTAACCAACCGTCTTCTGTCTGTAGTTGGAAGGTCAAGTGGTGGCCTTGCTGGTCCAGAACATGGAGCGGCTGGATGAGCTGGTGAAAGAGGAGGCTGACGGTGTCTACAACACACTGGGTAAGGAGATGTACACAGACCAACTCAGAGGGTCAGCACAGGTGATGTAGTGAGTAAAAGAAAATGTGGGTAAACTATGACCGCATTTATGCTTTTTATCCTTAAAAGACCTCACCATAATATCTTTGATACTACATAGTGTAATGTATACTATGAATTTATGTCATAAAGCGTTATATTATGCCGTAAAACTTTGGTAAACTGAGTTTAGGTCGGTCAAGCCTCCACTACATCGTGGTCAGCGCCTACATGCAGGTAGAGATATCAATGTAGAGGCGGGGCTACGTGGGGAAAACAAAGCATCAGTGAATCAGTTTTCATTGGCTGTCTCCGCCGTCAACAGACTGTAAAATTATTAATTTCATTACAAAGTTATCAGGGATACGGGGAGCTGGGGACTAACGAATCGAAACCTAAAGTCATAGTTCAACCAAAAATCTACTCGCCCCCAGGTCAGTCAAAATTCGTACAACCTACCAAACCTATCATCTCAACAATTGCACCGTGGGTACAAAAGTCCAATATTTACCTCATTGTCTCCTATATTTTCCTCAGTGACGTGCCAACAGTAAGCCTACAGTAGTAAGCCATGTCTTCTGCCAGAGCTCTGTAGGGTGAGTGCGGCCTGAGCGTTGTCAGTGAAGAAAATACAGGAATCGTTTGGCTACAAAGCATCTGGATTATGCTGCACAAGCTGTGTGGAGAAAACCGATGATTTTCTACGTTTTAAAATGATTGCTATGTTAATTTCAATAGTTTGGGCTGAGATGGAACCATAGGGGCTAACACACTTCTAACAATGTGTTTAAATGGAAAACTAAATGGTTGCCTAAGTGTGAACACCCTTTTAATTAACACTTAGTAGAGGCACCCTGTGCTCTGATAACAGCAGTGAGGCTGTTTGGTCTCTACCAACGAAACACATCTGGATTTAGGAATTGTCTCCCATTATTCTTGCAGATGAATTCATGCTCACTCAAGGGGCAAGGGGCCCTCCTATGCACTACCACTGTTGTGATAACAGAAATTTCAATACTTCTTTGATGCAAGATATTTAATTCAATAAAAAATCTCAAAACCAATCCTTTGACCAAATATGTTCTGCAAGCTGAAATTTCATTTCAGCATCACCTCCAGAGGGCAAATATGTGTGGGTGTTGCATGGATAGAAATAGTTAAAAGAAGAAGAAGGATTGGATTGGAACAGACAGAGACTGTCTGTTGGCAGTGGACTGCAGCAGTCAGTGCAAACTTCAACTGAGTCAAACAGCCGAAAACATGGTAACAGGCTAACAGTCCATCATGGATTGAACTGAATCTCAGTCCCCCTAAACTGGTGGCAGGAGAAAATCACATCACATCACAGCACAGTGTTTTTCTTTCTCCTGCATGGTCACACCAACCTGACCAGGTTTCTCACCTGGATTTATGGGAGTGACACACAAACTCCTCCCCAAAGATCTGATTGGTTAACTTTATACCCAATTATCTACCCACCTGATTCTTACCTACTTGATTTAACTAATGCAAGAGGATGTTCACGTGTTTTTGCACCTGCACTAATTTCCTCTAAAGAACACATTAAATTGGTTACTATAGATCCTTTTTCAGTTAATAAAATGCTAATTCTGATTAAATATAGATTACATGGTTAAAACTCCAAATTTCTAATAGCACAAGGGGGTCACTGAGGCTTTGAGGCTTGACTATATTTGTCTGCAGCTCCCAGACACAAGTTTAAAGCACAGGCAGAGTGACTGTGGGAGCCATTGTTCCTTCTCCCTGGGTTTATATTAAGAACATACCTGGATAAAAATAACAGTTGGCATTTAGATATTTGGTGAATGCAAACCATAAACAATTGATTGACCTATCTTGCATGGTAGTGAAAAGTAGTATGAAAAGTCCCTCCAGCGGGAGTTATCCCTTTAAGGTTTCTAAGTGTCAGTGTTAGAGCAATGGCACTAGTGCAATGACAGAGAGTCCCCATGGACTTTGTTTTGGCATTACGCAAAGGACACAGACTTCTTATTATTCCACTTCCGTCTGTCGTATACAAACTTTATTTGTATTCTCTCAGCTCGAACGGTATGTCCCTCATCCACCAAGTGTCCTAGACACTTTCAGTGACAGCCAAAGGAAGCCTCCGAAGTCCCATTTAAATGTTTTGGCGAGGAGGAGGCACTTTTAAAACGCTCCCATCTTGTAGGTTTTTTAATCTGAGGGCTGGAGTCGTCCTGGGCCTCCTCGACGGCAGCTGAAAACGAAAGTCCCATTCAATGTTTTTTCATGGTATTAAATGTTGACACATAGTCTAGGCGAGGGCAGAGGCCAGCGAATAGCATGTGAAGTCATGGTCTCTATATTTAGCTTCATATGAACCAACCTTTCCTGCTTCTTGGCTCCTTTTGAATCGAATGAGTCTATTTGGGGTTTTTTTTGTTGCCAGATTGAGGCTGAGTGTCAGGAGAGCTTTTGAGGTACGTGTGTGTGTGGTGTGTGTGTGTGTGTGTGTGTTATATCAAGGGAGTAGTGCTTGTGCATCTTTTATCCAAGATTGTGTGTGTGTGTGTGTGTGTGTGTGTGTGTCCCTGTTTGTGTGTTATCAAGGGAGCTCTCCAAGCTTGAATAAGCCTTTTGTCTGCCTTGGCTGCTCTCTGCTCTGAGCTTGCTGTCCTCCAGGATGCTGTCTGTCTGCTCTGTTTGAATCACTGATAAAGGCCCTTCTCTCTCCCAAAGCACCCTCCCTCCATCCAACCCTGCCTGGATGGGCCCTGTCTGTTTCTTTCTCTTGCTGTTTCTCTGTCATCCTCAATCCCTCTCTCCCTGGATTTTGCTCTCTTGGTTTTTTTTTGTCCTCCTTTTTTTTTTCACGTTCTCTCCTGACTGCTTACCCTGTACATATGCAAGCTCTCTCTCTCTCTCTCTCTCTCTCTCTCTGTTCTCTCTCTTCTCTTCATGTCTCCATCTCTCTTGTTCCCTCGCCTTTCCCTCCCTCCTTGCTCTCATCTTTCCTCCCCACTGCTTTCTCTCTTGCTTTCCTGGTTTCCCTTTCTTCCTCCCTCCCAGTCTTTCTCCACCTCCCTCTTTCCCACTCCCTCCCTCCATCATCCCCTACCCCCCCACACTTTTCTCTCTCTCTCTCTCTCCCTCTCTTCTGCTGCTGTCTGCTCTGATAGAGATATCATGTGTCAGAGACGGCTTTATAATGATAATGTTGGAACAAGCTGGGACCTCCACACGAACCCTCTTTGAGAAGATGACTGTCCTATTTTACCATTCCCCTCCCTCTAAAGTGTGTATATATATATCGTCTATATATATGATACAGTACATCAGACCAATATTGACCATTTATTAAAAATAGAATATCGGCCAGTCAGTGTCGTCCAGCTCCAATATGATATGACAGTTTGATTGATTACATATTTATTTTATAATTGATCAATACTACAAGCCCTTAACCTGAATTGATTCTAATCAGACGTTTTGTTCAGATTCCACACAATTATGAAAGAACAGGTTATGTTATTGTTATTGTCCATGGTTGTAGTAGTTCAATGTGGAGCTTTATTGTCCCCTTGTCTGTTTCAGAAGCTTTTCCACCCTGTCAAGATACAATTGGAATACTTGTGATTTCTTTTATATTTTTTTGGCAGTAAAATGGTCAAATTTAAACATTGAATATTGCGGTCGAACCCTGATATAACTTTGAACACCGCTGTAAGGAAGGACACACCAACGACCGCATGAGCAGGCAGATATAATATGCATGCACACACATACGCACACACCCATGTCCCATGATGTGTTGCAACTGCTGGAGTGCAGTGGTGAGACGCATCATTTCGCCAGGTTTCATCACAATCTGATCAGTGTTGTCTGAGATATTGTGTGTGACAAATGGACAAACGAATGAACGAACACTGTAGTGCCCTCATTAGACCAATTTGTGTAAAATCTACAACAATGAAGCTCTGCATTCCCAGAGTTTCATCAATATCAGACCAGCACTGCCTGAGATGTGTGTGTGTGTGATGCACTGAGACCGATGCATAGTCCTGAAAACAGTGTGATACTTAACCGCTAGTGTGTGATAATTAATTGATCTCCATAGTGAAATTCTCTTTTCATTTGCCCACCTCCACAAGCAGGTCAGGGTCAGCGACAGAACAGCACCCCTGGAGCTACTAGGGATTATTATCTTGCTCAAGGACACTTCAGCGGGGTTAGGGTAATGCCGACACGGTGCTAGAATGATGGTCTCTTTTACCACTAGGCCACCTCCGCCGGTCTCCTGGTGACATTGTTTGTAACACAATATCTGCAGAATAATCAGATATTGTGTGTCTTTCCTCCCATCAGCCATCATAGAGAACATGGCAGAGTTCAGACCAGGCCTGTGCACCGAGGCAGCCCAACAGGGACTCATGCAGTGGCTGCTCAAGAGAATCAAGGTGAGAATTGGGCCGACGGTGTGCTATATTTTATTTCCATTACTCACCTGCACCCTGACAGATTATTGAATTTAGTACGCAGTCCTAAATTCTTCTAAAACAAATGAAAAATTCTCCCAATGTCATGAGGTAATTTCACTTCCTAATGCACTTTGACTTATTTCAAGAGTTTTCTAAATCTTGAAATGAAGTCGATGACTCCACTAGTATCAAAAGTAATGTAACTTGAAAAGTCAATAATGATTTGCATTGGAAATATCTGTACCATTTCAATGATTTTGTTACATATTAAAAGATAATAAAGAAGATGATATGATTTCATACCAGATGTATCATTTTGCATTTAATTTCCATTACAACCACATTTAGTGATTATATTGACATTTGGACCAAAAGCATACTAGGCTGAATCTCTGTTTATGGTTAAAACATGCCGAGTTTGTTCTAGAATACATTGAGATTTTCAGTAAACAAAATGGTTTCACAGGATGAGGGGTAATTAAAAATTGGTCTCTCTCTCTCTCTCTCTCTCTCTCTCTCTTTCTTTCACTGTCTTTCTCTTTTTCTCAGGCAAAGATGCCGTTTGATGCTAACAAGCTGTACTGCAGTGAAATACTGGCTATCTTGCTGCAAAACAATGACAGTAAGTGTGCAGCCTCTCCCTCTCCCCCTTCTCTCCACCCCTCTATCCTTGCCTACATCCCTCGTTCCTTTCCTACCTCTCTCCTTTACCCCCCCCCCACCTCTCTCTCTTCCCCTCAGCCCTTCCTTCCCTCATTCACCCCTTCCCTGACCTGACCAGAGGGTGTGCATGCGGGAGAGGCCATCTGTGTTGCCGCTGATGGACCCCGGCTGATGCTTGACGTCAAAAGCAAAGTCGTGGAGAGCCAGACTCTTGTGTTGGTATCCTTGTCCATGGCCATCCACTGTAGGGGAGCATGGTCTGTAACGAGAGTGAACTTACTGCCCAGTAGGTAGTACCTCAGTTCCTGGGTGGCCCACCTTATAGTCAAACTTTCCCTCTCTATGGCACTGTAGAAATGTTCAGCCGGGGTCAGCTTTTTAGAGATGAAGATCACCAATGCTCCTGTGACAGGACCACTCCTCTGAGGCATCAGTCTGGAGGAAGAACAGCCAGGAGAAGTCAGGGGTCTGCAGCACTGGTTCTGTAGTCAGGGACTTTATAACTGCTGGAAAGCTTTGTCTGTCTCTGTGGTCCACTCCACCTGCTCCAGCTGGGCCTTCTTGGCCAGGTCTGAGAGTGGGGAGGCAATGGAGGAGAGGCATCAAGCCCAAGAGTGCACATACTTGAATCTTTGTGGTGGGGCAGGGGAAGTTTCTGACAGCGCCCAATCTAGTAGCCCAGGTGGAATTTCTTGGGGTTGGTCATGAGCCCAGCCTGTCACGGTTCCTCCAGGACCCGGTGTTCCCAGACCAGGAGCACCACCTAGCCGGCTTCTTTGGCTTAGCATGAGGTATAAATTGCAACCGTTCTTGGCCACACTTATCTTCACCTTCTCTTCAACGTTTGGTTGAGGCGCTCCACCAGCACAGCCCGTCTGTCTACGGGTGGTAGACTGAGGTATGCAGCTGTCTCACTGTGATGAGCCAGCAGGAGGTCAGCCAGGAGCCCAGAGCTGGCTAAATATGGTGTGCCCTGTTCTGTGAGGAGATCCTTGGTTACAGGTGAGACGAACCAGGATTTCCCCATAATTGTGGGCCTTCGCCAGGGAGAGAGAGTAATATGCATGCTGGGCCTCCCCAGACAGGAAGGAGGGTCGGTGCCCATTCAGTCTCATCCCACCCTTCTGCAAACGTGTGGAGGTAAGCCCCAACGCCGTCCTGGGATGTCAGCTTGGTCAGGAGACAGTGAGCGGATTGTTGGGGAGCGGGAGCCTCTGAGGAGCTGCCAGCCACATCTGCGCCAGCTCCTCCATTACTCTCCCCAGGCTCTCGGCCAGTTACTGCGTGACCTGCTGCTGCTGGAGGGACAGGTGGAGCATCTGCTGAATCACCAAATCCATTCTGGCTAGAGAGAGAGAGAGAGAGCGAGAGAGAGAGAGATAAAGAAAACAGGGGTAATCAGTGATGTCATTGGCAATACAGTCTCTACCTCTGAATGAGAAGCAGAGTTGAGGTATGGGTGCAATAAAGAGCTCCAAGGGCAGATTTATTAATCAGTGCGTAGATGTCTCTGTTGGAGATTATGCTGAGGGTAAAACCGTGGTGTGCATGGCGAGTGTGGCAATGGCTGACTCTGTGGAGGATGGCATTGGTGGTGTCTGGGTAGGGGATAGTGCAGGTGGTGATGCTGGTACCTGGCAGGGTTGGTTTGCGTCTCTGGCAGCTCAGTGCTTAGTCACTGCAATGTGGAGGATAGAAGCAAAAGGCAGCGTTAGACATGCGTCATACATAGTCCTACCTCACCTCCAGACTCCCAAAGCCTCTCCCGATTACAGCAGTGGTGACACGGCTTGGTAGACGGCAGGTGTGCCTTGTTATCCGCCAGCCATGTTCCTTTCAGTCTCCACCTTGTGTGGGTGGGGTTGTCCTGGGGCTTGTGAGTAGTGGAGCGATGCTGACAAAGATAATTTAGTTTCATATTCAGTTTTAAAATCACATTTATATTATAGTGAACTATTCTGTCATTGCCAGTGAGGTAATTCCACTTGTTTTGAATGCACTTTTGCTTGTTTCTGAAACTTTCTAGAACTGAGTGTCAATATTGTGAAACAAGGCAGAATAAGGCACATCACTCCACTAGTATCAAGAAAATGACACTTGATTCAAGAAAATCCTTGAGTTGATTTACATTGGAAATAAACAAGAAGTGCAATTAAGCTGCAAATAAGAAGCGTGTCCCATCCCCACTAATTGAGACCTCAGAGATTTGCCCTATTTACCCAAATGATTGTGACTTCTGGGTATAGTCCTGAAGTTTCAAAAAGTTTCCTCGCTGTCATTTGGGGCTGCTAAGATGCAGAATTGCCCAGTGCAGCTTTAAGAAAAATAGGACTTTTACACTCAATTCTAGATGAAATAACTTAAGATATATATTGTGTATGTCTCTCCGGAGGTCCCTCTTGACGACTGTGTTTGTTAGTGTCTCTAATGTATGTCCTCCCCCTCTTTTTTTCTCTCTTGCTTTCCTTCATCCCACTTCTTTTTTCTCTGACACAACTTTGTTTCTGTCCCCCACCTGCTCCTGAATGCCTGTTTTTATTCCACTATCTCAATCTAATCTACCCGATCTCCCATCACTCCTTTTTTCTCTTTATCTGCCTCCCTCTCTCTTTCTCTCTCTCTCTCTCTCTCTCTCTTCACCAGATACCAGAGAGCTTTTAGGAGAGATGGATGGCATTGATGTGTTGCTGCAGCAACTCTCTGTAAGTCCTCTTGTGATTTTGCTTTTGCTCACTATTTTTAGCTTGCTTTACTAGTCCTTGTTCACTTCTAATCTATCTGGGCCTTCCTCGCAGGGTTAAAGCTCAATCATTTGTCAAAAAAGAACAGTTCCACACCCAAGGTTTAACCTCCTAAGCAAAGTCATGGCCATTGTAGAAGCCCCCCTCTATCCTGTGGGTCCACACCAACTTGTTGATAAGACACAAATAAATTAAGGTGCCAAAAGACATTTCAGAGAGTATGCTTAGTAGATCTGAGTCCTTGTAGCATTTTTGCCAAATGCTATGAGTGCTGGTTTTTGATATGGCTCCCTCTATTAGTCTATAGTAACACATAGGAAAAAATATTCTTTAATTCTCCATACAGTGAAGACTCTTTATTTTATATAGATGAGTTTATGTCTGCATAAAATTGTGGCCCTTTGCTGGTAATTGTTTTATCATGAATTCTATGATATAGGTATGTTTAAATGTTTTATCCAGCAGAGAAAGTAGCGTAAGGATTCATTTAATTAAATGGGGGTGATAGTGTTCTTGATCACACCAATGACTCAATGATTACTGTACAAGTTGCTGAGATTTCTGGCTTTCAAAACTCACTTTCTGACCTGTCCTCTGTGTTTTGGAACAAAAACTCCCCACCCAGCAACATTATCTTGTTTTTATTGCATTCATGCCTATTTTTATTTGGATGCTTGTTAAGAGGTAACTATGAATGTGCTCCCAACTGTGTGGGATAACAGGGATGAATAATTAGAGGCGTAAATATTTCAATACAGTAGGATACATAAAATATATACAATATACAAAAACTTCACTTTGTTCACCTACTTGAAGTGCAACTACTGATTTGTGTGGGTCGGTTGGAGCGATAAGATTAGAGGGGATAATCACTCTGTGCAAAAAAATGACTTTAGCGGAAAATGCCTGTAGGTGACAAGGCAGTTTGTGAACAGGCCTTTGCGTCAGTTGGCAAAAATCAACAAGCTGTCTTCAAGATGAAGCACCACTATACAGCATCCATTCAGTTTTATTACTGAAGGATTTACCAAAGACCTCTCTTCAATGGATGAGCAACAGTGCAGCAAGCACGTAAAATTTGGGACTCAGGCGACAGGTACTTTATTTGGGTAATGCAGAGTGAGGAAACCTAGTACTTGACAGGGCAGAAAACTAACTTTTTTCCCCCATGGGTCACAGTAGCTTGTGCATCCCAAATTTCTCTTGCCACTTTCACAATCCGAATCCAAATAGGAACTAGAACTAAAAACTAAAATAGAATTTAAAAACTAGAATAATACCTTCAAATGACGGTTGGTGATCTGCTGAAGTGGCTATTAGAGTAGACTTCACTGACCAGGTTGGTGGCTGGTGGCAGTTTCTGTGCCTGGTCATTGTGTTGTCTGGATAATCTTTCAGGCTGATTCCCCCTCATCGTGAAAAAGGTGCATCTTACCCACATCCCCAAACTATTCAAATGAAGTGTTGCTGTCCTCCAACCAATCCCCTTCTCATGAAAAATGCAACGTGTATGCAGATGCTCAATGCTTCCTCCTCCTCCGTTTCCTTCTCAGGTGTTTAAGCGGCACAACCCTGCCACAGCCGAGGAGCAAGAGATGATGGAGAACCTGTTTGACGCTCTGTGTTCCTGTCTTATGCTGCCAGCCAATCGGGACCGCTTCCTCAGGGGTGAGGGGCTTCAGCTCATGAACCTCATGCTCAGGTGATGCTGGAGACATAGTATAAACAATATATATATATATATATAACACCATAAGATACTTCCTCTATTTTTTCTTCCCTCTCTCGCACTCAACTCTCACTGGCTACTGCTGGTCTCCATTCAGATATGTGTTGTTGACCAAAAATCAAACATGTTTTAAATGAGCATGTTGGTACTGACTGGTCTGATGGGGAGGCAAGAGAATGAAGTCCTTGTGGCAATCTGCAAGATTCTTGTTAGGGGTCCAAGCACTGCAGGTGCTGAAGCCCTATTATTTTTGCTTTAATTACTAAATGCTTGATGCTAGAGCAACCCAGAAGTGTGTCAGACCACACTTGGTAACATAAGTATCAAGACAGAACAGCAGCTTGTGTGGAAAAATATGCATCCCAGTGTCCAATTTTTCATGATTACAATGTCAATGGTTACCATGCCACTTTGTGCCAATTCATGTGCTTCTTGTTTCTGAGGAGTGGCCCAACCCTTGAAGGTAAATTAACGAGTAGTTTTCAGTGGTCCTTTGTGTCATGATAGTTGGTCTGTTATGATATCAATTGGTGAAATTTGTATTGCGATAACCCTATCAAGAAATACTGTTTCCATTCATGGTTCCAACATCTCTGGAAGTATGCATGAATAAATTGGGTTATCATCAGGTATACACAGAGGTTAGTGTCCCAAACACTGTCTCCATATTGTCTCTGTACTCTTATTGTTTTATCTGTGTGGATTCTTATTTCCACAGTCTGCAGAATATTGTGTGGGTTGTGGCTATCCATGCTTAGTATAAGTAATCCACTGTCTGGCTTTCACACCTCAGTTCTGAGCCATTTTAATGGTTTCAGCTGTTTGAAAAATATGGTAACCTTTTGGAGCAGAAGATTCAAGTTCTTCTTTATTGCCTTGCAGCCAGGCAGGCTGATTTTGTGTTGGCACAGATGAATTGGTCTAAGGCCGGGATCACACTTAAGGTTCATTCATTTCAAATGAGTTTATCCATTACCGCTGCATCATGCCGTTGCAGATGCATCGTGTTTCAATGCAGGTGTTGCATGCAACTACTTACGTGTTGATCATGCATGTGGAAACTAAAATGAAGTATGTTCGGCCCCATTTTTGCCAGCTCTTGGTGAAGTTATTATCAGATTCATCCGATCAGACAAGGAAAATGTATGTAGTAATATGATAAGCAGGTCTAATCAGTTTCATCTCCGTATGCCATGGCGGTCTTTGCGTAGAACTCAACACAGGTTTGCATCAACACAAATGCATTATGGATGATTCTGGTGTAACATTTACAAGCCACACCAAACTCCAGTGCTCCAGTAAACAGATGGACTATACAAAGTGCAACAGTGCTGTACACATAACGTGCACAAGATGCAGTGTAGAGCCTAGTACATAGCATAGTATATCTTTGGATGTGCAATCTGGCCCTCACAGCTCAGCTCAGAGCTTGTTTCAATGCTTTTACTCCTGTGAAAATTGTAATACTCACAGCACAACATGGTGTAGCGCTGCACAGAGCGGCACGTCTATCTACTCTATTGCCTGGCCGGGCTGCCAGCCCAATCAATCAGCGGTTGCTGGAGCACAGCACAGCCGAGACGTGACCTTAAAGAGTCATAAAGACACATTACAAGCATTTATGAAACCTCCACTGCTTCTGCACCCCCGCTCTGATAATCACGCCTATGGACAGGTAGATTTAAAGCCTGGATCGATATCTCATTATTGGAATGCAAAACCCCCTTTTCTTCTAAATCATCCGCCAGGCGAAGGGAGAGAAAAAGAGACAGAGCAAAAGGGAGAGAAAGACGGAGAACGAGAGGGAGCAAGATACCTCTGTATTGAGGTCATAGCCAAGATGTGACTAGGAATGCTGTTGAAGTGCTTTAGTTAAGAAAGTGATTATGAATCTGTAGGAATGTGCCCGTCTAATTTCTTCTCATAGTTACAGCTAAAGCTACAGTACATTAGCTTTGTTTGAAACTAGATGAAGATATTGGTCAGCACTCAGTGACCGCAATTGTTTGTTATTATGGATAATACTGTAAATCTTGCACGCTTAAGTACCAAATCACTCATAGAAACAGTGCTGACTTTTTTACTTTTACAGAAATATATCTCTAAATAATAGAAATAAATATAATAAGATAATATCTTAGCTTGGAACAATTCAAATTATTTTTCTCCTTTTCAAGGCAATGAGGGAAGCAAACAATACAGCATCATGACAAACATAACTTCAAAAAGTGTCACAAAAGAGCAAAGTAAAACAATATATAACATGAGAATACAGTTAAAGTCACATAAAAGAGAGGACAAAGTAAAATGTTCTGTAAAAGTACACCAAAAGGCAGTAGTGTAATATCAACCTGGCAGACAGCTCCTTATTGAGTCTGCCACAAGACCCTTAGTTATTAGTTTAAACTCAAGAGAGACCAACTCTTTACATTACATTACATTACAGTCATTTAGCAGACGCTTTTATCCAAAGCGACTTACAATGAGTGCATTCAACATAGGTTAGGCAAGAAAACTACTAGTCACCAGAAATCGTAAGTGCATTTCAGTATGAAGTAATTGTCTTTACCTAGAAAGGACACACGCCCTCAGCGGCATCGATGAATTCCCAGCACAGTAAAACATTTGCCAGTCCGGACTCTGCACCTGAAATTAAGGTGTACCAATGCTATTTTTTACTGACCCAGTGTTTTTTTAATAAAGTGCCACGCTCCTTGTCGAAATTGGCAATGTAGACTAATAGATAGATAAACATTATTAGATTAAATAAACAGTGTTGTGCTAGTACTTCGCTCTTAGTGTCTGAAGTCTTGATTGGTATTGACATTTTTTGAGTACTCAAGGGTTCCTTTTATTTATTTATTTATTTTAAAGCACTTTTTTGGACATACAACTCCCATTAATTTCTATTGGGAGATTACGGTTTTATTGCATTTTTATGTTTCTCATCACACCCATTATATTTTTGGCCAGCCCAATGCCTGTAGTTTGTATAGCCTCTTTAGAGCAGAGGTTCTTAAACGAATCCGTCAGGACCAATCGTTGAGTGACTTGGTCTCATCCAGGATTCCTAGCTCGACAAAAACATGCTACTATTGTCATGTGAGGACCCAGCAGATATTGCCCCCCCGTTCCATTGGGGTTCACAGCCCCGTAGTTCAGGACACCAAGCTGTTGAGTTAAGACAGCTGTCCGCTAACTGAATTGGTTACAGTTTCCCTTCAGAAAGCACACCGCCCATTGCTACCCCTGGCCACTCCAGCCGTCCATCATATGTAATGTGTCTGTCTGGCGGACCAGACTCAACCGTCTGAAATATGTGTCCCTCCTCTGAGATAAACACTGTCATCTGTCATTGGTGGGAATGGAGGAAGTGACACTGTGACAGACAGCTACATTTCCTGAGAGGAGGCGGGGGATGGGGTGGGAGAGAGCAGGCCTAGTTAGTCCACCGTATCATGCCTAGTTGTTGATAATGGAAAAACAGATAAACCTTTGTTCATACAGAACAACAATGTTCACTTTTGTGCTAATATTCTGACTTGAGTTTCGGAGTTGCCGAGTATATATGCAACGATATGTCCAATATTTAAAATCACCGCCATGGAGCAGTTCACTTTCAGTTCAGTACCAATATGTGAATTGTAGTTTGAGTTAAATTTTTGAATAGATTTAGCTGAAAGTGAATTGACCTCAATGGAGATAACTGCCACTAGAAACCACAAGGCCCAAACTGTGTAGGGCTCTGTGTTGTACACCTTAGTTTATGCTATTATATTCTGCACAGTGAAATGAATCAGTCGTTTTGTTGCACATGATATTATTAGTTGTGCATTGTGCTTCATTCATCAGTATGAACACCCCATTGGGCATAAATTCCTGTATAAATCATTTATCACTCCCTCCAAAAATAAGTTTTACAGCAGCTGTCTTAACTATAACCAGTCAAATGACCTTTCATGACGGTTCAGTGAAATGCGAATGGCCTTTATGTCCATTGAAATTCTGCCTCTCTGACCTCCGTTTCCTTGCCTCCCTCTGCTTTAGAGAGAAGAAAATGTCTCGGACGAGTGCTCTGAAGGTCCTGGACCACGGGATGATCGGAGCGGAGGGAGCCGATAACTGTCATAAGTTTGTAGACATCCTGGGCCTGAGAACCATCTTCCCACTTTTCATGAAGACTCCCAAGAAGATGAAGAAAGCCGGCTTGTCAGAGAAGGAGCATGAAGGTCAGTCATATTGATAAGAACAAGGCAACAGTAAACTCCAGTCGTCCTCTGAGCCAATCAGCAACCATTCTGAAACTTCATATTGACCTGTAATTGTAGCATCCACCGTTTGGGCCAATAAAGGCCACAGATACAACAGAGAAATTATGTTGAAATGAAGTTAAATTGTTTATGAAATTTGGTTTACATGTTCTTCACCCAAGTATTATTCAAAATATGAAGTTTGGTACGTGTTAGCATAGGTGCTTTTAGGAGTAACCTATCACATAATGGCTTTTAAGTTGAGGTGGGTTCACAGCACAATCACTATGAAAGATAATGGACACATCTTGAGCTTTGTTTGGAATGGTCACACCAGATTTCTTAAAAAAAAGAGGCCAACAGCAGCACATTGAGTGTGTAACTATTCATAGTCATGCTAATACATAAATGGATGCTCATATTTACACGTAACTGTGCAACAATGTCACTGAATGCATGTCCCATCACTATAAAACTTTCTGAGAATGTCAAATTCTGGTCTTGGAACATTTTCAATCTCTTTACTCCTCACAATATTTTACTTAGTCACACTTGTGGCTCTATCATGTACAGAATACAATAGCACAGTCATTGTTTTCGGTCTCTGAAGTACTTCAGAGACAGTACTCAGTCAGTACTCAGTCATGTAAGTAGTTTTGGCAGTTCTCCGAATCATACCATTTTTGTTGTCCCTGGTCAGCTGGAAATGGTATGAGACAAAAGGCTATATATATATATATGGTAGTGATGGAGGAAGTGGTGGTGATGTCGATGATGATAGGGTGAGAGCGCTTTTCTAATGCTCTTCATATTTCATCTCTCCATTATTTGTCAAGCAGAAACCTATAGCTTGTTGAAACGATTGTGCTAATTGAAGTGATTGCACTAATTGCACCCCGGCCATTCCTTTCCTCTCACTCTTCCAGTTCTCCACTACGTCTAGCTGCTACCCATTTCCCGCAGACACACTCCATCCTAATCTGCTCATGTATCACGGTTTGCTGGCTCTTCGGCCTGTCAGTTTACACTATCAATCCAATCTTGATTGATTTTCCTGCCTGCGCTCTCGAACCCTTCTTGTTTCTAAGTGAGAGATAGAAAGTACAAACAAGAGCGAGAGCGAGAGAGAGAGAGAGATAGGAAGTGTGTGTGATAGAGGGAGAGTGAAAGAGAGGAGAGACAGAAAGAAACAAGGAGGGAAGAAGGAAAGAGAAACCCTCTCCTTCCTCCTCCTCCTACTTGTTTGATTAGCTAGGTCCACCATGTGAAATACCGTCTCTCTCTCCGTCTGTAATAATCAGGTTTGATAGGTCCGGTGGGGCTCCCGGGCCCTCCCGAGGTCAACAAATTGGCTTCCGTTGCGTCTCACCCAGGGGCCGGACGGATTAACCCTTGACCTCCTCAAGCAGCAGGAGGAAGGGGAAGGAGATATAACCCATCCTAACACTTGGACCGTTTCCTCCTGTGTGTCCAAGCCCCTCGTGAGCCAGAAGCACACTTAAAAGACAGACTGTAAAAAAAGATGGGTGAAAATCCACCCTAAAGCAGAATTCTGCTATTCTAATTGAAACTTGCTGTTGCTATTTTTCTCGTCCCTGTGATCTTAGGCAGGTTGGTCTAGATCTGTGTGCATGTCTTTACTAAAGCTGGAGTCCAGAGAACCAAGGCTTGATGATATCAGGTCACCAAGACTCAGGATGTTGGCTTCACTGACTCAGTAATGCAATGTGTGTTGAGTCAAAATGCTTTTAGTGCCATTTTGTAGTTTTTAAAGCTATAAAATGCCCCGTGCTTTGTTATTGTCATCTCATAGCCATTAGAACAACCATGTAAACAACGCCCGAACTTATGATTTTTCCACTGTATTCAGAGCAACATGCAGTGTTTGATGATTTGTAATGCTCTGTTGTGATTTGAACACAGACCCTTGGCCCTGAAGTTTGGTGTGTGTGTGTGTGTGTGTGTGTGTGTGTGTGTGTGTGACCTTGTGTGCCTCGTTTCCCTTGTTCCTTGTCTTTGGTGTTTTGTGTTTTAAAGCGCTATATAAATAAAGTTGAAATTGAAGTATAAATATCCTACACAGCCGCACTAGTTACACATTTAACAGTGTGATATAACGGTGCCACGTGTAAACATAGTCTTTTTCCAACATGAATTAGTGTTATTATTCTTTCTGAGGAGGATTGCGGTCTGTATAGGTTTTCCCATCATGCCACTATTGATTTGTCTTCCAGCCAGCTATAGGCTTAATGTGGTGTCTGTCATAAGGCTTATTGAGCGGGCCCTCCTTTTCTCTAAGACTGCTAATTGAAAATGCTGTGAATCAAGTGGTCCTCAAGAATAACACAATAACATTGTAGATTAATTAACTATCACCCGCTTCAAACCAAAGTAATTAGGAGGTAGAGACCTCTCTGTGTCTTTAACTCAAGTGCTCTCTCTCTCTCTCATCCCCTCGCTCTCTCCATCATAAACCTTGGTGCGAAGATTGATCCCCGTGAAATCCTCTCTGAAATGTACACAGCCCCAATGGCCAGGGATTGCCAGACCATATTAACACGCGGGAATGCCATAATTAATAGAGACATCGTAAGAGAGGGGAGAGAAAAACAAACGAGGAGGAAGAAGGAAATGAGTTATAAAGAAAGACAACCGAGACTTTTTCCTCTCCCATGAATATTCCCAGCGCGACACTGCCGTTCACCTTGTTTCTGGGTCTCTGTTTATTGGTGTACGTACCCTGTCATTACCAGTGAAATGAGATGGTATGATAGAAATCGGTGGCAGCCGGCTGCTATATTTAGGTGGCTAATGATGCGAGAGAACAGAAGTAAACAACTAATTTACATGGCGAGGCACAATAGTCATCGCGCCGTCTGCACCCGCATCGCCGAGTGGGTTTTTGTGTTAGAGAGAAAGGGCACAAATGAGAGGCCAAGGGAAGGAACACGGGTCTTTGTAGTTTGTTTGCCTTGAATGCCAAGTGAACGTCTTTGAGTGCTGAGTGCCTATCACAACCCTTATTTCCTCATGAATGCATGAAAGGCAGGGGGTGGGCAACCATGGAGGGCCGAGAGTCTGCAGGTTTTCACTCCAACCAAAGAATACAGCAGGTGATTTCACTGATTAACACCTTCAACCAGAGAGGAAGGACCAATCAGCGAAATCACCTGCTGTAGTCTTTGGTTGGAGTGAAAACCTGCAGACTCTCACATGGTTGCCCACCCCTGCGCTAAAGTATTTAAGTGAGTGAGGCAGACCTGTTTCTAAAAACTGTTTTTATGGCACCGCTCTGTCAGACAGTACACAGTGGAAACAGATGGGAAAGCCCAGTGAGGAGAGGTCACCTGACAAAGATTCTCCTGAGTTGGATTCAGAGCGCCGTTAAAGGACCATTGCAGTACGTTTTCCATCCATGTCATGTCTGTTATGACATGCCATACCTCTCAGGTTCATTCACTACCATTCAATTCCAGACAACGTAGGAAACAACTTAAGAGACGTGAGCCGCAAGAGCCGACGAGACGGACATGAGTGGGAGTCTTACTTCCAGTTTCTGCTTGTGAACAAGATGATGTAAGATACCAGGAGCTTCGAGCTTTTCCCTCTCCAAGATAAACCTTTTCAACCAACAGTTATGTCAGGACCCGCCTCCTGTCAATCGCAACCCAGTCAAACCAACTTGCAAACCAAAGTGAGACACTTTCAGCAGCTGTAGTCCGTAAAATGAAACGGAAGTTAAAGTTTGATTTTAGACAATTCCGACTTTAATTTTCTGCCTTCTTCTTCACAGGGAGGAACTAGTAATATTTAGACAACATTTATTTCAATATAAATGCTTTTATATGCAACTAAAATAATGGAAAAATATCATAACATGGTAAAAGCATGAATCTACTGATGTAAAACTGTAAGGGAATACAGGAAATTAGCAGAAAATCCAATCACGCTGGAATGGTCCTTTTTAACTGTAAAGAAAAAAATCATCTTTTTGCTTTTTATTTTAAATAGTCCTTTTCTTAATTCGCCATAATTTTATTATCACCACACACTGGAAAAAGACTAGATAACGTGTCTGCCATGGAGAACGTTGTCTCAGTTTAATGACACCCCCGTCAAATACCTCAATCAAAAGCAGAGAATTAAACAGGGCACATCTTCATCCCCCCTCCTCCTCCTCCTCGCCTCCCAATGCTGAACTCCTTCGGCGCAGATTGAGATCAGTAGCATTTTGCAAGACACGAGTTTGATTGTAATCTGTGGTGTCATAATCATGCCGTGTAATCCTATTATTAGTGTGTTTGAGAGGGAAAGATTTGCTGTCTGTGTAAAGATCTAATTACACCGTCTCCACGTTTGGTCTTTCCTCTGATGGGGTTTGATCGTGTTCCTGCTCTGCTCTCTCATACTCCAATATGAGGTAGTATATTTAGATGTTCATTCCACAACACTTTATATCCCACCCACTGGAAATTCATCACTCAGTAGTTCAGCAATAGATTGTTCCATCCTCAATAAACGCAAATCTTTTTTTCCAGGATTGTTTTTTTTACGTCAGCCTTTTTGTAACGCAGTTTTTTCAAGTCATGTAATCAGTTTTTGGTATGTAAACTTGAGAGAATTTGTGAAATTGCTCTCTGTACCTTCTCTACTCCGTGGAATAAGGACATGCTCACACATTCCCAGCCAGGTTTGTCTGGCCTATTGGGCCTTTACAGCTGAGGTTTTCCCTTGAGCCCTTTCCCCTTGACTTGTACTGAGAATAAGGGTACACAACAAGAATGTTTGCAGCAGTCGATTCAAGTTTATTTGTTTACTCCTTTAGTTTGGTTCTTTTCGGGCACATGAGAACAATGCCAATCGAACTCAAGTGTGCACCAATTAACTGCACCGCGTTGCCTGAAACTCTACTACTGACGAGTAAAAGGAGCTGTTGACGTGTATAGCCAGCGATGTCTTCATCCATTTTTAACTGGTTTGAACACCAGAGACGGGACTGGAATCAGATTGATTTAGCGTTAGTTTAAAATGGGTGTTTTCACAGACCATTACGATGGCGTGTACACTCCGTGCGCTGCTAAATATTTATCCAGACTTTTCAATCCCAGCCAGTCTCCTCTGAGAGTTCAGACCCAGAACTAATTTCTGCTTCCTCAGTCGGTGGATGTGGACCCTCCAGCCCCCCGTCAGGCTAGCCTGTGGTGCTGGGAAGCTTATCGCTCTCCCCGGGGCGCGTTTAGTCCATGCCCAATCTGTCTCTCGATGAGGTTCCTCCCGTCTGGACCTTTTCTACCGTTCAGAACTGCACCGCTCTTCCTTCAGCTGTCAGTCAATAAATGAATCCAGGGTGCTCAAGGTTATTTGCGTGTTAACTTAAGTGTTATTGATCCCCCGGCGCGGGTTAGCGGGTTAGCGGGTTAGCCGATTAGCGGAGGGTGAGTGAATGCTAGCATGTGGCCATTAGCTGAATGTAAATATCCTTCTAGCTGAAGAATTTGTAATTTGTTTGATTATTGACACTAATGATACTTCATTGGGGAATGAAGGCAAGGCAAGTTGATTAACCACCAGTTGCCCAAAGCAAGGGCTCTCAACCTTTTTGGTACCAAGGCTCACTAAATGGCTGAATGCTTGCAACTGTCACACTAAAGCTAAGATCACACAACAGGGCCACGACACATAATGAGCAGCTAGACTAAGTTGACGTTAACTTAAATGTGTCATCATCAGCTTGTTGCGTGTGATTTTAATCATTGTGTTTGTTGATATTGGGTTTTCTTAACATCTGAGAGAATCTCGTAGCACGCCTAACTCCAGTGTGCCTGGTTGAGAAGCATAAGCCTTCAAAACACTCTTAATGATTCTGTGTTATTTTTAGTCATGGTGTTATATATTCCCTCAGTCGTCTATTCTCCCGCCAGCCGTCTCTGACAGCAGTTTTCTTTGACAAGTGCCAGTCGAGTCCATTAATGGACATTAATCTGTGTTTCAATAAGCCATTTTGTTTGGCTAATGGTTTGTTAGCGAGAGTTGAGGGAAACTGCATTAAGCTTGACTGATTGGAATTAGCACGGATCTGTCCCATGTGTTTTAAACAGACCATCATTCATCATCAGAGCCTATTTTAACTTCCTTAATCCTTTACAAAATAAGCACTGCTCACCTCATTTGTTTGCTGTACGTCCCCCGGGCTACCTGCTGTAATTGTGTTGGTACATCATGGATCATTGAGAGGTTCAGATGTAGTCAGTAATTCTGATGATGAGGATAATGAGGATATTCTGGGAAATGATAGATAATGTGCATTGAGTGTTAAAATGCACTGTTGTACATGTAAATTAAGTATCGATTGGACACCTTCACACGGACAGATGAGGAAGTACACGCACACACACCACACACCACACACACACCTCAATGGAGAGGTTGTTGTTTAGTTTTAAACACTTGGGAGAGAACATTCCTCAGCCACTGATCAATAGCTCCCCCGGCGGGGCGTGGAGGTGCCGACACCAATTACAACTCGGGTCAAGTTGATAAAGTAGCATCCTCTCGGAAGTGGCATTCAGCCCTGGGTTTCTGGAAATTACAACAAATTACAGCAAACAAATCGCTGGACATTAAAATAAGGGGGACGCAGTTTAACAGTATGAAGCAGAACAACCAGTTACAACACACTGTTCTGCCTTCATGCACAATCAACCCGCCAGTCATTCATTCAAAGTTCATTTGAAGTGCTTTGGATACAGATGTGTGCAGTGCTGACTCTGCAGGCCGTGATACACCGGCAACACTTTCAAGCAATTTAGATGGGGGAACAACTGTGACGTTTTTAAGCTTGCAGCTTACTCCGGTATCCTCTTTGATCTTACTCGATTCCCATTGAAGATGAAGTTGCTCCATTGTCTCAAAATGGTGCCATGTGTACTATGGCCTCGCTGTTGCTGCTTCAACTGAACAAAATCACCAGTTCATTTATCCTGTCAGGTGGTCTAGGCCTATTTATTTCACAGTAACTAGCAGGAATGTGATTTATTTCAGCTTTTGGTAGGATTTCACTTTTTTGGGGGCGGGGGATTGTCGTGGAAATTTGCCTGTAAGCACTCAGAACTCTTTAAATAACACACAAAACATTGACAGGTTGAAGTATAAAAATATATTGTATACTGATATATTGGAGAGAGAGAAAGACACAGGTCACACAGAAAGTCAAAGTCTCTCTATGCTCTCTCTCCCTGAAAATCAGCTAACTACAATCTTTATAGTTTCTTTGGGAACAAAGAAGTCTCTCATGATTGGTTCACTTATGCTTAGATAACATGTTTAACATGGTTCATCCTATAGGCTCTCTCCACATAGTAGTGGTCTGGTCAAGTTCAGTTTTACTGCCTTATAGGGCCTCAAATCCAGGCCTCACTAGCTTACTCTGCAACACTCAGGCACATGTTTATGACACACATACCACATGTCTGTGGCAACCCAGCATCAGTACTACAGACACTAAATGATAAATGATAAATTCTAGCATTCTGTGCTAATTTACTTTCACAGGATATCGACTCCCATTCGCTTCCAATTTGGCATCAATATTTCCCTGCATTTCCTGCCTTTATGCTTCCCAATCACATCTCTGATGCCCTGTGGATGAATATGTGTCTATTCTGAAAGATTTGATGCTGCCAGATGCTTTAGCCTTCGGTCTATTCAGCCATGAAGTCTTGTGGGTGAGGACATCGCAGGTTGTAGGGGATTGTGCAAAGGGAGCTGACTGCAAACAAGACCCCTTTTAAAAAGCAGAAATGGGATTGATTCCTGTACGCTTGTTGCTTAGCAACTGCAAAGCCTCGTTGAGGGAGAATATTGACCTCTTGTTGATAAAGTCCAATTACATTTTTTTTTCTCCCCCTCTGTATATCCAGAGATTGCACAATGTCATATTCCATTCCCCCTGTGTACAGTGTATATTGTTCATTCAATATTTTAGAGAAATATTATACTCCGATTGTCACCTGCTGCTGCTGCCTGTTAGTAAATGGGTCTGTGGAGTTGAGAAATATCTTGAATGGTACAAATCGGGTTAACGGGGCAACACAATGGGACTAACTGGCTTTTGTTGCTAATTTAGTCAATTAACTTGAGTTTTTTTAGCCTGCTGCTTTGCTAAATGGCCCCCGAGCTGTTACAAAGGAATTTCTATCACCACGAGAAAATTTAATTCAGCCACTACCATAACCGTTACGCATATGTTACGGCTTGTCTTTAAATGAAAATTGATTTCTAAATGTCATTAACAGTGTCTTCCCTTTTGTTCTGTTCGCTCACTGTGAGAGCGTCCACGCTTAGCTGGCTGCGTGCTGTAATTGCAAATTATAAAGCGTTAATCAATTTGTTCTTTCAGACGGCGATGCACGTGGGCATCTGAAAGAGTTTTGTGTTGATCCGTTTTTTTGAAAATTCGCTCTTAAGTATTTTCATTGAGTATAACAGGATGTCACATGCCAATGAAACCTTGTTCACCTATTATCTTTTATCAATTTCTGTGTCATGTCTACGTTTAGCCACAATGAGCTCTGAACTCTTTGATGAAGCGCTAGGAGGTCTATGTATGTGTTCATCGAAGTAGGGATAAGCAGACCGTCATTTCCAGGTACATTGTGTGTAGTGGCCCATATAGAAATACTAACTCTATCACTGAGCCACTGGATAAAACTAAACCTTGGGAAACGTTTGACCTTTGATATTGATGGGGAAGCCACAGTTTGTCATTAATCTCCTCATCCTGTTTACTCCTCCCTCTTCTGTTCTCCGTAGAGCACGTCTGCTCCATCATCGCCTCCATGCTGAGGAACCTCAAGTCCCAACAGAGGAGCAGACTCCTCAGCAAGTTCACCGAGAACGACTGCGAGAAGGTCAGTCTCAGTCGTCTTCCTCTCCTTTCCTCTCCATCTCCCTTTTTCTGAACGCCAGCAGAGACCTTGTGTGCTCAACATCCATATGCTTTGCTTATAGGGTGTTCACAATTCCTTGGAAAGTCTTAAATTATATAACTTTAAGGCCTTAAAAGGTATTAAATATCCTAAATAAACTTATTACTTATTAAGTTATTATGACTTAATTTAGTTTTGTTGATGCAAAAACAATTAAATGATTGTTGACAGATTCTTTACTTTCGGTCGCAGCAGAGTTGGAAAGTAAGTCAAACAAAATAAGGCTGAAATTGCACCAAAAGATGTGAATGGAACCAGAATTATTTTTTTTTCCTTATGCTGTATTTCTTTATTTGCACTTAGTCATAGTAAGTTTGACCCACATGCATGTCTACTCTTAGATACAGAACAGGGTTAATACAATTTGGCTTGTATGTTTCAATCAATCACAGTTTATTAGTCAAATGCACAGTAACAATACAGCAGGTTAGTAATCGTTGCTGGCAATGAAACGCTTGTTCTACAAGTCCCACACCGGGACGTATACGTACGTATCATGTCCCTAAACATTTAATTACCTGGTGTCCATTCCTTATATTACCTGTTTATTGTTTTAGTGACTTTGATTAGCTCTGTTCAATTGGAAACGGGCCAGCTGTCTGTTTCTTTATTTGGGTTGTTAAAATGTAATTCCAGGTAGCATCAAAAAAAGTCTTAAAAGTGTTAAATTTGACTTTCTGAAATCTGCTCCTTCCCTGGGTTGTTATGGTTGATGTTGCTGTCTACACGTATATTGGGCGCATAGATGCCCGGACCCATCTTGACAGCTTAGGTGTGAAGCGTCGTCAAATGGCTTTAGATAACGTTTCAGTCATCGGTGTTGCAGAACCAAATTCATTTCCTTCAAGGTGTTGTGACTCAACGGCTGATATCCTATTTGATGTCTTTCTTGTTTATTTATATGCTAATATGTTGTTTTACTTGATGAAACCGACGGAGCCCTGGGCAGGTTGTACGGGTTTAGTCGCAGTGCACAGATATTTCATATATGTGAATGCATTTGGTACTTAAATCTAGGTCTGAATCAGGGATGGGAAAATACGGCACTTGATGTAGATTGGTTTTCTAGTGCTGTTGTGAAAATCACGCCTTAGCTGCACACCACAGCTCCCACAATCCTCTTCTCCTATACAGAAGTGTCCCCTATTCAGTGTGCTGCTCAAGGGCATTTCACCAGGATGCATAGCTTTTGATGTACAGGTTGTCGTGGGGATCAAACCTGACACCTTTAGGGCAGTGGTTCTCAATCCAGTCCTCAAGGATCCCCTGTCCTGGAGGTTTTAGCTCCAGCTCTGACAAAAGGACCGGATTGAGAACCACTGCTTTAGGCTATGGGACGTCTCCTTACTTAGCCCCCCTGCTGCCTCACTTATTTACCGCTCAACCCACTCGTCAGGTTAACTGGGATGTTTAATGTCATCTTTGAGAATACGTGCTGTAAATTTTTTTTTACATCTATTTGCTGATCTCCCTTCATAAACCCAGCCCTGTAACAATCCAAGAGGTAGGCGGCGATGAGGTGAAAAGGGATCAATGACTGCTTGAGGTGAAGTGAATGAATCCAGAATTTCAACTAGGCTGAAATATTGTTCCATTTTGCGTTAAATCTGACTTACGTAAGAGAAACAGACAGACTGGCAGAGAGGACCAGGCCTTGTACTGTACTAAAATCTCAATCAAGTCGTCTGGGTGTTGTCCATGTATCTCACATGTCTCATTCTCTCCCTCCTTGTATCTTATACCCATTCTGTCTCTCCTTTGTTCTCCCTTATTTTCTCTCCCCTCTTTCTCTCATTTTTGCTCTGTCACTTTCTTGCATGCTGCATTTCTCTTTCCCTCTCGTCTTTCTTTCTCTCTATCTGCCTCTATTTATTATTCTCTCTCTCTCTCTCTCTCTCTCTCTCTCTCTCTCTCTCTCTCCAGGTTGACCGACTGATGGAGGTGCATTTTAAGTACCTGGAGGCTGTTCAACAGGCTGACAAGAGGATCGAAGGAGAGAAACATGTAAGCGTCATTTATTTTTCCTCCATCCCTCCATTTTTCTGTCCATCACTCCCTCTTCTCCTCATCCTCTCGCCATCTTGCCTCCCCCGTTCTTCCTCTCCACCCTGTCTCTTTACGCTGCATTCATTCAAATCCAGCAGGTCGTCAGGTGTCCTGCCGTGGCGTTTTTACCGTTGCGATCACAAAATGACATCAGACGGAGCAGGGTTTGACCTGGGTCTCAACCTAGACCTTGACCAGGGTGGACTTACCCGAGTCGTCCCCTTTAACACGGACAGTTGACTTGTGTTGTTTCCCGGGTCACTAGTCTGGTGTGAAACTGGTACATTTGTCTGTCTGTTTTGTGCATGTTAGGCTCGTACCCCACATTGAGGTAAATCCTTTCCCATTCGTTACGGGAAACATGGTGACAGGGGTTGCAGTATCTCAATATCCTTATGACAGGAAGAATAAACACTTACAAATCTGTACCATACTGGTAAACCAGCCTGTCATATAACTCTCTTTTATATTATCATCTTTCTGCCTCTGATCATATTGAAACAGCTTCTTCTTTGTTCTGTCGCAGCCTGTTGGAGATATGGAGTATGTGATTGTGATACCAGTAGCACATATACAGCCGGCAGATCTCTTATTGCGTTGTCTGAGGAGGAGGTGCTGTGCAGTGTGCTCCTGGTACCGCTGTAGGAGAAGCTACTCTTTCGTTCATGATGCCAAATAATCAAATTTGAGATGTGATGTTGAAATAATTCACATATTTTCGAACCTCTTCCCAATTTTGCATCATCAGTCCTCGGGGATCTACTTGATGTGCCATTGTGCCACCGCACCGCTTCTAAATGGGATGAAATCAGCTGATTTGATTGGGCACAATTACAGCTAGCCTTGACCGCACATCCTGATAATGTCTTCCTCTTAACACAACCACTTTGACCACTGCGCCGCTCGGTAACTTGCGCCTCTGGACACCAAAATAGACTGGACACGCCCCCTCGCGCCTCACGCGGTGCCTTGACTCGCAAAAATAGAGCCGTTACATTTATGTATGTCACGCCACTCCATCCGTCGTTTCCTCCTCCCCGTCTCACCTCTCTTTCCTTCCTGTCTATCACTCCATCCCCCCTTCCCCCCTTCTCTTCTTCATAGCACTACTTCACCCCTTGCCCTCCTTCTCATTCGCTATTCTGCCAGCAGTCTGTCAGACAGGTAGCTCTCTCTGCATCTGGATAACAGCGCTATGCCTTTACAAGGTGGGGCTTGTATCTTGAATGAATGAAGTTGAAAGGTTGAATGAATGTGTTGTGTTGCTATAGAGAATGAGACCTTGATTCATATACAGTGGCCTACTGGGTCCTTCACAATAAAGCGCTGTGCAAGGATTGTTAATTGACTGTCACCAGCGGCTATTCTGTCTGAGGGCTTTGAGACGTGCCCCGTTAGCCTATAGTGATGCATGGCAAGTCAGTTCTCCATACAGTGAAGCCATTTTTGAGAGCTGAATTGCACCTGTAAGAATTTCTGTCCCTTTGCTGTTAATTGTTTTAATATAAAATGTTTAGGAATCATATATATATATATATTCAATATTTATCATTGTCATGTATTTATTTACTGGGTGGAAAAAATGTGTTCTTTGTTGGAAGGGGTGAGCCAAGGTGTGCCAACCAAGTCGTATCATCCTATATTGCATGCCTTATTTAGATGTAATTGCGAATGCCTCTCTTTCTCTGTGGCACCACAGGGATGAATAACTGTTAGGCACTGTAATTATTATCAGTGGGATAGATAATCAGTTGGATTGAACAGGCGTAGCGCAAACGTTGTTGATACCTGTAAAATCTTGTTTTTCTTGTGAAGTGAAGAAATGGGTGAAAGGGTGAAATAATCTCACTTGTTTCCAACTCCAATCAACTTATATCAAGAATATACTAGAATCAAACAACAGTGTCTTGGTACTAGTCTGTGATCTGCCTTATTTCAAGATATTCTCACTTGTTGCACAAACATGCAGTGTCCTTTAAAAACAGGAAATGGCATTGGAAACAAGAGAAATGATCTCAGCCCATGGGCAGAGTGTTTTCACTTTAGATCAACAGATTGTCTTGGGTCAAGTCTTTCTATCATCTTTTATCTTTTTTAACCTCAAGTCGATGTGTTCAGGAACACAAAACGCGGTAATGGTAACCTCCCTCGTCCAAAAACATGAAAAACTGTGGAAAGGGGCGTCCAGGCGGTCTAAGGGGCATACTGCATAACCTGTGACGTACTGGGTTGGAATCCAAATCAGTACTGGGTTCGAGACCTATGTCGCATGTCATCCCTCCTCTCTCTCTCTCTCTCTCTCTCTCTCTCTCTCTCTCTCTCTCTCTCTCTCTCTCTCTCTCTCTCTCTCTCTGCTAACTACTGAATAAAGGCAACAAAATGGCAACAAAAGAAAAGAAAAACTGTTGAAAAACAAGTACAGATTCTGTGCAGTCCCACGGCACATTGTGCAAGCGACAGCTAACGAGATAAAAACAACAACTCAAAATGCATTATAAAAGTGCAAATATCAGCTGTAATTCCTGTCAGAAGGTTTTGTGAGTTGTTGCCAAAAAGTCCCTCCTTGTTGCGAGATAAGATGTGCATTTCCAAACAGTGTACAACAGGCCGTCGTAAAAAGACTGAAAAAACAAAACAGTCCCGCTGATAACAATGACAGTTTACAGAAGAACGTAAAGCTTGATATCTGTGTGTGAAGGCCCTACTGAGCAGTGTGTGTGTGTGTGTCTGTGTGTCTGTGTGTCTGTGTGTGTGTGTGTGTGTGTGTGTCAGCTGGGGGCTAGACAGGCCGATGGGGGGGTACAGATAGAAGATAAGTGGCCAGGCAGGGGATAATGGCTTCGACAGAGAGAGGGAGAGCATCCTGTCCTCAGAAAGGGAACAGACAGGGAAAGATGGATGGAGATAAAGAGCAAGAGTTTAAAGACGAGATGATTGAGAAAAAGGGGGGAGATACAGGGAGAGGTAGAGAAAGAGGGAGGAGGATATGTGGTTGTAGGGAGAGAGAGAGAGAGAGAGGTGCGAGATCCCTATCTGAAGATGACAGAAGATTAATTCCTCACACAGACGTTGTGGTGGGGTTGCCGAGAAAAGGCCAGACAGCTTGACATTTTCTCTCCCTCCCTCCCTCCCCTCTTTCCCCTTTTCTCTCTCTCTCCCTCGTCTCGTCTCGTCTCTCCCTCCCCGACAGCGGAAGTACGACCCCGGCGATAAGAAATCTCGCCTGCGTTTGCCTCTATCTTTGAAGCCACACGGTTAGCACCTTCCCCTTTTCAGAGCCGTAGTGTGAAGCTCGGTGCAACGTGCGGCCGGGGGCAGGATGATAAAATACCCGTTTTTCAGCGCCGCTACAAGATCCTGAATCAGACTGGGTGGTACCGCAATGGTTTCCACTTTAATATCTTGTTTTGGGGCTATAAGTGTGGCTCAACGGGCAGAACACGGTGAGGGTCAGGGGCGGTGTGAGGCTCATTACTCACTACGCTGGTAGGGAGGTGCCGGGGCTTCAACCCTACGGTATGAAACCTAGCCTATGTCGTGTGGAGCAAGCTCCTTCATCAGGCCACCAACTCGCTCAACCTTTCCCCCCATTGCTTAAAGTAATCTATTACTCCATACTCATTGCAAAAGTAATCTAGTTTAGTCATTACTGTCTGGTAGCAGTAATTCATCACACGTCTCATTCTGCCACTTCTCGGTTACGTCCCCAAAATTGGTGATTGCATCCTCTTACTTTAAAACAAACAGTGTAATTTATTTCCCTGTTTTGTTTTTTTAAATCAGGGAAACAAAAAGAGCAATTTTCTTGTCATTTCTTTTCCATTTACAAATTCAAAGTAGTGGGAATAACTCCAGTCGGAGAAAGTACTTCCTGTGATGTATCATTTAGATTAAGAAGACAACATCTAATTCGGATGAAAATGAAACAATGAGTGAACTTCAGTGTGATATTTAGAGGGATTGATAACAAAAGCACTTAGTCTTTGGACTGGTAATGGTAACAGTATTCCTGAAATTCCTGAAATGCACTTCTTGTTCCCGGGATAAGTAATAATACCACTGTAACCCATTACCACTCAAACTGGTTCTGTTCCCCATGCAGCTCGATGGGTAGAGCAAGGCCTTAACCCTGCCAGGGTGAGGCGTTCAAGTCCCACCGGTACAACCCCGTGCTCACGAAATGCCCTCATGCTTCCGTGAGGCACTCTGGATCAAAGCGTCCACCAAATGTCACATTGTTGAGTTTAAATGAGGCGATAAACATGGCCGCCCGGCTCTGTCCGGCGCCGTGGCTGAATGGCCTGCAGTCAGCAGCGGTGTTTTATCTCGCTCCGCCGTGCCTCTTTGTCTCCCTAGTTAAGGCTGTTTTTTAAGGGGCGGTAAGCAAAATGTTTTTCCTCTGCAACATATTATCCACAGATTTCTCAGGAGGATGCGAAGAAAAGCTGCTGCTGCTTTCTCTCTCCGTCCCAGACGCTTTAATAAGCTGCTTATTTTCTTCCCCCACCTTGGTATCTCTCGCTCTCTCTCGCTCTCGCTCTCTCTCTCTCGTTCTCTCTCTCTCAAAGTTGCCTTTCCTCTTTTTTTTCTCCCTTTCGCTTCCTCCTCCCTGTCCTTTGTGTCTCTCACTCCCTCCCCCCTCTCCATCATCCCTCTCTTTCAGGTGCCCCCACACCTGTTCATTTTGACTCCCCCCTTGTCATGCCCCTTCTCTTCCATCGTTGCTCTTTTCTCTCCCTTCCCTCCCTCCCTCCCTCCCTTCTTGCTCCTCCCTACTTGTCTCTTTCACTTTCTCCTTACTTCCTTCCTTCCCTCCTTCTCTCCTTCCACTCCCTGCTCTATCCCTTCATCTACTCTCTCCTTACATCCTTCTTCTACTCTCACCTCCCTTCTTCCACTCTCACCTTCCTCTCTCACCTCCCTCCTTCCACTCTCACCTTCCTCTCTCACGTCCCTTCTTCTACTCTCACCTCCCTCCTTCCACTCTCACCTTCCTCTCTCACGTCCCTTCTTCTACTCTCACCTCCCTCCTTCCACTCTCACCTTCCTCTCTCACCTCCCTCCTTCCACTCTCACGTCCCTTCTTCTACTCTCACCTCCCTCCCTCCTCCTTCCACTCACCTTCCTCCTTCCTCTTTCCACTCTCACCTCCCTCCTTCCACTCTCACCTTCCTCTCTCACCTCCCTCCTTCCACTCTCACCTTCCACTCTCACCTCCCTCCTTCCTTCTTCCACTCCCTCCTTCCTCCTTCCTCCCTCTCCTCCTTCCCTCTGCTCTCAGCTTGTTTGTAACAGCTCTTGGAGATTGATGAAGCTAAGCAAAACATGGTTTAGTCTGACCTCAATACTGTAAAATGCCTGAATGCACTTTCTTAGGACCCAGAGAGTTGTTTGTTGCGTGTGTGTGGTGCCTGCGTGTGTGTGCGTGCGTGCGTGCGTGCGTGTGCGGCGTGGTGCGTGTGCGTGTGTGCGTGTGTGTGTGTGTGTGTGTGTGTGTGTGTGTGTGTGTGCTCCCTTCATTGTACTGTGGCTACAGCCTATGGCAGAAATGGGCTGGTTTAGCGTTGCTGACAGGAGATGTTTTAAAAGAAAGATGGTGTTGAGTTGGAATTGGTTTTGCACCTGGCTGCGCTATATTTAGTTTCCTCTCTTAAATGTCTTCCGTGAGTGTCTGTCTCTCTCTCTCTCTCTCTCTCTCTCTCTCTACTCATCCCTTCCCTCCCCTCCTACACTCACTTCCTCTTTTCCTCCCTTCCACTCCCTTGCTCACTTTCCCATTCTGTTTATCTCTCTGTCCCTCACTGATCCTCCTCCCCTCCTTCCCTCCCTCCATTCCTTGTCCTTTCCTTTCCTCCCCACCGTTATCCCATCTCCCCTTTTCTCTCTCCCACTTTATGCCTTTCCTTCCTGACTCCCATCATTGTTCTCCCTTCTCTCCTTTCCCCCTATCGCCACCCATCCCTCCCTCAATCCCCCCTATTGATTCATCCTCGTCTTCAGATGGGGGTGTTGCGGCGGAGCAGACAGCCGTGCTAAGTTGTTGTGGAATTGATTAGCGCTGACAAGTAATTACTCCTGCAGTCCTCAACCAGGTCCTCGCTTTAACCAGATTAGTTTGACGGTTTGGGATAAACGCAGGTTTTTCAGTTTCACAAGCGAGTTCACAGTTTAGCCAGACTTGTTACCGGTGCCCAAACCTGCGAGTTAGCCACCCAGTGAAACCACACACCGTCTGTGAGAGAGGTTCTTGTTGCTGAAGGAGCGATGATTGTAAGCAGAGCATTTAGACAGGAACATGTTTTTAGCGATCGACAAGATCCTTTAGGGCACTGGGACAATAATCTTTATGAGCGCTACCGATTTAGTTGGAGGGAATTGGTTACCTCCGGCAATTAATAGTAGACTCGTTGAAGCTCAGCCCTGACCGTGAGACAGGCGGGTCGTTGGGCTCTGCTTCTTCACGACAGGCACATTTTTATAAGCTGTTGGCGATGCTGAAAATATCAGCAAAGCCGCAGCTGCTATCAGAAACGTCTACCTTGCATTCAAAAGGCTGTCCAGTCTTCCTCCTGTTGGCTACATTAAGGTAATTCTGATAGGTTAACACTTACCTAGTACTGCCAGACGCCTGGGTAGTTACTTATTTTAAATGTTTGGATATGGTCACATTACCAAAAGGACAAGAGTCCTGAAATTAGGGGCTTACCATCACTTTCAAATGTAGCAGAATTCAATTAGCCACAGTCTTCAGTGAACAAAAGTCTTCTTATGCATTTAATTTATCTGCAGCTCTCTGCCAGGCTCCCTCCCTCAATTAGCCGCTCTGACAGTGTTGGATTTGCTCTTCAAGATTTATTTCTTCTGCCTCATAACCCCCAGTGAGGAGTTCCTGCTCTGTGGAGCTGAAAAATTGTGCTTTTCCATGATTTTGGGAGTCTACCGCCACGAAACAAAATGAAAGCAATATAAAGGTTACAGTATGAGAGTTAGAAAAATATTGCTTTTGATCCTGCAAACGGTAGTCTCGCCTCGCCTCGGGTCCATATAGGGAGCATGATCCTGTTTTTATAGCAGAGCGGACTAATCAAATCATAATCCACGTTCGTGAAACAGAGTTACCCCGAGCTTAATTGATGAGATAACTGGATCTGGCATGTAAGAGAGGTGTGTCAAATGAGGTCCAGGTTAGTCTGTCCTGCTGGGCCTTTATGTTCTGTCGGCGGCTCACCTGAGCTTTTCCAGCCCTTTTCCCTTTGACTTTTGCAGAGACTAAGGGCACATTCACACCAAGCATGTTTGGAGCAGCTGTGGAGCGTTTATTCCTTTTGTTGGTTTGTTTGGGCTGGGGAGAACAACGCCATTCGAACTTGGGTGGCACCAAATAACATGGAGACGCCTAGAGACTAGAAACACCTAGGATTTTGGTCCTCTTCTGAACAGCATGGCGGTTTGTTCGCAGTGAGAACGTAATCAGAATGGACTACAGGAAAGAACCCCAAAAAATGGATATCATGGTATCCGGAGACAGATGTTGAGGTTTGCCATCCAACAGTTACTGTTGCTTGGAAAGCCTAGTGAAACAAAATGAAGCGAGGACAAAGTTTACGTCAAGATGAGGTGAGGTGAAATGCCTCCTCAGTATGTGGGCCAAGGAATGAATGGAAGTGGAAATGGATGAAGGAAAATGCCGGCAAGGACAAGTCCATCAATTGGATTGAATGCATGCATGCACTCTCTCGTCCTCAACAGCTCCACTCATTTCATGAGAATCAGGTCGTACTGTGTGTGTGTGTGTGTGTGTGTGTGTGTGTGTGTGTGTGTGTGTGCTTGAGGCTATTAGCCATACCTGTGTGTTTGCACTGTGGGTTTCTTTCTGTGTACTGAGGGATTGAAGGGAGCTGGCAAGGGATCAGGAATGGAAAGCCTTTTAGGGCTCCCTCAACACACATGTACACCCCTTATGCCAGCCTTATGAAGTCTTATGTCTCATAGTGGGTGTGTATGGGGACTGGGTGGACATTATATTTCTCATATTTCTTCTAGGGTTTCTTCACCTCGACTGCTGATGCGGATAGTCATGTTCAGTTCAGCAACATTGCAGAAGGCTCAGTTAGATACTGAATGCCGTGGTGCTCTTGGTGGTAAAAGCCTCCTCCCTACTGCTTTGTTTTGCCCACTTTGTGAACAAACTCTAATTGATGTGCACCCAAAGCACAAGGCTATTTTTCCCAGACATTATCATAACTTGAAATCAGCATTTCGCCTACCGCTCTCAGAAAGTTGCGATTTCCCCCCCCCCCCCCCCCCTCAAAGTTTACCTCATTATCAACTGCTGTATCTCTGTTTATAATGAGGATATCTCACCTCTCTCTCTGGTGGAGTGTGTGTGTGCTTAAGCCTCATAAAGAACATTACGTCCCACACACACACACACACACACACAGCCACAGCGGGGTTTTGTAAAGTGCTGACAAAGAAATCAATTTAATTCTGCATCTAAGCATCCCAGCAGAAAAGAAAGCACAGGAACAACCACCAGCATCCATAATCTCTCCCCCTCTCTTTCTCTCTCGCTCTCTCTCTCTCACACACACAGACTGTTCCTGTATACATACACAGAAACAGTCTCTCATACACAGAAAAACACATTTGTTTACACAAATACACACCTTTTTTCATATCCACAGACACATACACACAAGCGAATACACAAAAGCAAACACCCACAGAGGGATCACTACTCTTTATAGACACATACAGTCAATCAAGCATGTACACACACACTCACACACTTCCACACATGCATGCTGCGTGCACACTCATGCATGCACACACACTTGGTTTCTAATATGTACACACACACACACAAACATACAGATATGCACACAGCCACATAGTTACATGCACACTACGCTGCACATACATGCACACATAGTCTCTCGTAAACCACGCACACACACACACACACACACACACACACACACGGGGGCCAAGGTACAGTAAAGGGAATGAGACTGAAAATCACTGCTTATTACTGTGTCTGTACTGTAGCCAGGCTGCCAGGCTCCCCTGAGGGGGCAGTAATTGACTTGTCCAGTCCCTCCTTTCAACACGTTATTCTTCCTCCTCTTCGACTGTCCGGTGTTTGCCAGAGGGACTGAGCTGCCACACACAAGATATTGGCCACGGTGTCAAAACTGAAATGAAAAGTGCCCCGCCGTCCACATTTGGTCAGGTTTTAATATCCCAAATGTCCACTTCCGCTGCTCAGTAAAATGAATATTTAATGCTCTTGTCACAGTCCAGAACGAGGCCCTCCTCCAGATTCAAAGGCCGGGCTTGATCCTCCACGTTGTGTGATGAACACTTCCGCTGTAGTTAGGCCTCTCATGCCCCCCTGGAGGTGCTGTAATTGACTTGTCCAAGTCCTCCTTTGAAAATATTATTCTTCCTTTTTCTACACTTCACTTCTTGCCATAGGGATTGAGCTGCCACGCCAGATATTGAGTACAATGTCAAAACTCAAGGGCAGCACTTTTTGCCTTAATCTACAATGTGCAACTTTCTGCCTTGGAGCATCGAACCGTATTGCAAGACCCGACCTCCTCCCCCTCTGTTGGTCGAGTTCACGCGGCAATGCTCTGCGGGGTAATCTAACACCGCTAGCTTGCTACATGGACAACATAGCTAGACTGGCTAGCATCCTAGCCGTCTCCTTGAGATGGTGCGAGGTGGAAAAGCAATGCTGAGGTTCACCGTGTCTTTGAACGGTCTTGTTTGCAGCACATGTAGCTTCACAGTACTTCTCTTCCTACTGCTTTCCTCCATTGTTATTGTTGCTATGACTTCCCTGCAGGAACATCTGCTTGTTCATGAAATAGGATGATCAGGTGAATCCAAGTGAAAGCTGGTATCTCCTATTGATGTCACCAATTAAAGGGGGGGGTATTGTACTCATTTAAACTGTTCCTGGGGGTCTTTACAAGACGTTTGTGAAGTCTATATCAAAAAAAATCCTAAAACCAGCTTCTGTGGTTTGTGTTTCAGTCTCTCATTTTCTCCATTGTAAAGAACAGGCTGTTTTGAGGGCGTGGAGGTTGTATGTAATGAGCACTGCTCATTACATACAACCTCCACGCAATCGCCTGGCGGAGGCGGAGAGCAGAGCGCCCATGCTGCTCAAGGTAAACAAATAAGCTTGATGCAGAAATCTACCATAACCATGGCAGTCCGCTCCAGAACCAACACTGAGACCGGACATGTTTGAGCCGGAGTCTGACCCAGAATGGGAAGAGGCAGCTGAGCGGTTCCACTTAGTTTCTCAATGATAACAATTCTGTGTAATATTGTACTTTCGTGCCTTGTGTTTGTGTATGTGGGTGTGTGAGCGACACACTCTGCTGTAGCCGGTCTGTTTATGGCTCATGTCCATAAACTTATTGAATACAACTTGCAGACAAGCTAGGATTGACAATTTTGTTGAGCTAGTTAGCCAATATATTATTTGATGCAACCTATTTGCATCCAAACAGCGCAGCGCAAACAACCAAACGCGATTGTACTAATGGTGGCTAAAGTTTACCGAGCCTGACACGTTCGACAGACTTATAAAACAGACACTGGTCCCATCAAATAACTTTAAGATGAGTCCTGACTCCAACCAATAACTTTACTTTTACTTTACTTTACTTTTAATGACTCCAGCTTTAGTTTTCTTACTTCTTCCACGCCCAACAAGCCCGTGGCTAGCCCCGCTAGCTCGTTAGCTAACCAGCAGTGAATATACTAACCAGACTAATTTGGTAAATTAAATCAGAACATGGTGACACTTACAGATTCCAATTTTGCAGATGGGTCACGTACCTTATGAATTGCTCCATCTTTAAGCTTCAATTTAGATGCTAATCCTGCCGTTGCTCAAGCAGTCTGAGGACTGATCATCACACACAGAAAAAACTGTAGCCGTTGCCGTTAAAAATAAAATTAATCCGCTCTGTCCTGGCATTTTCGCGTGTTGGGAGACTGTGCAGGGATCTATGTTGCTGCCTGCATCCTACAAAATAATAACTGGAGAGTTGATATATCACCGTAGATATGTTGTTGTTTTAGCTTCCCCGGTCGCAAAGTAATGGTGCATTCCAGTGTATTCGGAAAAAACGGCGTCCGAATGTGATATGCGCCGATTCTATTCACTAATGGCGCTGTAGTAGTTGATGTTGAGTTTAGATGCTCGTAACATTCTGAGACTTGCCATACAAACATGAGTTTGCTGCGGGCGATTATGTTTTCCCGAGCAGATGCACTGGAACACATTTAGATTGGAAGTTAGGAATACCGACTCGGAATTATCGATTTCCGAGTACAATGGAATGCACCATAAGCAACGGCTTGCGGCGCTGCCTTAATGCCGTAAATGGGATTGGTAATGCCGTAAATGGGATTGGTTGTTCACCTGGGCGTGGGCATGCTCTGAGAGGGGCTGGATTAGCGCCCGTTATGACGTCCAAAGGGGCTACTTTCTGAAACGGCCTGTTTTTCTCCTATCTTTGGCACCGTTTTTGGAAAAAGGAAAATACAGAAAAACAGGGTTGACTTCCAGATTTCAAATTTTCTCAGCTGCTTAGGGAAATAATTTCCTGTGGAACATGTATAAGCGCCAGGAATAAACCGTTTTCCATAATATGGGACCTTTAAATCTTCTTCAGTCATGTAGTGGCGGTGTAGATAAAGTGGAGCAGACTGGTTGAACAAGACGGTAACGAGGCATGGGTTGTGCTGAAGGATCAGTTAATCAATATTAAGGAAGGTGTTAATATTTAATATTTTATTTTTCCTGTGTTGCCTCGCGTCCTCTGCTACCGCTCAGAATCATTCAAAGTTAATTTTCTGATTGCCGACACACATTGCAGTCCAGTACTTTTCCACTCATCTTGTTTTTGCACACATCATAGGACCGGGCTGCAGTTACCACGTTTTGTACGGTGGCGAGAAACCCCCGTCCCTCTGTAGTTGATAGGCTGATGGCTGTAATGGAGTGGCACGTGGATGTAATTGAGTTGTCCAACGCCTTTTTCACAAAATGCCTCCAGCTCTGCGTTACAGTAGGTAAGGCAGCAGGGAGGAATAGACTTCGATCCCACGGGACACAAGGAATGAAAATGCGAAGGTTGCGTCCCACGTCTTGGCCGTGCATCTCTGCTTACTTTACTTTGCCACAAGCTACTGTACCCCCCCCCCCCCCAACAAGAAGCATTGCTGCCATTTGTTTTCCCTTGAGGGAGAGGAAGCTTGGTTTACATTCAGATAGCTTTATTTCATCATATTCTTTTGCATCTTTAACTGCTGCTATTTGACAGCGGCAAGGCCAAGCTGTGGGACTATTGTGCTGTGCAATAACTATCTACTATCTCGGGCCAGTGTTTCACCCAGAGGACACAGAAGAGACAAATGGCCTACATTCATGTTATAAAAGGTTCTTCTTTTAATTATCTGCATTGTTTTCCATCTTTTAAGAAGCTGCGGTTGACGTTGGACTGCAGGTCTTTGTTCTGAGTCCGCATTGTGTCTTCTCTTCTCCCTTGATGAAAGCAGGAAGATGTTCCGCTTTCAGAAAGCGCTGTCACGAAAATGGATGTGTTGTTTTTTGCGTCTCTAGCTCTGCGACCTAAACTGGAATTGTTTTCCCAGAATGCTCTTGTACTCAGGAGCTGCCCTTTTGATCGAGGCATGTTTACGAGGTGAACTTCACCGCTATAATTGGGTTTTACAGTGTAATTGATCTTTGAGGCCCTTTTGGAAAGTTTTAATTTTCCCTCAGATTAAATCATTGGTGTGTAAATGTCATGTGCTGGTACCCTTTTAACGCCACACAAAAAGCTATTTGTTTTCATTAGGAACTGTTTGAAAAGATGCCCCTTTTTCTTGCTAGAATGCCTTTATCGCTAAGTAAAAGATAGGAATGTTTTAATCCAGCGTTGGCCCATAATCTGATTTGGAATTATCACAGAAGGGACAGCCACTTTCACTGTTTGACCAAATATCATATCATAAAGGGAAAGCACTACCAACTAACCATCATCTGGTTAGTTACCTGCTAACCAGTGGCTGGTAGAGTACATAAACCTACCAGTGATGAGCCATAACCAATACTCTGTGGTGGTGATGGTGGTGGAGGTGGTGGAGCTTTCTAATTTCACTAATGGTACTCTGGCCAGATTTCAGCGTTTTCAAAAAGCCCATCCATTTTGTCAGTATAACTTTAAACGAACCACTGATTAACAGTGTTGAAGTAGTCCTAAACCATGCATCCATCATTCATTTATGCAACCTACGTCTATTTTTCTGAGTGGTGGATTAAGACACATCACAGAAAAACAAGCCCCTAGTTCCATTATCAAGCCGGTCGTGGCTGATGCTTAATGCCTGTTATTTTGAATGCTTTATCTTTAGGCCCTTTCCCTGTACAGCAATCGCATCGCTATCTCTTTGACAGGGATCTGGGCTGTAAGTATCGCCCATTTATACAAGTCCTATAGGAGCTAGGAAAACAAGAGGTAAATGCAACGGCAAGACAGAAGCACATCTGACGGGAATGAGTGATAATGGACGTGTAGCCGCCAGCTGTCCGATAATAGATGCTTTTCCATCATGGAGATAGGTACTACTCACCCTAGATCTCTTTCATCCAGCGTCTTGTCTCAGTTAGCACCTCAATATCTACCTGAATCTAAATTCAGTAGGGAGTGTGAGAACCGACGCATCTTGGTATCGCTCCAAACGAGAGACTAGAATAAAGAGCAGCATGTCGGTGTGTACGGCCCCAACAACACCATATAGACACATATAGTCATCAGAAATTAAACTGTGTGACATGAACAGTTGACACACAATGTCTGTGGTTCTTTACACTCCTCACACCCCCCCCCCCACCACCACCACCCCCCTCAGGTCCGCCTCTTAATCTCTAATGATGATTAATGTGGGCTGTGTGCGTATTGGCAGCAGTGTGTTATTGGCATACTGACAGGGTTGTTAAGATGGATAACTACGCAGGTGTGTGTGAGTGTGTGTGAGTGTGTGTGAGTGTGAGAGTGTGCGTGTGTGTGTGTGTGTGTGTGTGCACCAGCAGCGAAGGCCCCCTTTTGCTACTTAGCCGTGAAATCAATTGATTTGTGTGTCTGGTCAATGGAGAAAATGGATTTGTGAAAAGGCTGAAAAACAACACTTAAATTAAACTTACTCTCTGATTGTGTGTCTGTCTGAGTGTGTTCATGTAGAAGTTTGTTGAATCTGTTTGTTTTTTCATCAGGAGACAACAATAGTAACCCCCCCCCCCCCCCCCCCCCGCCAAAAAAGCAGTGACTTGTGAAGCCTGTGTTCCTGTGTATTTATAGGCATGGCGTGTGTCTTGATTGTTATTTAATTTACACCAGCAAGCCCATTAAGAAAGTATAATTTTTTTGCATGTGTTCATTTGTGTGTGTGTGTGTGTGTGTGTGTGTGTGTGTGTGTGTGTGTGTGCGTGCAGGACATGGTTCGTCGTGGGGAGATCCTAGACGACAGCATGGAGGATGAGTTCTACCTCCGACGTCTGGACGCCGGCCTGTTTGTCCTGCAGTTGATCTGCTACATTATGGTGGAGATCAGCAACTCGGGGATATCACAGGTACACACACACACACACACACACACACACACACACACACACACACACACACTGGCTTGCCAAAGGAAAATTCTCTTGGATGAATTATTGTTAGACATTTGATCAGACGAGCAATAGGAGCAGACAGACGGTTGTGGGCAGACTTTATTGCTGCGGTTTGCTAGCATCCATGACAGCTTCCTCAGAGCAACACGATCACTGCACACACACACACACACACACAAGTTGTTCTCTCACACTGGGAGTTTCCTATTCCAGTACAGCTTGTGGTGTTTCAAACTGGACACCAGATCTAGGAGAGGAAAGCCTACATCGTTATGGGAGTAGATCACTTTCTTTGCTTCACTGTGTACATCTGCAGTCCAGCCCGGATCAGTTGATCAGTTGAGAGTTATCTGATGCCTCCCATCCCTCCCAGTTGATTTTAGTATAATACTGATGTTACCATTATTCAAGACCCGGCTCTTTTCCTGACTTGCTTTTTCTGTCCGTTGCTTTTCAGCTGCAGCAGAGGGTCCATCAAATTCTCAACCTGAGAGGAGGCTCTGTCAAAGTGGTTCGCCACATCATGAGAGGTGAGGAACTTCATGTCCTTCACTCTATATAGTTACTGTCAAAATACATTATCCACCAATGGATTTTCCAAACTTTTCCGATTATCTTATTGTCATTTTTATTGAAACTCTTGGATTAAACGTTGCACCGTTTCGCCGGGGTAGCCTAGTGATTAGTGAGATGCTGTCCTGTCACTGGAAAGTCCGTCGTTCGATCCCCCGTCGTTTGATCCCCTATAATAATAAAGTGTCTAAGAAGTGTCCTTGAGCGAGACACTGACTCCCGACCAGCTGTACCGGTCCTTGGCCTTCCTCTTTCACCTCTCTTCGGAGCGAGGTCAGGCGAGACGAGTTAAACAGAATATCACAGGAGAAACGTTTCAGTCTGCCGGGTCGGCCACGTTGCCTGCCCGCCGAACGAGAATCGGTAGTAGTTTCACTGGAGGTTTTCAGTGTCACGTGTTCTAAATCCTGTTTCAAAGTGCTTTTCACCCTGCCAAGGAAAATTTCAAGGGAAAATGCTGTTATAATCGCTCTCTGGCTGCGGTTGCTGTTTGATATCAAGCCCATGCTGTGCGCCTGCCAAAATAGCCATGTTGGATTATAATTGAGTACTGTGAATAATGTCACTATTTCTTTGTTCTTTTGAACAATTTAAAGACCAGGGCAAACCTGACTGATGTCATGTCATAAATACAACTCCCTTCTGCTGTTTGTAAATATTGAGTAATGTTGTTTTTTTTATTCGAGGGAGGGTTTTGCATGCTTGTTCTTTTTCAGTGTGCTGGCCAGTACAACTCTCTGCTGGGGGCCATTGAGCAGGTCTACTGAATTTTCCCCCTCCAAAGATCGTTTACCATCTTGTGATAGTTTTAGTTTGAAGGACCGACAGGTGTGTTATTTTGTCCGGAGCTTGACATCCATCCTTCCTCTATCGTTGTTGGATAAAGCTCACGAGGCTCTGTTCACACACCCTCTGGCTCTTGGTGGCATGCAGGACTTCAGATGGAGCCATCCGTCACGCATGCCGGTGCCAGCAGTGTGGCGATTCTCCGGTCGTCACTGTGTGTGTGTGTGTGTGTGTGTGCGTGTGCGTGCGCGTGTGTGTGTGTGTGTGTGCGCGTGAGTGTGCTTGTGCACGCGCGTGAGTGTGCTTGTGCACGTGTGTGTAGTGAATTTCCACTGACTGGCGCTGTAGACGAATCGGGAGAAAACCCATGTCCGAAAATCCCTGGATGGCCGTGTGTGTGTGTGTGTGTGTGTGTGTGTGTGTGTACTTTGTTCCTGAGCGTGCCTGTGTGTTGTTTGTATTTTTTTCATCAGCCTGTCTGCATATTTGCATCTGTGCACACGCATATGCAAATGCATGTCCTTGCATGTCCGTGTTCTTCCGACATCTTCTGCATACTAACGTGGTTTTGTGCGTGTGCAGTACGTTTCTTCTTCCTGTGTTTTTGTGTGTGCAAGCAAATCCTTGTACGCTTCCGTATGCATGTTCTCTACATATGCAACATTTTACATATAAACATGCCTCTAAGTGTGTGTGTGTGTGTGTGTGTGTGTGTGTGTGTGTGTGTGTGTGTGTGTGTGTGTGTGTTTCCTCTGTGATTCTATCTGCATATTGTATTTGAGCTTGAGCGTGTCCTTGCAGGTGACGTGTTGTTGACAGATCTGACTTGAACAATAGCCAACGTGACATGGCTACTAGCTAGTAGTGGTTAGTAGGTAACATCAGTTTCAGTTCCCTTTTGAAGAAAAGGAGGCAAAATATACAAAGAAAGCTGAATACAACGCTGCTCTGTCATTCTGAAACTAAAAGATTGGGCTGATATTTACCAATATGATGTCCCTGGTTGGAGATATAGCCTGCAAGGCCCTGCGTTAGGGAATGCTAGACAAAGCTTGGATAGTGAGCAGCATAGAAGCTACAATCTCTGCATACATTTTGGTCATTTGAACGAATTTAGGTCCTCTAGATCAGTGGTTCTCAATCCAGTCCTCAAGGACCCCCTGTCCTGCAGGTTTTAGCTCAACTCAGGCACACCTGAACCAATTAGAGGCTTCAGGTTTTCATCATACCTTAATTGGTTCAAGTGTGCCTGAGTAGAGCTGGAGCTAAAACCTCCAGGACAGGGGGTCCTTGAGGACTGGATTGAGAACCACTGCTCTAGATTTTACACTGCACGCCGACACTGCGCCTGCATTCAACTTCATGTCACACACACAATCACCGTCTCATTGCTGACACTTCAGCCATTATTCAAGTGTCACTGGCACTGCTTATTATCCTAATTTCTCTATTAACTGATATGAAAAAAACATTAAAAACCTTGGAATAAGTAATTTCATGTCAAGAATGGATGCTAACATTTATTTCTTTTTGAGGATTTCATATTTTTCAGCTTTTCTCCTATTGTTTCCTTTTTCATGCCACCGGATATCTGTGTACGTCTGTTATCCTCCTCACTCGATAATTGTACGCCTTTCAAATCTAAACATAAGGTTGAACTTAAGTCATTGTCAGTGTAGGCTGTACCAGGAGATGAGCTTGGGCACTGATCATGAGCCTCTATTTGAGCCCATCTTTGAACTTTCAAATCTACTGAAACAGACTATGAGAAAATTGGCCATTGCACACTTAACAACTGACTTGCACAGATTCTTTTCATCTTTTTTTCATCTTGCTGTCATAAAGGCACAAACTCGTTGGTGAACACACTTGTTGACAAGGCCAACATGTGGATCACGCACTGCCCGAGTTTCCCCAAACACACTCTCCCACTAGTACAACGTGAAACCAACATGGAGGTGGATGTTTTTCTTTCCTCACTTCCTGTATCTGAGAATAAAGTCTTTAACCCTCACACACTACAGGATCATCTGTGCCAACCATGCATTGCAACTCGCTCCAATCTTGAAAATAAGTTGCGATGTCCAAAGTGTAGCTATAATTGGCCCAGAATTTGTGTAGCGTGTAGCGACTGGTGCTAGAAATGATTCTCCTCGCACTCATAGAGGATCAGTCCCAGTCAGTGACCTGAGTAATGGTGACGCTCAGTACAGTATTGTCCTCTGCTGGGTTGCCGTGGCGACGGCAGGAGAGTACCAGCACGCCAAAGAAAAGGTTCTGCAGAGAGTTGAAGAGTCACTGCATCTCTGACCTTTCTTTCTGTGTGGCTGACTGCACTGCCATTTATAGACACAGGGAGACACACACACGCACACACACACGCACACACACACACACACACACACACACTGCACAATGACAGGCTGAGAGTGAAAGGCTGCAGGTTTTCATGTTTCTGTTGAAGCTCTCTATGTCTGAACTTTAAAGTTCTGCCTTTTTTCCAGCTCAGTCCTCTAGCAGCCTGTCCTAACAGCTCGTACCACAGGGGATCTGTCCTGTGACATGACATTCCCGCATTCACTTCAAAGTAAAATCTCTGGTGCTGGCATTACATGGTTAGTATGGGAGCTGCAGTCCTATACATCCAGATCATGGTCCAGCCCTACAACCCCATACCTCTAGATCCTGGTCCATCCCACCCCGACTCTTCCCCCTCCTTCTTCCCTAATGGTGGAATGACCTTTCTACCCCGGCTTGGACTGCAGACACGGTTCCTGTCTTCTGGCTTGAATTGAAAACTCATCTCTTCAGGAAACCCTTCACGTCCCCTTCTCCCTATGTTCCTGATCATGCATCTGTTGTCTGGGGACTGTGGCTTTCTCCTTAATATACTCATGGTTTGAAACTCCATTATTGTCCATCAGATACATAGACTTTCTAAATTCACCAGTCATTTTTCCTTTTAGGTTAGAATTTGAAATAGTGTAAATGGGAGTAAGCATAAGTGGCTGGTAACATTGTTGAGCTCACAACCAAATGCTTAAATCTAGCAGAATGTAGCTTGTGGCTGGTGGTAATTTCAAGCCTTGCTGTAATGTTGATAAATGAAGTTAAGCTTGTTGTATGTCACTCTGGATAAGAGCATCAGCGAAATGCCTGAAACATAAATGTGTGTCTGTGTATCTGCCAGCCAACACTGTATAAACTCCCTCGTAGTGTTTCTCCCTGGTATCCCTGGGGTTTCCCCCTCCTCCCCTTCACTCTTATCTCTGTCCTCTATGGTACTATCTAATAACACAAACATCCCCCCCTCCTCCCCCAAAATAAAGTCTCCCGTGTGTCTTTGACAGCCATGTTTCCTACTCCCAGAACCCAGGGCTGTTGTCAGAAAAGCCCCCTTCATTCCCTCCTCTCCGCCGTGTCTCCTGGAGAAAAGTCGTCTTTTTCATCTTCTATCTCAAGGTCCCTGGGTTTAATGTGTAATCCCTGCCTCAGAGGCTGAGAGACAGAGCGAACGCCCCGAGCCCACCGGGGCTGCGGCAGCTGCAACTTTCTCTTTTTCTCTTTCTGCACATTAGACTTACAAATCGAGCGTTCGGAGGTCTCGGAGGCCTCGCGCGGGAGGCAGATGCACAAGATGAAGAAAACAATCAAATGCACAGACACACACACACACAATGAAGCACACACACACACACACAATGAAGCACACACACACACACACACAAGTTTATCCGCACTGCAAAGTACACTTGGTCCAGTTGTAGCTCACAGCCAGAAGAGAGACACATTTCAATGAAGTCGCTGTCCTGGGACTTCATGATATCAAACAGTTTGTCAAAGTCTGTATAACTTGTAGCATGAGGGGGTGCGCAGATGTTTTGAGCAACTCTGTGATGGAAAGGAAAAAAATAGTCATACATTTTGAGATCCTTTTATAAATGCGAGTCTTTTAATGCTGCGGATCTCAAAGTAAGGTCCACGAAGAATAGCTTCATTTCATTATGTCAGTTTTAGCTTTCAATGTTATCATTTTATTCATTAGCACAATAAGACATGTTGTATTGAAAGAGCCTTCTTGCAAGTCAAACATATTCTTTATGCTGGCCAACATTTTCCAGATGATGTAGGGGTGCAAATGTGTCTGTTTGGTGGTCTTCTGTATGGATATCTATCTTTTTCTTTAACTCTGATTCAATTTCTATTCAATTTATTCTATCCTAACACTTTGCTCTCACATGATCGCTCTGTGGTCACTGGAATATTGTAGGGGCACTAAGGTCCTGCCCTTTTCAATTTTGGCTGCTTGTAATTCTACTGTTGAATTCATTGTATGAGAGAATCAGCAACAGGTCTAAAATGCCATGTGAAATGTAAACCATCTTTGAATTTTCCGATTCGCAATCGCCTTCCACCCGCTGTTCAGTGAACCTGTGATCTCCTGGCTGACGATAGCCTCTCTACCCTCAAAGTCAAGCAGCCGGTCCTGTGCTCTAAACTAATCCACTGACTTTCCTTTTGTCTTTTGCAGAGTACGCCGAGAGCATCGGAGATGGGAAGAGTGAGGAGTTCAAAGAGGCTGAGAAGAAGAGAATCATGGACCTTCTAGATAACTTCTAATGACACGCACGCACGCACACGCACGCGCGCACCACACACACACACACACACACACACAGAGCAGCAATTACAATATTCCAACACTGTCCCAGAATCGCAATATCCCAAACTCCTGCATCACAGAAACTATAGAAAACAAAGATTTAAGACTCTTGCTGTATCTAAGCGAGACGTACTTGTGACCTTGAGCCACTTAAAGGTCAAGGTGGCAGCGGCTTTGTGTGTTTATCTGCAACGTAGCTAAAATTTTACTGTTGTAAAAACATGAGTGGAGATTGATTCGGTGTCCTAGGGTTATCACTCTCTCAGCAATCGCCATAGCGACGATGGGACGAAGATAAGATGTACGTGGAGCCGCACTGCTGTCGATGTGTGATGGTGATGAAGACTGCAGGGTAATTCTGGACGGACTTCGCCGAGACGTGCCAACAATATCGGCCCTCCTACTTTGTTTGCTTTGGATTTACGTGTAAAATATTTCCTAATAAAACATTTGGTAATAAAATCCCGATCGGACGTTTGGTGTGTTGTCACGGCTTAGGGACGGAGGTTGGCATGGCTTGCTGTGCATACAAGTCTCGTACCTACAATTGGCTACTGTTGCAGAAAGGCGCAGACGGGGGAACAACAAACCTTTATCTGCAGCTCCCATTTCAGCGAGAGCATCCTCACATAAAGAGGCTTGGTTCCTGTTTATTTGTCTGCGGTTATAACCCACCCCTTGCTGGGTCTCTGCAACCTCCCAAGCTCACAGCCCACTGCTGTCTTTCTTTGTGAGGCTGTTCACACACACACACACACACACACACACAGAAACAGTGGAGCATTATCCTGGTGAAGCTGTATACACACAAAACCTACTGCATTATTCTCCCTGCCTTGTAACCCAGAGGTTCAGTATAGCTGCACTGTGTCTTTGGTGTCAGTTTGCTTAGGAGCAAAGAACATTCCCAATTACTTCTGCATTTTACGTGTCGGTGAAAGAGAAGACGGACAGATCAATGCAGACAGGCAGCAAGTGGATGTTTCGGAGAGACTATCAGGGATGTAGTGGAGTGGAGAATAAAACCACCTAAGATCAGTTTACCCACCTTTTTAGTCCGACATAAATCTTTTCTGGTGTAAACTCACGGTATACATGATGGTACATATTCTCAAACTGATGAAACGTTTGAGGATCTTTAAGGTCTTTAAGGGGGAAAAAGAACAAATGCTTTTCTGCAAATGCATTTGATTTTTGATTGGTGGTTGTTTGGTTTACGATGTCCGCCGACGGCATGTTATACTTTGCCCACTTCTTTATTTACCACTACATTGTACTGGAAGATGTCATAATTCATCTTTATTGTCAAGTTCAACATGAAGATGGGAATTCTCAGATATTAGAAACCCAGAAGAGACGGGGCGCTCACCTTTCGCCAATAACGTTAAGGTGCCCACATTCGTTTGCTTCTTCACTACTTTATTGCCCTTTTGACGTCACAACTTTGCAACACAACTCCTGTTTGCATTTTATGGAGCCCGAATCGTTCTGTTATGGAGACAGAAAGATATGTCAGTGGCAACGCTCGTCAAAATAAGCGATGAGTCGGAGGTGATGGAAAGTGGGCCTCTCCACATTACTGGCAATGGAGAGAACCAGTTACCTTCCCCTTGACTTCCAGGTTGGAACAGGTTGGGGTTGATTTAAGTGGTCATGTGATTTTTCTCCCTGAAAGCTGGGGTGTTTTCAAGTAGGGAGCTCGTATCAACACCAATGCAAGCATCTACCCATAACCAATGTCCCGTTTACAGTACATCTCTATGCATCACCGGTTACCGGGCCTTGCTCACGGCAGGAACCGGCGGTGTTGGTGTTGGGGAGGGAAGGAGGGGAAGGGCCTTTTTTTTACCGACAGCTGTCACATCTGCCGCCTTTTCCGTGAACGCCTCGGCGAGCTGTAATATCGCTCGGTAACGAGACGGGGAGAGCGGCAGGGCGTCGTTTGCATATTGTATTGGCAGAGGAGGCGCGGCCCCATGCATCTCTTATCAGTGATTATGACTGCAGCGTGTTTAACAGCGGTCGTACAGCAATTTCACAGCCGAGGGGAGGAAGAATAATTGTATTTTCCGAATGACTGACTGCAAACACTGTACCGCTGTGCTTTTGGGCTCCTCTCTTTTAGTGGAGACATAAGAAGTGATGTAGTAGGTAAATAAAAACGTTGGTAAAGGAAGAAGAGTCGGTGGTCATCCCCATCCTGAGACCCTCTCACACTGCATCCCTGGTCCTGAGCATAACCACCCTCAAACACTTTGGCATCAACACATATTGGAAATGTACCTTGCATTCTTTGTTGTTTGGTGGTGTAGTTTATTCCCACAGATAACTAGCTAAACGTAGACAACATGATGTCACGTCGACATATTCCCAGCTCCGCTACAATGGAGTGCCAGATTTTGATGTCAGCCCCTCCAGAATCAAAGAGCAAGAGCTTCTTTCTAGACCGACGTTCAACAATCATACAGATAGAAATCAATCAATCTATCAAGTTCTCCACCAACAGCAGCCTCAATAGACCAGAATGCAATGCAGCCGCAAAGACATGTAGGGTTTGAGTAAGGGTTTGCAACTCTCGCTTTTTATCGTCTGGAAACTTGCTCTGTCGCCGTCCTTATTGATTACCGACGGCTGAACACAAGTCCAGGCTCGTTCTCCGGGGGTTGTCGAAAGTCATTCTGGGAAAGGCAGGAAATCATTAGCTGAAGTAGATGAGGCAGGTTGTGGGGAAAGTGCAATAAAAGGTAAATTACAAAAACCTAATCACAAAATAATTCCTGGATTGCATTGAACAGCGCAGATTGGTGATATATAACAGTGCAATGAGTATCTGAGCGTGGAATTGTTTTTTTTTTACAATTTGTCTTGTGGCTCTTGGTGATATTTTAGAAGGATGTCTACTTCTCTGTCATGTTAAATTTCCTCCATCTGTATATTATTTGTCTCAGTGGACCGATGGAGTCTAAATCGAGGTCTCTTATATCTCAGCATTGTGTTTCTTTCACCTGCATGGTAACACCAAACAGAGTGACACACAAACTCCTCAAAGATCTGACCTTTGATTGGTTAACTTCATACCCAATTATCTACCCACCTGATTCTACTTATCTACTTGATTCAACTAATGCAAGAGGAGGTTCACTTCTTTCTGCATCTGCACCAATTCCCTTTAAACTATTTTCATTTTGCTACATGCACAATTTCTTCTAAATGTCTTTCTTTCTAAAATGAAATCGGTAGCTGTAGATCCTCAGTGAAGAAAATGTACATTTGGATTAAATAAGGATTGCACGGTAAAAACTCTTCTATAATTGCACAAGGCGTTCACAAACCTCAAATCATTTTGTCTAACAAGGGAACAAGGTCCCCCTTTTCAACTTGAGTCAGGTTGCCCCCTGGCTGTGCTGCCTTGTTGATGGAAAAGATGCTCAAGAGGCACAGAAGATGATACAAGCAGTGACATATTGTTTCATAAAGTAGATGAGCTGTGCCAGAGTATGTCCAATAGCCCATACCATAGGGCGGCTTGTTATTACGTGGATACATTTTACCCTCCACTGTTCAGCAGCAGACAAGCACCGAGGCTGCATTTCAGAGCCAGCTTTTCAGGACCGTGGACAGCGACACAGCAGAAGCCGCTGTGAGCCTCCCTGACTTTCACGTCCAGCCCGTTGCCAACATGCCACATAGGTACAAATACTCTGCCAGAAAAGCAGAAATGAATGCTGGAAATATAACTGATCTTTGTTTAGAGTTGCTTTTGCCTCATGGTGAGCACATTTTCTATTTACAACTACCATCACTGCGTAGGTATAAGTCGTGCAGGTCTACCCACTGGTTTGGCAAAGCAGAGTACAGCCATGGGTCTAACTTTAACTAACTGTTGTGAAATATCTGATGGGCACACACCTGAAATGGTTAAATATTAATAACACAAACACACACTTGTGACTGCATCACTTTTAAATATTTAATTTAATTTAAATAATGCATGAACTGAAAATCACCACTCGTATTGGTACTTAAAGCATGTGTCGCTTAGCAACTACAGTGAGATATGGGTTATATTTCTGGATTGAAGCTGTTAATAGTCGATATTTTCTGCCACTATTCCATGAACCATTGAAACACATGACATTCTTTAGGCTGGGTTAGTGGTTCCTTGAAGATCCACCCACAAACACTTTAACACTGTTAGAAACGGTTACCGGTGATGTAGCTCGCATATCTGGGACCATTTTCTTGTTTGGTGGTGTATTAAGCTACATTGGCGTTTGATAGGAGAAAGTGTTTCATCTGTCTAAAACATCAACGGTAAACATCAGGTTTGGGTGTCGGTTCAGAATCAAAGAGCAAGGGCTTCTTTCTAGACCGACATTCAACAACCATACAGGGAGAAGAGGACGAGATACCAATTTCTCCACCATCAGTAACTTCAATAGACCAGCATGCAATGCACAAGACATGATGCGTTTTGAGAAAGGGGCGTGGTTGCGATAATAGACACACCCCAATGTTTACCAACTAGTTGGCTAGCTAGGCGTATTTCTATGCCCTTGCACCCGCCTTTGATTGAAAGCAAGAAGTTCACGCCCCTTCTCTGGGGGTTGTTAAACGGCATTCTGGGAAATGTAGGAAATCGCAAACTGAAGTAAAGTAGACTAAGCAGAGTGAGGGAAAGTGGGTACAGAAAAATCACAATGACTCACTTGTACTTATGTAGCTTCTTATATTTTTTATTCGTTATTTTTATTATTTCCATTGTAGTTTTATTTCTTTATTTCTTGCTACTGAGATGAATAAAGTACCTACCTACCGGAATGCTTTGAACATCACAGATTGATTATTTTACAGACTGCCACCCCCTCTAGCTGTAGTGTAATCCTCCCACACCACACTGAAATGATTCCTTTGGTCAATTATCTGATCTGCAAATAACAATAATAATCACTGTCTGTGGGCAGGGAGGAGCCTCCATCATATCCGAGGTGGTCAGATTTAATAAAGGCCAGTATTAGTCTAACCCTGTCAGCAACCACTTAGCTAACAACTTAATGCTTGGCGGCAGAATAACATGTAACTATTCTTATCATTCAATCATTATTGATTAAAAATAAAAGATGTATTGAGCACTTTTTTTCGTTTTTAATAAATGGTGTTTTATATAAGTGTATTGCTAAATTTAACACAGCCTTGTGAAAGTTTAACGGCTAAATCGTCTGTTTCATATCACTCCGCATATAATTGATATTCCCCACCGCAAGCCGCGGCACTCCCCATCTCGGGGGGTATGTCCCTCCGCCGCATTTAGACCCGACTGAACGGCGGCAGAGCGAGCCAGCAGCGAGCCAGTCAGTGTGCTGGTACGGAAGAAAGCCGCCGCGTCTTTTCGCATCTCTCTTCGTCGCTTTCACACAGGTATCCACTCCCCTCCCTCGCGAAAACAAGTCACCTGGATTTCTTTTTCAACACCAACCGATGTGAGAAAGAAAGAAAGAAAGGAAAAAAAAGACGAGACGAGAAAGAAAGCGAGATGGGAGCGTTCAGGGTGCTGCTGGGGAGTTTACATTACATGGGACTCTGTATGCAACTTAGTGTCTCCACAAGGCAAGCTGGACACGCCGAGGTGGAGAACCACATCTCCAGCAACGGTAGGTGTGAAATCCTGCCTTAAATGTTTATTTTATTTTTTATTTTTTTGTGAGAACATCAAAATGTGTCTGTAAAGGACGGTGTAGTTGATGCCATCTGCTCAGCATTGCAGAATAGGAATCAGAGGCTGAGAGGGTGACGGTATTATTGCCAACTAATGTAAATGTGTTGTTTTTCTTCTCTGATTGAATGAGAAAGCCCAAAGTGCTTCTGGTGGTTTCATGCTTCCTTGCTCTCAGGGCATGCAGGCTGCCAGGCATCAAATGGATAGGAGTTTCAGCATTTAGGTCTATGCAGTGAAAATATCAGTCTGTCATTCAATTTAGGGCATATCCACCCATCAGTCTTATGAAACCAACAGGGTATTGTCACCTCATCTAGATGTGGATGTTCATACCGTCTGCAAGGCTTCTGTTATTGGTTAATGTGATAGCCCTTTATGAAGAAGGGTCATGTATGTTGATGTACCCAATGTAATCAATGGTGGAACAGCCTATGGCATGTGACTGGCCAGAACTCATGAGGAAAAGGTTGTAGCTGTTTTTCTGAGGGCTGCAGTTCAACACCTGGTGGTTCTCCTCCCCTCTTCCTGATCAGTGATTCATCCCAACGCAACAGAGGTGATGTCAGCCGCTAGATAGAAGTTATCATTTGCTTTTCAGCATCTCCATGGAAAGCTACACTCAACAACTCATCCCAAATCTCCATCCTCGGTTCAGATCCAATCTCTGCCTCCTCGTCATGCGCCGGCATCAGCCAAAACCGCCTCCGGGGCCTCCAGTTTTTACACTTTGTTGCGTCATACGGGCCAACGCGGGGTATCATTGGCTGTCGTTTGCCTGGTTCTCCTGTCATCACAGACTTGGCCCGCCAATCTCCACAGATGTCACGCTGTCAGCTTGGCAGATGTGCCACGCCGCCGGTCAGGTACAGCCTCAAGTTGTTGTGGGCAGAAAACTCAAGTGTGGAGGAGGAGGAGGAGGAGGTGGAGGAGAGAGGGCTGGTGATTGCCAGCAGGGCTAAGTGCCTCAGTGCCCTTGAGCAGGCAGTGAGTGTTAGATCCATTACCTCCACCGTCTTCTGCTCTCTTTTAAAGGTGTCTTTAAAGGTGTCTTGCCGGGGGAACTCACCCAGACTCATTAAAACATATGCTCTTTCTTTTTATCTCTCCTACAGACTCTCACTTACAGTCACTCATTTTGGGTCCTGCCCCCTAATTTATAGCTGCACTAGGCAAGATACTTATGTGAAAATATATCTGTCTTCTGACCCTAAACCACAAATGGGGCCGCGATAGGGAAGAGCGTCCCGGCCCCACTAATTGAGGCCCCGTAGATTTGCACCGTTTTCCCAAATGAAATTCTGTGTGTGATGAGTCAAAACGTATGAACTCCTATAAAGGCAGTGAGCGTTCCGTCCAGAGAAAGATCTTTTCCCTCTCTTGTCTCTTTGGTATTCTTTGGTATGAAGCATCACAGACTGGCCGGGTTGGTAAACATGAGCATAGATCATTTTACAGGATTTCTGGGTATTGAAGTTCACATTTTTTTCAAAGTTACCTCTCACTGCCAGTTGGATTTGCCAACGTGCAAAGTTGCCGAGTGCAGCTTTAGGCCTCGTCCGCTGAACATCAGTCCTCATTCTCTCATGGTAAGGAATTGGTAAATTCATAACCTTGTCAAGGAACATGTATGTCAGAAGCTGTGTAGTTTGGATTGGATCATGTTCTTGTAGGAGAATATTAGAATAGTGGTGGGTGGAAAAATAATAGGGATGTGCAGGAGGGTAAACCCAGCTGAACCCACTTTACTCAGCTTTTTATTTGCAGAAGAGTTAACCACCTTTACCACCATGCATCTGTATCAGGGGAATTCATAGTGTACACCATAGTAAGGAGTATCAAACTGATGCCAGGTATGAGTCTTTGGAGGGGCAACAACAATAAATGAATGCGTTTCTGGAAATCTAATTTATTTTGGTTTATATTGGTGGTTTCTTTCACCTCGGAGGTGTAGTTTATCCACCTTTTTATTTCCCACCGCTCACTAGGTGAGTTGGGATGGAGAGAAGAGAAGGAAAAGCAATTAGGGGTTGAAGTAAGAGAATTAAAAGTAATGAAAGAAAAACTGTTTTGAGTCCTTATTTGATTCTGCACCTGGCCGCACACTGTTTTGGTCATTGATACGTTTCCATTAACATCTCATTAGGGCACGGCTATCCAGCGAGGCGATTAGTCCAGCCAATCAATTGGCTTAATTAATCAGTGAAGGGAAAATGAGCCGTTAGGCCAAAAAGATGCTGAAACTTCCCAATGGAAATTCAGGTCCTGATGAGACAGCAACACTCAGTCTTCTTCAATTTGGATTATTGGTTTATTGAACGTAACATTTTGACAAGGCCAAGATATTTTTGAACAATGTGGCACTAAACTTGAATGTCTTTGTCTTGACATTACAGTCATCTTTATACCAACTCCTATCATACTTTTACTGCTAATGCCAAGTATTACTATTTGAAATGCCATCATACCCAGCTAGCATTTGATGGACGGAGACATGCAGGAGGTGCAAGTTCAATATCAACCAACTGAGCACCACATTTCATAACATGATGATATTAAAACAGCTGTGGAAAACTGTTTTGAACTGATATGAGGAAGATAGTCAGGTCATGATTTTACAAAATATTGTCTCAATTTTATTTTTGGCACTATAAAAACTTGGTGCTGGCCACCAGGATTATTGGCAGCCTTGCATTTTATACAGATAATGTACAATATCTTCTGAAGTTGGAAATTGAAACAACTTTCGGTCTTCGCACGTTCATCTGTTATTTATCAGCACAGGATCAAACAATAAGATTAAAAAAAAACATTTATAATTATTGGCACCCCTTTCTAATACTTTGCACAATGACGACGCCTCCAATCGTTTCTTGTAACCATCAATAAGCTTCCTGCATCTTTCTGCTGGCAGTTTCTCCCACTCTTCAATTCCAGTTCTTCAATGTTTGAAGGATTCCTTTGACCAGCTGCACATTTCAGGTCTCTCCATTGGTTGTCAATGGGATGGAGATCAGGACTCATCGCTGGCCACTCCAGAACAGTCCAACATTTTCTCTTGAACCATTCCTGGTGCTTTTGGATGTGTTTTGGGTCATTGTCCTGCTGGAGAGGACCCATGACCTTCGATTGACACCCAGCTTTCTGTCACTGTGTAGCACATTTCGCTCCAACATGCCTTGGTTAATCTTCTGATTTCATGATGCCCGTAATACGTTCAAGACGTCCAGTACCTGAAGCAGCAATTATGGGACATCCATCGTATTTGACTGTAAGTAGTTTTTCTTTTCTTTTAAAAGCTTAATTTCATCATCTGTAAATAAAGTGTCTGCGTTGAGAAAGAGCTTTAATTTGCTTTCATCGTTCCACAGAACATTTTCCCAGAAGGATTTAGGTTTGTCATCTTTGGATGTCATGTCAGGTGTTTTTTCAATGGCTCACACCAACCTTCAACAACATCTGAGATCAGTTTTCCTTTTACCACCACGTTCTAGACTGTTTTATCACTTTAAAATAGATAGTTTGGTTTCAATTTCCAGTTATTCCAGAAGATATTGTACATTATCTGCATACAATGCAATGGTGCCAGTAATCGTGGCCAGAACTGTATTCAGTATCTATTCAACATCCAAATGTTTGCTGCGTAGTAAAATGGATTTGAGGGGGAGCACAAAGGGAGATATTCAGGTCTGCATGGCTTCACATGGGACCAATCTTATACACTCACCCTATTTTGACCTCCATCCACAGAGAAACCAGCACCACTCTGGGACCCATTGTAGCAAATTGGATTTTTTTTTCATTTCAACAGACCAAACATTTACCATTCAGTCAAGAGAGAACCCTGTCAGAACATGCAAGACGTGGAGGAGGAACAGCAGGAGAGAGGGACAAGCTGACAGTTTTAAAGCTTGTTGGAGCTCAGCGGTAGGCAGAGCCGAAGCATTTAGGTCCTAACCTCGGTATATACTCCTCGCTGAGAAGACAAGTGCTTGAGGGCAGCCTGGAATAAACTACAGTATAGAAAATATTAGCTGTGCTGTACTTCTCGGTGGTCTCAAGACTTAAAAATCCACTTTTTACTGTCTGCATCTCCCTTTTTTTGAGTGAAGTGGACTTAAAGAAATAATCGGCAACATTTTCATAACAATAAATCATTTTGCTACTCTGTATTGCCAACTAACACAACAGTGATTCAACCTCTACCCAGTCCATGAAAGCTTTTACACACCCGGAGTCAGGTCGGTCTTTCCTGCCGCAGAGGAAGTGATGTGTTTTACGTTTCAGGTTTGTTCGGAATAAACCAGAAGAAGAACTGGGTAGTTAGCGTGAGCAGCGATAGCCACCGTGGCTGAACAGACAAAGAAAAGAGCGCCACCTACAGAAACTCAAACTCCCATCAACAGAAAATCCAAGGAGGAAGACGTCACGGTGCTGGACACACTGTTTGATTGACAGGTGATCTCTGGGAAGTGAAGTGCAGAAACACCAGAGTGATGAGTACTGAGCACCAGAGATGGAGATGAAATAAACAAAAGACAAGCGTATACAATAAACCCACAGCATCAGTTTCAATTTGTCCCGTGGCATCCCGTCTTTTTTTGTCACTCTCTACTCTAAACTATATCTGCTCAGAACTGACCTAGATGTAATGGTTGGAATGATCGTACCAAAATAAAACATGGAAGTGAAAATGCATAATTGAAGATGAAAAGTGAAAAATGTAAAAGAAAAGATTAAAAAAAGAAAATTGAAAAAGAGAAGTGAAGTACCGAGACGTCGAACGGCCCGTTTCTTTGTCACGTTGCTGCCTCTCATCTCCATTTGGCTCTTTCCAATTCCCGTGTTCAAATTTGAAGCAGCATGCAGAAGAAGCGGCGTTGGTCCGCCGTCATCAATCAACGCAAGCGGTGTCAGCGTGGTGCCGGTAGACCGTTTAGACACGAGGAGAGACGGCGATCGTGTCTGGTAGGGAATCTGCTACGGATGACCATAAAGTATGCTAATGGTGGGTAAAAATGAACGTCCCTTGTCGACATCAATCTTAACTTTGTGTTGATTAAATCCCCCCGCCCCCCCAACCCCTCTTAAATTGATCCCTGGCTGTCCACTCCATCTTGTATCCAAGAGTTCAGCTTCTAATAAGTTGGGATAGCACATTTCATACACAGAGGCAATTCAAGGTGCTTTACGGATGCATAACACATTTAATAAGAACGTGGACATTAAAAATAATAAAGTCAACTTACATTAAAATCAAAATAAGTAAAGTAAAAAAGTTAAGATGGGGATGAAACTGCACATTCAGCAGGATGGATTGTTTAGTTGAAGGTAGAGCAAACAGGTTTTTAAGATGGATTTAATTGAGGTCAGTGTGGAGGCATGTTCCTGTATAGTCTATAACTGGGGGGGCGTGGTCTGGTCTTTTAACGGAGGCAGCTACTTTCCACTGTCGGACACCTGAAAAGTGTTTCAGAGTTGTTTGGTTTGCGTAGAACTGGCAGGTATCGTCGCAAAGAAACTAGGATTCAGCCTATGCAGGTGTTTGAAGGCTGATACTGATGTTCTTGGATTGAAGCTGCTGATTGTCGATGTTCAACATGTTTGAATTTGACCATTTTCGTGCAAAAAATAAAAGCATTCAGTGTTTTGCCTGAGAATGTTATACTTGTCAGGGTGAAACAGTATTTAGCCCACTGAAACCCATACCAATGATTAGCCTTTAGTAGGGTGTCCTGCCTCACCTGATCAATGGCAGGAAAACCTCTTGTTCAGGGAGGAACCTCCATCATGTCAGAGGGTCTGGCAGGCTAAGACCTTGACAGTGTGGGCTCAAATGTGGCTCAAACCTTCACTGTCATCCGTCACCCATCACTCTCTCTTTCTCCTCTCCTTCCCTGTCTGTCACTCCGTGCTGTGTTCCGACTAATACACCCCAAAATCCTCCTCTCCGTCACAACGCTCCTTTCAAAATTGGTACAAACAAGCTGTGGGGTCAGCCAGCAGTCAAGGACTCTCCTCCTGTATAAGTGCCTTCTCCCTCCCTTGTCCTTCGGTTTCCTGCAGAGTGTGTGTGTGTGTGTGTGTGTTTGTATTTTTGAGAGACTTTGAGACCGATCCAAACCTTCGCTCTCTCTCCCGTGTGTGTGCTTTTGCATGTGTGTCTATACTGTAAGTGTGTGTGTGTGTGTGTGTGTGTGTGTGTGTGTGTGTGTGTGTGCACGCTCCTTGAGTATTCCCTTTGTTGCACTCAGCATGATGAGGATGGGAGGAGTGGCAGAGGGGAGAGTCTGGCTGTGAAGGCTGTCTGAGAGTGTTGCTTATCTTCCATTAGACACATTACTGCTAACGTTGCCATCAAAGAGAAATACACTCAGGAGGAGGAGGAGGAGGAGGAGGAGGAGGAGGATCCACCTGGAAATGTATTCTGTGTTATTTCTGTTTTTTGTTCAGAATATGTACATGTGTCTTTTAGGTATTAATAAACATGTTTGTTTGATAAAATAATTTTCTGCTCAATTTCAGTTTCAGATTCTCTGGTAAATGGCTGCATTTATATAGCACTTTTATCCAAAGCGCTTTACAACATATGCCTCTCATTCACCCACTCACACACCGATGGCAGTGCGCGACCATGCAAGGTGCTGGCCTGACCATCGGGAGCAAGTTGGGGTTCAGTGTCTTGCCCAAGGACACTTCGACATGTGGACAGGAGGAGGAGCTGGGGATCGAACCGCCAACCTTGTGATCAGTGGACAACCTTCTCTACCACTGAGCCACAGCCGCCCCATATCAAACGTCTACATACCCTCGAAAATGTTTTATTATTATTATTGTTATTATTATTGTTATTGCCTCAAATCAGACTTTTTTCATTTGGAGGCCATGGAAGGAGTTTGACTTGATCCTGCTGTTCATGAAACCACTCTTTAGTGTCTGCACCCTAGGGTGCTCTTGGTCCTCTCATTGCTTGGCCGTTTATGTGTCCATGCAGAGCAATCAAACGTAATGACTCCCACAAGATTGCGGCCCATACGATTACAGATCCACCCCGAACAGACCAGAGGTGTCCTTTGACTCGTAAACCCATTCAGATGTAGAGGAAGCGATGAACATCAGAGCGGATTACTTTTTCCACTGCTCAGGACTTCCTGTTTTGCGCTCCTTGCACCAGGTTTTGTATTTTTGTGTCGTCTTCGGTACAAGCGGTTTCTAAACGCCAGCTTCATAAAGCTCTCGGTTCACAGTTTCTGTTGAGACTGCGTCGTAGAAGTGTCTGTTCATCTCTGTGGTCATTGTTGAGGCTTTAGTTTTCTGGTGTTTAGCAGCTATTCTTGTGGATGAGCTTCAACTCGTGACCGGAGTGACCTCTGTGACCTCTTTGCCCTCTTCGCCGATGCAGTTTGTCCATGTTGGCCATCTGTTGTCATGATTTTCCAGACGGTTCCTCCTGCCATAATAAACAAGTTTGCAGTTCAGGCGCCGACTGTTTGGCCTCTTGGGTTCTCTGTTAGTTGCCTCGTGTTGCTTCGAAACTCATCTCTGACACATACTGCTGGACTACAACTTATAATGTGCCTGCTGTCTTTAGTTACTTCCATGTTAAGGTTATTCTTCATGAGGCGTTTCTGTTATTTTGTCCACCCCCTCTACCTATACCTCTAGCGAGTCACACTCTGAAGACTAGTAGATCTGCTAGTCTATATGCACTAGCATCATCAGTGTGTCAGTGCTTTGAAATCAGCGGGCATCATCCAACGGCTTCAAGGATGTCGGGGAAAAAAACTGTCTTTGAAGTCGTTTGGTTTTTCATGTGCTTGATATTGAAGCAAACATTTACATTTTGATGATTTTTCCTTGGGTTTGCATACTGTAAGTCAAGGTTATATAACAGCTTAGACCCCCCAAGGGTTCGAACCCCAAACGTCACGGTGTCAGGATCTAAACTCTAGATTCAGTAGGTGTTGCTGAACAGAGAAACACCCAGCACGCAGAAACGGAGCAGTCCAAGCAGCGGGGAGCGCCATGTTCATAGCGCTCCCTTGTGAAACACACACACACACACACACACACACACACACACACACACACACATAGGCAAGGGCATGCTCAATTATGTGCGCTGCCTCTGGCCATCCTCAGACAGGGTTATCCATTACAACGTCTCTGCAGTGACCAGGCCTAATTACACTGCCGTGGAGAGCCTCTTTCCTACTGTGTGTGTGTGTGTGTGTGTGTGTGTGTGTGTGTGTGTATTTGTGTGTGCCTGTGAGTCTACATCTGCTGCTGGTTCGTTCCCCTAGTATCCAAACTCGAGCCAAATTAACTGGCATACACGTGTAGTCATTCAAAGAGTTGTTTAGGACACACACACACACACACACACACATTGCTTGAATCCAATCATGCTCTTTCCCTCCTTTAGCTGGCTGACAGTGATTCAAATATTGTCTTTCATGTCCGACTAATAGGCTTTCGGCCATCTTTGAGGCCCTGCATGGTATTTGCAATGGGCTGCTGAGTTGGACAGCATGATACCTGTGGGCAGTGTAGACACACACACACACACACACACACACACACACACACACACACACACTTACCAAGGCCCATATACACAGCTTGGTATAGTAGAACAGCGTAGCAGTAAATGACATTTTGTCAGTGTGGTTTCTATTGGTTGGCTGCACCTCGTCCTGTAGTCGACCCAGAAACAAAGAGACACAGGCGATGGCTGGTTGTAGTTACTGTGTGTGCTTTAGAAACCTCCTTTTGTCTGAAAGATCAGGAGCTGTTCAGGAGCTTTTTTTTGCATTTGATGCCCTTGTATTTTTAAATATTTACAATGCAATCAGTGGTTTGGCTTGATTAATGCATCATGAAACACACTTCCCTCAGAGAAGTTGAAAATGTTTTCATGTTAATATTTTAAAATTATTTTATATTTTCACATTTAAATTTTTCAGTTGAGTTTGCACCAGGGTCATAAATCATTTTCTACATGTGGGAAATGATGTCGGGGGTAAAAAAAAAAAAAATACTAAACATAAAGTTGAGATTTTACATTTCTGCAGGACATGGGCAGTTGGCTCCACAGGGGGTCGGCGGGAAAGCAACTTACTGCTGAAGCAGGTCCCAGACATATTGCCGTAGAGAGGACATTTCGCTACTACAGAAAGGGTTTGGATGAGGCCACTTATCTGGCTGTATCGCTCATCGAGGGATACTTTGGCCACGGAAGATGCAGCTCAGTGCCGAAGCTATAGCCCCGGACACGATCCGGTATCGGTGATGAGAGCCTTGTGACTGGAAGGATGCTTTAACCATCGATGATGCAGCTCAGTGCCGAAGCTATACCCCCGGACACGATGCGGTATCGGTGATGAGAGCCTTGTGACTGGAAGGATGCTTTAACCATCGATGATGCAGCTCAGTGCCGAAGCTATACCCCCGGACACGATGCGGTATCGGTGATGAGAGCCTTGTGACTGGAAGGATGCTTTAACCATCGATGATGCAGCTCAGCAATACGTTTCCCTGCAGACATTTTCATTGGATTCAGTTAAACTCCTTTGGGATCTGAAAGTGTTGCAGGTGAAACCAACCCTCTGACAACGCTGTGAGAGTTATTGTGTTATTGCTCTTGTCTTCAAGCTCTACAGATCTGGTGTTGATCATTATGAAGGATTACAACCAAAAGATGTCTGCCTCTTCCTCAGGGCTCCTCTATAAGAGCTGAGTGTGAGTCGGTGTGTTTGTTGGTTCTGGTTGCCACATGTGAATCAGTACCATTATACAGGCTCACAGTGCATTGGAAGTAACACCGAAGCGAGGGGCGTTTGATGTTGTTTAGCAGAACATGGAGGCCCTAAACAGCAAACACTGTGCAGGAGACCACCGGGGATCAACTTGAGATTTGTCTAAATCCTTCTCTCAAATGTCAGCAGAGTTGAGCTGCTGATTGTGTCTTCTGACGGTAGTCCTTATGTCAACTCATGAATTAAATATTTTGTTCAGCATCAACACTTTGATGTGTACAGGAGAAAATGTACAGAAGGAAATTGATTTTCCACTCGATGTGTGATGACGTGACTTGTGGAATATATATATATATATAGACTCCGCCAGCAGCTGTAATGTCACTTTGAGGACGATAACATCCCAAGTTCAATATCGGAGTTAGTTAGGTGCCTTCCGTTGTCGAGTTGATATCAGGTTTTTGTCAGGCAGCTTTTTTTGAGGTCAGACTGCCCTTGCAGGTGATGTCTGTCTGCCTGTCTCACAAGCTGACGGGGGGAAAAGTGTTCACAAGCTACAGCTGAGTGAGATCAGCCTCTGGTGAGACAGAGAACATAACACGATGCGTTAGAGATCCATGTAGATCAATTTCTACACGTTGACCAACTTTTTATTTTGTGGCGGCCGTGCTGATATTGTGGAAACACTGCAGTATCCCCATGTGTTCAACTGCAGCTTGGCCGTGGGTGTGCACCGACTCTGATGTTGTGTGAAGTGAAATCCTCTACCGAAGTGAACCGGTCTGCTGCAGCTTTAGTGCCGTCAGTGACCGCACTGTTGACCTGGAGACAGAACTGACACGAGAGTTGCCTTTACATGGAAATAATCAGACTAACAGCCCAATTTCATTTGATATGAAAGGGCTGGTAGAAACCTTTGATAATCCATTCAGTAGGAGGAGCTACTGGCCAATAAACTTAAAGTCACTTAAACCAGTGACTTTCTTTGGTTGGAATACATACGTTTTCTTTCTGCACACGTTTGTCCACTTGAAGTAAGTGACTTTCCAGGAAATCACGGTGGGTGCAAAACCGAACTAGTCCACCAGATATAGAACTTTATTTATTTATTATTGGAAACTTGGAAGCTTGGCATCACCCATTATCGTCACAGAGTCACAGATTACCTGCATCTAGATAAACACCATGTGATTTAACTAATAGCTCACAAAACATGTACTTTTATGTGTCAAAAAGACATGGAGAAAGTATGTGACGTCTATGAAAGGGGGTGATTGAAGTCAGGTGATCCAGTCATGCAGGTGTTAGAGGAGTCCTGTTATATAAAACCCCTCTTGGTAAAAGTGGTTTGGTTCCAGGTCTATATAAATAAAACTTTTGCTAGAACGTCGGATCATTCAACTAAGCATGACAAAATAGTTTTATTCCCATTACATGCTTTGGCGCGTGTAAACAACTTTATTTAGCGTTGGCGTGAACAGGAAGCGACACTCCGATAAGTGGCGGTGGCTGTACAGTGTGATTGAATTTACCAACATGTCACCAACCTCAACCTCGCCGCCAACCTGCCAGACTCATTAGCTCGAACCGAACGACAGTTTTCCCAAAGACGAACGTGACCGAGCCCCAAATGAGATCTGCTGCAAAATGTAACCGAGAAGTTGTGTTCCCAACGTCGCTCCTGATTAGCGCCGCGAAGAACGACGCCCGTGCTGTTTTTAGAGAGAGCTGTTCTTGTGGCGTGGCCCCGGGCGTCTCAGAGGAGGGCTGATGGGTCGCGTCCCTATTAGATGTGACACTTTTCTCTCTCTTATTCTCCCCCCCCCCCAATCTTTTTTGGCCTCTTCTTTCTCTCTTCCTTCTCTCCATCTTTCTTTCTCCCTCATGTGTTAATGTGGCGGAGGTGTCACCGATTTACAGTAAAATGCTGGATAGGTTTGGGAAAGTAGGCCAGGTGCCTCTTTTAACCCCATCTGCTAGCTGTGCTGTCTGGAAGTCCTGAGGTGTTTTTTTTTTTTTTTTTTGAGCAGTAGCAACTGAGACTGCAAAGTCATTTGAAGATATTCTCCTCTCCCCGGGAACATAAACTCTGTAAAGTTGCACCCCGATACGTTGCGCAACCAGTTTATCACACAAATGCGGTTTAAACAATTAAACAAAATGCAACTAGTTTGCAATGTCACACAAAAATGGACTGCAGCGTTGTGCATGTTCTGCTTTATTACCAGCATGTTGCATGTATTCAATTCTGCTTAGTAGCTTGTACTCACTGCACAACAGATAGATTACAGCCCTCACAGACTTTTCACTGTAAGCATTACGGGCACCCGGTCGTGTTGCATTCACAGTCAACGCACACAGTCGGTTCTCCTTTCCACCCACCATACCGTACATCACCTTGAGTTTTTTATTGGTTTTGCTTTTTCCTTGTTTATTGGACGGTATAACGCGGAGAGCGATAGCAAAGTTGGGACAGGAAGGGAGCCTTACTCTGCCTCGTGTCAACATATTGCCATTTGTTTCGAGAAAAAAATCCTGAAACAAATGTAACTGCATTGCAAATAAGTGGAATTATCTCCACTGGCAGAGCTTCTCCACTTGTTAAGAAAGATGAGATTACAAGACTGATCCTATCACCTCCTCTTTTATCTTGCAGTCTACAGCTGCAGGAACAGTTGCCCTGATTTATACCGTTCCCCCTTGTATCTGATCTCTCGTCTATAAATGAAATCAAGGAAACCTAATGATTCCTTTTTGTTGTGTTTTGACAGCAGTGAGAGATTCAGAACCGGTTTTCCCCCACAAAAAACAATCTCACTGATATCACAGCGCTGTCAAAGTCAAAATTAGAAGCCAGTAGAAGAAAAAGGATCCTTATGTTAACTGTTAAGATAGCTTCAGGTCAGTGTCATGATACAAGAAATGTTGCATCTCAACATCTTCAGTATCTCCTCTCCTTCCACCTTGTTGTCTTGGTCTAAATGTTTAAAGAGTAATATCTGCAGCATCAATCCAAAAATATCAGTCACTCTACCATCGACCAGTTTTGGCCTTGCTTTTCTGCACTCGTACAAACAAACTTTTCACTCTCTCTCTTTATGTTTCTGTCTCTCTCTCCTGTCAGATAATGCTTGTTTCAGTGCTGAACACCGGCAATATTACATTTCCTTCCTGCCATTATCAGAAACGCTCTCCTTGCATCTCTCCTTCCTGTCCTCCTCCTGTATTCTCTTTCTCTCTCGCCTGTTTTAATCACGTTGATTTGACTGCTGCAACGTTGCATTTGCCCTTACAGTATGTTGCCTCCACACAATCTTGTCGTCCTTGTTTTCCTTCCACCTTGCATAGAGGCTTTGCAGTTACATAACACTCCCACCCAGCCTCTGCCGGCGCCATCACAGAGGTCCTATTGGAGGATCTGGTGTGTATTTAATATATAACCACCGGGAAAGAAAAAGAGAGACGCCTGGAAAATATTGTTGTGGTGTGGGTGCAGAGAGTCAGCTCAGTTAACCTGAACAAACTGTTAGCTAGCCAGCAGGCTAACTTAGTTCATGTTAACATGTGACTGCTAGCAACTGCTAACGCTAGCTTCTACTATATCCGTTAGCTAGTGTGCTAATCAGATGTCTTAGCAACAAGACAGCTGACATTGTCTAAACACTCAATCAATCAGATGTATTAGCGATGAAATGATCAGGTCCCAGTCAGAAACAGGACCTCCAATATGGCCGCCAGAGGGTCTCTCTCTGTCTTTCCACCACAAACCCTCTCTTCCTCATACAGACCCTCACTTTCACATTCTCTCTGTCACCTTCTCTGTCTCTCTCACTCCATCTTGTCGAGTTTAAGGTTCCTAGTCTCTCTCTCTCTCTCTCTCTCTCTCTCTCTCTCTCTCTCTCTCTCTCTCTCTCTGATTACGTTAATTTGTGATGAGGCTAAGCGGCAGTCTGTCCTGTGATCTCTGTCATTCATCAACGTCAGCCCTAATAGAGGCAGAGTAGGAAAGGAGAGTGAGGGAGCCCTGTTGTTAAACCTCCTCTGACTACATCTGCTTGTGTGTGTGTGTGTGTGCGCGCCTGCATGGGTATATGCATGTGTACATTGGTGTGTGTGTGTGTGTGTGTGTTAGCGAGGGAGAGAGAGAGAGCAGTGCGTTCACTCGTTTATCCTTGCTGTCAGCGCGCCCCATGAGAGCATCACACCACTGTAACTTGCAGGGAGGAGGAGGAGGAAGAGCAGGAAGGAGGAGGACGATGAGGAGGAGGAGGAGGAGGTGAAGGAGGAGGTGTGATTTGGGTGGAAGGGAATTTCACTGCTTGCTGCCAGACAGCATGGCTCACTTCCAGCTGTCCTGTCTACCCCCCCCCCTCCCTCCTCGTCTCCTTGTTGTCGTCTGTACACCTCGAGCATGGGACACAAAGGCTTTGTCAGCTCTGGCGTTTAATGCCGCGGAGATAATGGGAGACTTCTGGGGCTCTGGTACAAATCCCAAATACAAATTTAGTGCTTTCAGTCTAAACCAAACCGAGCCGAGAGCGAGGTGAAATCAATCTCCACGTCGCAGGAACATTTAAAGGAATAATCTGTTGACATTTTCAGATAAATGTCTGTTTTTCTACTCTAGAACTCTACTCTTTTCTGCATTAGTCTTTATTTTCTTAAGTTATTTAAAGTTATTTTCAGTATAGAAATTATATTTTTCATAAAACAAGTGAATAAATCTGTCAGTGGGGTGAGATAACTTCACTTCACAGATAACCAACCTGTTTCAAGAATCTTCATGAATCAAGTGTCATTTTCCTGATGTGAGTGGAGTGATTCTTGTTCCTAGAAATTGTCTGAAACAAGTGGAATTATTTCACCCCGCTGACTAGTATTTGTAGAAATCTGATTTTAGGACTCAAAATGAGACTCAACTAGTTAATTAAGACATTGTTTTGCAGCGTGGGAGTGAAACCCCCCGGGTCAACATGTGATTGGTCCGTAAGACAGCTAGACACCCCCCCCCCCTTCTATTGTGAGCCGGGCCTAGAGGGAAAAGGCTTAGGCTACCTTTGGTTCTCAAGCTGGGATCTTTGGGTCTCAGCCCGTGCAGCTGTCTACTCCTATCTCTCTGCCTGTGTCGGCGCTGGAGAGGATACTCCAGGGTGCATTAGAGAGGGTAGGGAGATTAGATACTGAGTGCTGATATCTCTCGTCTCTATCTACCGCTACGTCTCCTCACCGCCGCCGCCGCTGCCACCGCCTGGCCCCGGAGAATAGGCTGGTGGAGGCGGCAGAGGCAGAGGAAGAAAGATGCTCCCCGTCGTTGTTTCTGCAGGCCTATTTCTTTCTTTCTTTCTTTCTGCACCCCCTCCCCTCCTCCTCCTGACTTCACCATCTTTTTCTTCTGCCTGAAACTACTCCTCCTCCCAAGGTTGTTGCTGCAGAAAGTAAGGATATGTTAGAATGATATGGGAATACTAAGAAAAACAGCATCTTTTCATGAATAAAAAAAGCACTGCTTCATTAGAAGTCTGTGTCGCTCTCTCTCATTCTCTCCTCTGTAGGTGAAGCATTTTATTGTTGCCGTATCATTGTAAAGAAACCAAATTTGGATCTCCGGGCTGTTGTGTAGCTGTTGTGTAGCTGTCCTGTCCATCTGCCCGCCGAGAGCCGGCTAGAGATTCACCTCCTGCAGCGGAGACGGCAGTATCGATCGCCCGGTCTCTCGGGCTGAGGTGTACACCTTCAAATTCATCGATTGTTTGAAGAGGAGTTTTAATTGCTGTGTGCTAGAACACTATAACAGGGAAACAGGGAAATTGAGCCATTGGGGGAACAGAAGCATGTGCAGGGAAATACTGTAGAGTAGTGACATGGTATGGGTCCGCTCTGCTAGAAGGCATACCATCAGCCCTGTATATCTGCAGTATGTTGGTGTGTACAGTGTCACCATCATTCATCATCATCTTCATCAAGTGTTGTGAGGTTTCCACAGCGCGTTTCGACACCTCTGAGATTTTTGATGTTCTCTCTTAATTTAAGGCCTGCTTCGTTTCAGTGTGAACTGTGAGATTGTAGTGCAATAACACCAGACTGTGTCCTTTATCAAGCTCTGTTCTCAAAGTATAGTATAACACTATAACGTAACACCACTCTTGGATGTTGGATGCAACTCCAAAAAGTCAATTTGACTGAAATTAAGAAGCCATCAATAGCCAACAATACATTTTTGAAGATGCAAGGACACTAGGGTCACTAAAGTAAAAGATGGTGGAAAGTTTCAGTTCAAATGATTAATTGAATGATTATAAATAGATAACTCTCATTGCATGCTCGTCAAAATGCACATTTCTATCGCTCCCCAACACCGTGACGGAGAGTAGGACGCCTATTCACGAGCCCTCATGAACGCCAAGGAATGGCTCATAAATACGGTGGCATTTACACGTGGCCGTTTAAACCCTCACGCCATCCATCACTGTTTTATGGCTAGTTAGCTCAGTCCCCGCGGTAGTGACCGTCCCCAACCCGCGGGCTGTTTTCACCGAGGCTTGTAAAAAATCATTATACATCTCACCGTGGTGTGTCATTGTGCATGTCCTTTTCATTAGGGCCTGAAAGCAGTGTGTCGATTTTTTTCGCCGGCCGGGGGTTTGTATCCATGCATCACATTTCTTTTTTTTCTTTAAGTGTTTATTGGGTTTTCAGAGCGAGTCGTGGACAACAAGGGATTTGTACAAGTATCAATACGGTGCTTGAAGGGTGTGAAAATTATGGCATCCATTCACACAACCACTACAAGTAAAAAGGATGTTTCGCCACATGCACGTGCAAAGAAACGGGTATTTATTCTGCAATAAAAGGGAATAGTAGCTTTCCCTCGTGTACAAAGAAAGGTCTGCAGATCGGCTCAAACTTGTTTCCGATTGGGGAAAAACAGATAAACAAACGTGTTAGCAGGAGACAAAACAATGTGTTGGATTTCGGTCGCTCTGGCTGGTTCGTCTTTGCGTTTGCTCAGGCTTAAGCCTTCCCCGCAGGTTTTTCCGCGTAACTGATGGCTGGTATTTACCGGAGGACTGTGTAGAGGCTCATTATTGGGCCGTGGAGCTTGTTATGAGGCCGTGTGTGAGACTTGTTAGAAGCTAATTATTTCTGAGGAGCTGCCCGGCAAAGTCTGGATGGAAATGGGGGGGGGCAGGGAGAGACGGAGACGCAGGAAGGTGGACATGGAGTTGCATGGATGCACGGTTGCCTTTTCCAATAATTCCGGTTGTTGGTTTTTTTGAACCTGCTGGGAGCTCCAGATGGGCGGGGCTTGGTGGGTCGAGACTATTCAGATTAGGGTTTGACTGATAAGGGTCTTTGAAGGCCAAAACCACTGCTGATATTTTTTTGGTTTTGGTTTGTAGCTGATATTCAATATCTCTAAATTTGACTATTTCCATGCCAAAAATGACACATTCAGTGTTTCCCCCCCAGAATTGTATTCTTGGCAGGTTGGAAAAAGCCTCTGCAACAGCATTTAGACCACAGGACACTGAAACTCTCCAATAATAACATTATTATCAAAATGTTGCATTACAATTAAAGGGCTTAAAATGTAATCAAACAAACTGCATCATGCCTATCACATCAAAGTATCATATCAATTTTGAAGCCATAAGTTTTTTTTAATGTTTGTATTCTTGTTTGATGATGTGCTGTTAATTCAGCAGATATTGTACATTATCTTGGGCTGAACTGTATATGACACGATGCAGCCATGCACCACTGTGGCTGCACTTCAACTCAGTGGGAAGCGTTGTTTCAGTCTCCCAGGAGTGCGTCTCTCCTTCCTCACACTGTGGATGTGTTACCTAGTGGCCGTCATCAAGATGTCTGCTCTCTAAATGTCACACTCCTCCGCCATCTATCTCCTCCTCTATCTCCATCGCCGTCCTCTATTAGTTCCTTGTTCCGACAGTTTTTCTTTCCTTATCTTTTCCGATTTTCTCACTTTTTTGGGTATTATCCTCCATTTCTCTCTCCCTCCCACCCACCTGCTGTCTTGTGATATATTTTCCAACCTACACACTTTTTCTCACGCCAAGTAGCCTTCGAGTGTGTGTGTGTCTGTCTGTGTGTGTGTGTGTGTGTGTGTGTGTGTGTGTATATATATATATATGTACTATGACTGGGTAAAAAATGGATCCTCTGACGCATCCCAATTTTATTTCGTTTTTTTTTGTGTATTATTGTGTATTATTTTAAGAGTGCATTTAACTTTTGGCTTATATCATTGGTGGCGCTACACTGTGTATGTGTGTTTACATACTTAAAAACCTGGGAGGTGTTCCACTGTGCAGCATATGTTGATAGTAAATTTGTTATACTCAAGGTTTGTCTCTTTTTTTATTACATGTAATGCTTTAAAATGACAATATAGAATGAATGTATTGAGTTGCATAGTGTAGATAATTCTGATGAATTGAGAATCGATGATCCCACTTCTAGTGAGGATGTGTGTGAGTATCTATCGGGGGTGGGTGATACTGTGCATCTTCAACCAGTCTATCGTCATCACATATATCGATGATCCCCGATGCGTTCGTCCATCCTGGGGTGGACAACATGGCTTTTAAATGCTCAAGGAATGAACATTTTTACATTTAAAGTTCCTTTCAGTCGAGGAAAACAGGTTGTTCAGGTTCATTCCCAGTAGACGGGAAGGCTCTGGGAGATGTCGGCTGCGTTTAGGCTTTAGGATTTTAAATCACCTTGAGCGTGATTTTTGTCCTGCATGTTCTTTCCCCCAGTTGAGCGCCAACGTTTCCCGCAGGAAACGTGTGAGTCAAGGTTAAATGAATTAGAAAAATCTCATTTGTATCAGTTTACCTGCAGGCTGACGGAGTATACCAGTGAGGACGGCAGTGCAGAGTCTTGGTTTGCAATGGCATGGAGGAAATAACTTAGTATATAGCTAGTGTATTCATTCATACACAGGACAAGATGTTTCTATCCCTTGTGCCATAATCCAAGGTAAACACCTGTAGAAGCCCAATTCAGATACGAGTGATACAACCACCATCAGATGCAACACCATATCAGACATCAGATTACACCGTCATAGATCTACAGAGTCATTCCTCAGATGGCACCATTCGCCAGGTACCTACCCTAGCGAACAGCGGTATGCGTCATTGGGGTTATCAAGTGGGCACCTTCCTTCACCGATGTTTCGTTGAGTTAGGCCCACGACACCTCAAGAAGGCTCAACGGTGTATTCCAGTGTCCTGGATCTACCCCCCCTCTATGCCACCACCTCACAACTCCCTTTTACCCTCGCCATCTAATGCCTGTCATCAACCTAGCATTACCCTAGACTTGGTTAGCCTTGATCCTAGCCTTGACCTAGCATTAGCCTAGCTATACCAGTACAAGCCTGCTTAACTGATACATCAACACTAAACAGTGTGTATGGGTGCGAAGGGGTGCGAACCCTGTTTAGGGTTTGGGTGGGTTAACCCCGGTAGGATACTGCTCCCGGTTTAAGGGAAGGTGTGGGTGTGTGTTGTAGAATGCTATCCTAGCTTGCTCTTTCTTTTTCCTGTTTTTTCCTAATGTTCTCTGCTCTTCTTAACACTGTCAATTGCACCTTCACACCTTCCTTCTCAACCTCTGTAGCCTTCCTCCACTGCCTCCTAAGCTGCCTTCTTTCTCAGATAAGTCTATCTCTTGTTGGCGCCTGGCTTTAACCACCTCGACCTCTAACTTCTTCCTTTTCTCGAAGACGCCAAACCTTTCTACACCATAATCATAAATAATAACTCCCATTTTTAACTCTAAGCAGTTCCTTTAAGCTTAAGTCACTCTTGATATTTTCCCATTTCCTGCTTTCCGCCGCCCCATGTCACTTAATTCTAGGTTTCTGAGCATTAATCGTCTCCCTTTTTGGCTGGCTAGCCTCTCCGCCTTCCTCGGTGCTAGAACCTGCTTCTACATCAGGGGTGCTGATGTCCTGCGAACTGTGGTTTACTTCCTGTCACTGGACTTCACCCGACTGACCTGACATACTTATCAATTACCAAGCACCTCTTCCTCTCTTGGTGTATTGTAAGGCCCTTTTAAGGTTGTTGCCTTCTGCCAGCCACACAAGCAAACCTGAAGCTAAATAACGTTTCAGACAGGGTATGCTGATATTATGTCTTCTGCTAGCTAAGGTGGTAACAGTTAACCTTGCTCACGCGACGTGACGTTCCCCAAATGATCTGCTTCTCATTGGCCACAATGTTGCTTTCGGTCAGCAGGTGTCGCTGTTTCAACCCCCGATGTATTCATCCAATCGCCCATCCCTGGTGGGTACATGTGCATTAGCAAGTGTATGCAGGTTGTTCCAACTATTTTTCTCCTTTCAACATATTCACTTTGAGTATATCTGACAATAGACAGTGGACAACTTTGGCAACAATTAGATTAGATGACCTGCAATGACCCCTGTTGCAGTATTGAAGATAATGTAACGAGTATTTACAACAAAGGAACGTATTGAGGGTAGCACAACAAATAAATAAATTGAAACATCTTTGTTGACACATTTGCAGATTAGAGGTGAAGCTGCAAAGTGTATTGCTTACCATCATTATTAGACAGACCACTTGCTAATGTGCATCTGTACACAAGACATTATTGCCTATTTGCACTGGCTCTAAATGTTGTATCACTGACTTGAAGGTGGTTTAAAAAAAAACAGCATTCGAAAAGCTGCACGTTATTTAGCGCATAGCACCGAGGACAGGAATAGCCAATCTCTCCTAGTCCTGGTCCTACTTTGAAAATATTGAATTCACGTGGGCTACAGTTAGAGGATCAACGAGCTACACGTGAACGCACCGCGCACCAGCCTGGAGCTGCTCATGCTGGTGGGACTCCTACCGTCCTGCCTGGTGCACGAGCCACACTGGGTTTCCCCTGCAGGACTCTTAGGGCTCTGGAGGCCTGAAGAGCTCATACTGTAGAGCCCGACTGTACTGTGATCATCTGATGAGCTTCTCTTTTACTCATTACTCACCACACTACTTCACACCTGCTGTCACCCTCAGGTGCACGGTGAAAAACAAGAGACTCATTCATTACAATCTTTCTACTACAAAGCCGTCGCTGTTATTCTGAACTCCCTCTGAACTTGTCGCTTTTGTCGAGAAGTAAGCGTTGCGCAACGACGTGGTAATAATTCTTCTAGATGATGAAGCATTAAACGCTGCAGAGGTGCCACCCCTTGTTGTTTGCACTACAGCAAAAAAGACGTGTCCTTGGTGTTCTGGTTGAACCTTCTGGCTCGGGACGCCATGTTCTCCTTTTAACCTTTTTCATTTGATTAAGAAGGAAAACAGTGTTTGACCCGCGCTGTGGGAAGGCAGGCAGCTGGGATTTGGGCCAAAACAGCAGGGAAGCAAGTTCACGTGGAGGAGCTGGCAAAGAGACACACACACACACACACACACACACACACACACACACACACACACACAGTGACACGCGCAAATGTGTGCACACACCTCATGGAAAACAGACACAAATGCATACCACAAATCAACACACAGACATGCAAGGACATACAAATGACAGCACACACTCACTGCACTGCACATAAACACACACAAATGCATGCACATTCTCCTAGCCAGGAAAGTTTGGTGTTTGGAGTCGGGCATAAAACACGATCGACATCGCCATAAGGTACACCGTGTTTTGATTTCATAGGCAATGAAGCATTTTGTGCTTCATTTTTGTGTTTTTTTTCCATCATTATGTTGAATGCTACTACATACCTCTCTCTCTCTCTCTCTCTCTCTCTCTCTCTCTCTCTCTCTCTCTCTCTCTCTCTCTCTCTCTCTCTCTCTCTCTCTCTCTCTCTCTCAGGCATGGGCATCAACTAACAGCATTTCCGTTGAACTCACCTCCCCTAGTTCTGACAGTTTGTTTTAAACCCATTTAGAGTCGCCAGTTCTTTGTGCGCTGAGATCATGAAGGCTTGGGGGACAGGTCAGCAAAAACACATCCCGGGTTCCTCAGACTACACTGAGCGATCACATTTATGACTAACATGTGATCTGAGACAAAATCCAGATCAATCCCCTGCCTCCGTCGGGAATTTTAACGCCGGCTGGGTCCTGAAGAGACGGCGCTCCTCAAACTTCCAGCCCTGCGCGGTGCTGCCAGCTGCATACCAAGCAGCCCCGACAGCCGGAGGCCGACGCCACTAGCTGCCTCACTTTTACATTTCAGGCATTTAGCAGACTCTGCCACTTACAATAGATGCAGGCAACACAGAATGCAGTAGGTTTGACATTTGTGCATCACATTTAATTCAGTTTTTAGTTGAGGTTTCAGTTTTTAGCGCTACGGTGAGACAACATATACAAAGATGTTTACAAAACGGTGTACACAAAAGATAAAAATACGATGGTCCTCTTCAGCTGTAGTGCCGTCGAGCATCTCTAGGTATGATGTATGGATATCGTGCATACCCTCCTCTTTCTTCGGGCTTAACTGAGTATACTCATCTATCAACCTAATTACCGCTAACTTCTACGGGATGGTGGTTCACATGACTGGGATGCTGTGCAGCGATCCCCCAGAGCCTGGAAAGCTCTTGAGAGACCTGTGTGCAGCCCTCTGCACCACCAGTCGTCTCACACGCTGAATAGCATTGACATTCAGAGGTTGACGCCGCTGGCTCGCGCGATCGTGATGGATTCAGAACGAGAGCAGGAAAGGCACAGAGAGGCTCACTGTTGCTCGAGTCCTTACGTATATAAAAGAGAAAACCCCTGACTGTTGCAGCACCGAGAGGAGAATGTTGAGTGAGTCTTGACGGATACGAGCCTCGAGGCGAAATGCATAGAGGCAAACGCGTGACGAGGGGGGTGGGGGCGGGCGGGCACTCGACATCCTTGTTAGGCAACTGTGAAATAACGCCGGCGAAGGGAGGCATCCGAGTGTTGCCGTGGTGCGGTGGAGCAGATGGGCAGAAGCCAGGCTCTAAAAAGTTGCATGCTCACGTTCTGCACGTTGTTGAAAATGTACTGAGCCAAATTCAAGATTCGGCTTGAAGTGGAGTGGCAGTAGAGCAGTAGTGCTTTGTTGCGAGTGGATTCCTCCAAAGCACCTTTAAAAAAGGGCTTTTATTAAGGCTGCTGAAATATCTGCATTTTATTACATGTTGGATATCGGCCAGCAGGTGTTTACCTGATATGGAGGTTCCTCCAGCTGCATAAAAACTGTCTGCAAAATGAAATGTTACTTTTTGCACATTTTAATTAGTCATTTAATGTGTAATTAACTCATTTAAAGGCCCAATGTATCTCAGCGTTTCCCCTGCCATTGAAACGGGGGGTGGGGTCACCCTGCCATAAAGAGCCTGAAGAGTATTGGTTTCAATGGAGAGTTGTAGCGTCCCTTGGTCTAAACACTGTTTCAGAGGCTTCTCCACCCTGACAAGATTAAACTTCACGGGCTAACACTGAATATGTGGAAGTTTTGGGCACGAAAATGCTCAAAAATGCCTTAAAGATACTGAATTAGCACCACAAAATAGCAGCTATTGGCTATTTATCAGTTTCTCTTCATTCTGAAAAGTTTCCATTTTGGAGATGAGAGGTTTTCACCCAACAGCAGGTTTGTATATGTGTGTGTATATTTCTAAACTAGTATGACTTGGAATTGGAAGTCAGATAGACTCCCCTCTGAATATCAGACGGAGGCTCGAGGTGTGCTGGATTAAGACAGCGCCACAAAAGACGCCCCTCCATCTCAGGCGTGCAGCCGTCCCACCCACCGCTATCTGCTACCTCACCCCCTGTCCTCCATCCTCCTCTACGTCTTCAGCCTCCTCTCCCACTTTCTCATGTTAATCCCTCCCTCCCTCTTTCTCATAACCACCATCCCGCTCGTTAATTCAACCTCTCACTCGTGATTTATTCTCTCGCCCGTCACACAAACACACACACGGCGTCGCGCCTCCTCGCCTTCTCCCGCTCTTTGTCTCGTAAAACACAGTTTGTCCCGTATCAATCCCTCCGTCCGTTATGAGCGAGCCGTCGTGGCTCTCCAGTGCTGATTTGCAGCGATGGCCCGAGAGAGCCTTCCACTATTTATGTTGGAGATAATGATAATGCTTCAGGCGGCGCGGGTCCAAGTCGTCGCAGCCTTTTATGGCTCGCAACAATAACGACGTGGAGATTAGAGACGACTATTACTAAGAGATACACGATTAGACAGCCCCGCGCTTGAGTCATCGTGGCACGAGAGGTGATGGGACTTACAGGCTAATTCAGCCTGAAGTGGTCATCCAGGAAATTCAGTTTTTTGTTATTTTTATTTAGTTTCCATCTTTGGTGTTTCTTCACCTGTCAATCAAACAGTGTGTCCAGTGCTGTGGCGTCTTTCTCCTGATGAAGTTTGAGTTTCTGTAGGTGGCGCTCTTTTCTTGTCTGTTCGCTGCTCATGCTAACTACCCAGTTCTTCTTCTGTTCACTCCAAACAAACCGCTGTTGCTGCTGCTGGAAACGTAAAAACACCCAGGAAAGACCTACCTGACACCGGGTGTTCACAACAGCAAATGTAAAAGCGTTCATGAACTGGCTAGAGGTTGAATCACTGTTGTGTTAGATCAGTATGATAGAGAGTAGCAGAACAGACATTTTGATATTGTGAGCAAGTTTGTGTCTTGCTCAAGGACACTCAAGGCAAGTGGCTCTTGCTGGGATCGAGCCTGAGACCCTCCGGTCCCTCCCTGTCTATTATTATGAAAATAGCCTTAAAAAATAAATGAAAAGAAGTAACATAAAGCAGGTATTTTGTGTGACTGAATGAAGAAAAAGGTGAAGAAGATGGGACTTCCTATCACCAGATCCTTCTGCCGTGTAGATTTTGTAAAGAATCATCTCCTCTGCATCGTAATGGACCGTCGATCGCTATCACACTTTCCCGTGGTCTTCAAAAGTGGGAGGCATTAGCACATGAATGCGAATGGATCCTGCAGTCTCGGGCTTTCACAGTTAAGTGGAAAAAGACAGATTATCATTGCCGAGAGCGACTTCATAGGCTCTATCTGTTACACGCCGGTTTCACTGTCCCAGCTTTGAATATTATCTACGAGAGAGAGAGAGACAGGCAGGCTCTGGGCTGCGTTGCCGGCTCCGGCCACGTAATGTCAAATCGATACCAAGTGTGTTTTGGGCTTCACAAATGAAAAATACAAGCAGATTTGATCAATGTACAAGAGGGAGGGATGACTCGGGGCTTGGACCGGCGCTCTCGTGGCACAGAGGAGTGAGAATCTGAACTTGGATCCATGAATGTGGTTGAGGACTCTTGACAGGACTTCTGCTCCAGCTGTGATTTTGAAGGGTTTCGTCCCATAATGCTTTACACCCATTTTGGAGGAGAAAAGTTACTTAAGAGCGCAGGAGGGCAAGTAAACTTCAGTAATGTTCAGTAGTGGTTTCAATAGGTTTTTTGTCAGAGTATAGGTGCCACTTTCCTCAAATGGTGGAAATCTCTTCCCATCCCTTGATTCCCTTTTATTTTCTTTGGTTCTTTGGCCTAAGAGTAGTCTATGAACCAGTATCCTTTGCATGTACTAGTGTAGTTATTAGGGTAGTTATTAAATAGAGGATATTGATAAAAGGTTGCATAGGATATTGGCCTGTCTGTCATCCACCAGCAATATGATGGACGTTCCTCCCTGACCACCTGCAACCTGCAATGAAATTATATTTACTTCTTCTTCTTCATTCAATTGTTCATGAATGTTTTTTGTCAATTAATTCTTCATTGAATGGACTACTGCCTCCTACGATTGAAAGGTGGTGTGGGTCATTCATAAAGAGCTGCTACCCCTAAAATAATTCATTAGTCTGGGTTTAAGTGGAGAGTTTTAGTGTCCCATGATGGTCTCAGTGCTGCTTCAGAGGAGTTTCCACCCTGCCAAGAATGAAACGCCTGGGGGAAACACTGGATACTTGTCATTTCTTGGCATGAAAGTGCAAAAATGTAAAGATATTGAATATCAGCACCAAATTCAGTTTAAAGACATCTGTATCTAGTCGAACCCTAGTGTGTACTGGTGTGCATGTTATGTAATTCCTGGTCAGTTCTGTCTCCATACTGCTGATGGCCAAGTCGAATGTTTAGAGAAGCAATCTGTTCACAGCCACTGTTGTCCAAGAGCTGAGCACCTCCAATATGGCTGCCAGAGGAGACATTACATCACCTAACATCCCTCTATAGCGCTGTCATTCCACTGTTACACTGTTGGCCCACTTCCTGTCTCTCTCCTCTCTCGTCCATTCACACACTCCACCCTTTCTTTTCCCTCTCTCTCACCATTGCAGACACTTTGCGATGCGGTGTAGTATCTTTAAAATGCAAAAGAGAGGGAGATACGTGTTCTCCGTGATTAATGTGTGCAATATCAGGGCCGCTGGAATATTGTGTTAGCGACTGTTTACGGTCATTGTCCGCAATCCATCTCTATTACTCCGCCTCAGCAGGACAAAGACAAGCCTTTCAACCAAAGTGCTTTAAAATTATTTCATAAAGAATTTGTTTCCATTACTCAGTGTTTCAAAATGCAATTTCACCCCCAACAATCCTTTAGTTTGTGAGCAAAGGCCTTACGATGGATACACCGTTAATAATACCGCATCATGAGTTTAGCGCTCGTGTCACATTTTGTCACATTGTCAATTTTTCAAATGCTGAATGTCTCATTTTAGAAGATATTGAGGTTCCTCCCTGACCATAGTAGTAGTAGTAGTATTTCCTGCTAACTGCTAACTGCTAACCCAACTGCTAACTGCTAACCCAACCAAGAATTGTGTATGGGTTTCAGTGTCCCATGTTGTTCCCATGTTTCAGAGACTCTTCCACTCTGCTAAGAATAAAATACAAAGGGAAACACTGAATTCTAGTCATTGTTTTGCCATGAAAATGGTCAAATTTCAAATATTTAAGATGGGCTCAAAATATCGGATTTAGTCAGCTTCAATCAAACAAGATATCGGTATATCGGTCTAACGCTCATCTTACTCTACAGCAAAGATATTGACTAGAAACCAAGTGTTGAACCTCTCTCTCTTTTCTCCAGCTATGTTCACAGAGGTGCCTCATGACATGACGGCCCAGAGAGGTCAGGATGTGGAGATGGCCTGCTCCTTCAGGGGGGCGGGAACACCCTCCTATTCCCTGGAGATCCAGTGGTGGTACATCAGGAACCATCGCGATTGGACAGACAGACAGCCCTGGACAACCAATGAGGTGGGTTGAAGAAAATAAATCAATTGACTGTCTTAAGATGACACGGATAATAGAAGTTGTAAGGTGTGAATGAACCTGCCACTTCCACTCTACGCCTCCAAAATAAGAATGCATGGGAATCAATTGGATGTGTGTGCCTTGGCCTGTTATAGCTTTTATCTTCATAATGGAACATTAGGATGTCATATCTTTAAAAACTCATATCAGAGAAGCATTCAAGACCAGACCCGAAATTGAGTCAAAAGATATTAGATTCATATCTTGGGGGTTGAAGTGACACCGCCATGAAAATGTGTCCTCAATGTGTCCAGGCACATCGCCATTTTCTATCATTTCATATCATTCAGAGATTTATTACTCCAAATAAAAACACATCAGAAGTGGCGTTGGGAGTCTCGACTGTAAAACGTGTGTCTGATTGGAAGCTGCTGCTGTTAAAAGCACACACTCTCTTCTGGTTCATTCTGGTTCAGGTCCATTCTCTTTTGCTTCCTCCTTGACCGAAATGTGAAATCAGACTTCAGATCAGCAAACAAATTGTATCAGTAAATAATGATGCCAAGACCTGACCAGTGTATCTCAGTCCGGCTTCCACGTCTAAACTATCATATGTTACGTAACTGAAGCTAACAAGCCAACATATCAACATGCTAAAGAATTAATATACCAGCAACCATGCTACCTGCAAACAATGTCAGCTAGCATGCTACACACAACCAGAAGCTAACAGACCCTATAACAGTCAAGAGTTCCTTGCATTAGGTGCTTGGTGCCCCTAGTCAGTGTGATTCCTTTTCTGCCAGATCCACTGACTGGCTCCCATTGCTGCCTCAGACATGTCCTTCATTGCCTACTTTAAGCTCCACCCACACATGCCCAATTCACCTAGTCTTAAAGAGGACTTGGCTGCAAAACCTAGTCATCCAACCTCCAGAGGGCATTGCCTCGGTTTCCAACCACATTGCTCTACCTCTGCTAGAAACTCAGTATACCTAAGCATTTCCCTTCCATATGCCTCGTCTGCTGCTCACTCTACCCACCCTTAGCTGGCCTACAATATGCCTGCCCAGAGATTCTTTCCTCCTAGTTCCTCCTAGTCTTTGTGTGATCTTACCCTTTACGAACACCAAAGAAGGGAAATTACGTCAAAGAGCAGACAAGTCCATCACACTTAGCCAAAGTTACAGGGACTGGAATTGTGTTGACAACTTTTCGCCTTGAGGCAGGAAGTGTATTGTTAGTCCCGCCCCCGCTTCCCCTTCACACCCCAACACTTGTCACTCATCCTAATGAGCTGTCTACTTTGAAATGTCCTGAACATAATTGAAAAGCCAATTTCAGGGATTTAGGCGTTTTAATCCAGACACAGACTGATGATGGATAACATGTCCTGTGTATATTGTTACTTTAATGTCAAAAAGTTAAAATTAAGGATTAAAAAGGTGCTGAAATCCAGGGTTCAAAACTAACAAAAATAAATGAAACATGCATGATAAATCTATTTTTTTTAACTTTGCAATGGTCTAATTTTAATTGTTTTTCATAATGTATGCATTCATCAATACACCCACGCATAACTATTGCATAGAATTTAATGTTTTGCATTCACATGATGAAGATGTTTTGTTTTTTTGATTGATCTGATTTTGGTTTTTTTTTCCCAGGTGGCACCCGAGGAAGAGATGCCAAAGGATTCTACTAAGATAAGTGTGAGTTACCCACAGTGTTGGGCTCATTACTCAAACCCCTCACACACACACAAATAAGAAAATACTGCCAGCTTAGCTTGTAGGTACCGAAACATGGTTTACAATTGACAATGATATTTTTGTCGTCTTTCTTCTTGACAAAAGAAAAGTAATGGGATTACTTCCAGTCTCTGAAAGTAAACATATCCATCTTTAATCCAAGTGTGTGTGTGTGTGTCCTTTAGTTATGAATGATGATGAAAATGAATCCAGGATGGTGATTGGCTTATTAAACTTAAATGTGATATGAAGGAGTGACAACACAAGTAACGTATTGATCTCTCTGATTGGTAACTGTAATATTGTTACACTCCTCGTTACTGAGAGGACGACTGCCCCGGTGTGCATCACATCCATTTAACATGACATCATGATGATTAGATGGTAGTTTCTTGTTTCCGGTGTTTCCAGATGTTCTAGTTCTGCCCTGCTGCATACAGAGATGATTGAGACTGAGCTTTTACCTGCAGCGAACGCTCCGGATGACGGATTACCAATTTCTATTCATACTTGATGGTTTGTAGAAGCACAGCGTCAGCCAAAGAGCAGGCGGCACCGGAGCTGGTGGGCGGTTAAGTGCCTTGCTCAAGGGGACACAGCCGCAGCTTCACAGAGTCTCATGAATGCTCCTGCATCTTTATGACTGCATTACCGAGTCCCAGTAATAAACCGGGAGACAGCAGCCTCCGTGAGGGGAGAGGGTGAGATGTCAGCAGAACTTATATCTCCTCCCGTATCTATAGAGACTTATAGTTGAGACTTAAAGACTTGCCCAGGCTGATGGTTGGTGGGTGGGTGGGCGGGGGGAGACAGCTTGGCCCTGCTGACACAAGAAATCATTGAGCTCACCGACAATTAGTAAATAAAAATTGGTAAATAAAAAGGTATATATAAAGAAAAAACAATCATTTCAGAAATGCATTACTTTATGCTTTTCCCTTAAAAGACCATCTTCAGAACTTACATCAATTTAATACTACTTGCTATTTAAAGTCATTTCTGATGTCAGGCCAAAACGCTGGGTGAACTTTTATTTTGTAATTTATAATAGTAACTGTCTTATAAGACAAACTTTTTGAGATCTAGTGTTACGAGCCATAATGGTGTTCTAACCTAGAGACTATTCTCCAGCTGGCATGAGAAGACGGTGGTGAGTCTTTCCTCGCTGTCTTGCATTACACACACACACACACACACACACACACATACACAAAGAACATGAAGCTACTCTCCCTTCCCTACGGATGCTCTCCCTATAGGCTAGCTGCTGCTGACTTGCTGTAATGAAAGCACCAGCTGTGGTTTGGGTGTGTGTGTGTGTGTGTGTGTGTGTGTAGCCATACAGCTGATGAAACCATTATGAGCCCTATACTGCATGTTGGCAAACACACACATCTGGCGTGGACACACCCTGACTGACAGGTAGCGGTAGACATGGTAACAATGAAGAATTAAGACACACGTTCAAAACGCTCTTGCACACACACACACACACACACTTGGGTGAAGGTGGGTGATTAAGGAAGTAGTATTTATATCTTTGTGTGTCACATCGATGATGTCACCAGACTCCCACCGTCTCAAGAGCACTTCGCTCTGAACTTCATACTTTAAAGGGCTACAAATAGAATGGAATACGCAGCTTGATGTCCAGTCAGGACTGAGTTTACGTTTGATTTTGTGTACGTGTTTGTGTGTGTGTGCACTACACAGGAGACTACTGGCATATGGGTGTCTTGTGTTTTACAGTTTACACGATAATGTTCAAATGCATTTAAGTGCATTGTGCATGCTACATGCTGTACCTGTAGCCCAAGCTGTCTTTGCATAGGTGCGAGTGCAAGTGGGTGTGTGATAGCCGAAGTGTGTGTGTGTGTGTGTGGGAGAGTTGATCCATCTTTGTGTGTATGCTTTCGCTCCCATCCCCACTCAACTTGTTTCTTTGCCAGACAGCTTTATTGACTGAGTGTCTCATGGAGAGAGTCCTGCGGGGCTGCCAGTAACTGTGTGTGTGCGTTACAAGCTGGAGCCTGCTCTCTAAGTGAAGTGTTGCATTAGTGTGCATCTGCTGAGATGCTGCAAGTATTTCATTTTAAGGCTTTCAGCCACAAATGCAATGAAGGGCAAGGTGGTGCCGGACATAGGAGACAGAAATACAAGGAGAGTGAAGAGGAGGGAGAAGGAAGGAGATGAAGACCACACTGATGTTTTTGATCGATGCATTTTATCCTGTACAAGCAACAAACATTTTGACCTTGAATAGATGTTGCAAAACAGTTTCCAAACCTGTTCTGATGCCACAACATCATATTGTGAAACTGTCATCAGTGGGTGTAGTGATGAGAGAGAACTGTCTGTTTTCATATAAATAAAAGTGACCAGCGCTCCTCTTCCTCTTCCTCTCTCTGCCAGGTTGTGAAGGTTGCTGGCAGCAACATCTCCCATAAGCTGCGCCTCTCCGCCGTCAAGCCGTCCGACGAGGGCACCTACGAATGCCGCGTCATCGACTTCAGCGACGGCCCGGGCGCCCGCCACCACCGCGTCCGGGCCTACCTGCAGGTGGTGCCGGAGAGCAGCGCCAGCGGCGGGAACCACCACGACAACTTCGAAGCCCTGGACGACACCACCAAGAGAGGAGCCGGCAGCGTCGGGTTCGGGAACGGGGACGACGTCGACTCACAGGGCGGTGCGAAAGAGCGCGGCCACGGCCATCACCAGAGTCACGGGCGCCACCAGGAGCACGGCAAGCAGCCGTTGTCGCCGGCCCACCACGGCCACAGCCACACCGCCAGCAGCCAGCAGCACAAGGCAGGCAGAGAGCTGAGGAAGAGGGATGTGGGCAGCAACCAGCCCCAGTGACTGCACCAACGAGCCCAGCTGCGTGCTCTAGGTGTCGGGTTGTTACAGCAGGATTGCGTAACTCTCACATGATGTATGTATCACAGCATGAAAAGCTAGTATTCCCGCGCAGCGCAGGCCCGTGAGCAAATCCAGAAACACACCATCCCCTCCAAATCTATGGCTACCACAGAGCTGCAAATTCCTGGACGCGCTGCGCTGGAATCGTAGCTTTTTTCCTGCTGTGCATGGGTCTGGGTTAGACTGCTCACTGTCAACACAGCCCGGCTTCATGACATTCAGTGAGGGGCCGACACGCAGACGGAGGCAGCTCCACTGTTTCTGGTCTCAGCACCACCAAAAAGACTGTCGTCTTATTATAACCCCCGCTCTGTTCCACTCTTGTATTTTGGATACTGTAACATTCAGTCATTGCTTTCACTCTCACACCTCTTCCACTGCCTTACACTGATACATGCTCAGAAAGAAAAAAAAAAAGTATAATATTGTACCTTTTACTGGGTCTGTCCCCAGTAAAAGAAAATGTTCCTTTTTTTTTTGAGAGCGAGAGCGCTGAATGAAACTGCAGCTTCATCTGGCGCTATAAATCATCCCTGGAAATCTTCCACTTCATCTTGGTGTAAAGTCTGATTTATTAGCTTTCTATTTACAGCATTAGCTTGTTTATTCCTTTTTGTGAATACAAATAATGGACTGAAATGTGGTGCAAAATCCATCTACACCCAAAATTTAGCAAATTAATCCATTTTAAGTAAACGTAGGAGGAGACGACATGCTCTCTCTTCAGCAGGAATTTCTCAGCGGTCTCAGAGTAGCAGTGCTCATCAAGGACCAGTATTGCCTCAAATAACTTCCCTCCCTCCCCCTTTATCCTGCATTAGATTATCACAATTTTCCAAACAATTCCACGTGGGCGGGGAGCAACAGTACAGCAGCATGTGGATGATGGGACTGGATGCATGGATGTTCCCCCGCGGCATCTCTGAGTTTCTCTTGAGCTGCATTTACAAAAGGAACAGATTTTGTTTCTGTGTGCGCCACAGATTTGATCCGGTCACAACTAGTGTAGGCTGAGGAAAAACAACCGTCTGATTCCATGTGGACTCTACTTGGTTTGACAGCCATGAAAAGATCAAATCTGTGTGTTAAGAGAGTCAAACATCAGATTTTGCGTGCCTCTAAATCCACTCTTTATCTGACTGTACGTCGATAAAGAAATGCGATTTTAGTGCATGATGCTTTTTGGGAAGAGAGCGGTCCAGAATTCCTCTCCCAACTCCCCGTGAGCTCGATCCCCGTCCGTCATTGAAAAGGCCTCAATCGTCTCCACTACAAGCCTCTAATCCACACTGTGTATATACGACTGTATAAAACGAAATAACTTGAGTGCATGTTCAACACGTTTTCTTAAAGCCTTTTTCAACCATACACAAAGAAAGATGTTGCTTAAGGATACCTAAGGTTATTTTTGGTTGTTCCTTTGTCCGTTATCAGTTTGTTCAGACACATCGCTGTCCTTCTCTTTTTCTACTATATATATATATCTGTCAAATAGAGAAAACTTGCAGCTTTTCTGTCGCTCTACTGCTCCCCAACAGTGCTGTACAGACAGATGACACACTCTCTCTCCATAGCTGCTCAGAATGGGCTTTCCCAAAAGTGTCCCAGTGCTTAAGCAGTGTTTCATAGCAGACGTGACATGAGCACTACTGTATTTCACCAAGCCAGTTTGGAACCTGGTCTGAAAAAGTTAAAGCCCGTGCACCAAATTGTTATTTTATTTTATTTTTTTAAGTAATTGCTCTATTTTAAGTCTGTTTGCTTAGATGCTTGTGTGACGCCCAGCACTTGTCTGTAAAGGCGATGATACATGTGTAACATATGAGGCAATGCATATGGGAGGACTTGCATTCAGCAGGGATGACGCAAAATAAAAAAAAGGGATCAAATCAATGTGGACCACACACTGGATAAGACCTCGCACTTTATGGTCTAAAAGTATGAAGAAAAAGTCATAGTTCTCGGCAAAATTGGCCAAACTTCTCTGCCGTATTATCCATCGAGGAAACGACACATGGCTCCTGCTCGTGCAAAAGGAGGGAACGAAACAACAGCGATCGTTTTCCAATCTGTAACTTTGACGTTTTGTAAAGAGATCACTGTATAAAAAGGGAAAATGTTGTACATTTCTTCTAGAATGTTTGGTCTCACACTAAGTGTATGCCTTTATCAAATCAAATAATAAATTGTATATGAAACAACGGCACATCTTAAGTCATTTTCTCTGTTGACTGAAATTCAAGAGATAAATCAGACAAAATGCTTCCATGTTAAACCTTTTTTTTATTCTGAGCTCTACATGTTGTTCCTTCTATTCATCAGAGTACAAGGAGGTTTATTGATTTTCATATCCTGCGTTCGTAACGGTTCTATGTCCGCCGTGGTGTAAGGAGAAACAGCAACTGGCCATTGCTCTGTGTGGCTGTCCCCTCGCGTTAAGGAGGAGCGATATTAGGCAGTTGCCTGTGTATAATAGGTGCTGCCAAAGCGACCCACTCCTGCTGATGACTAATGGCGCTATTGTCAGCGCTGGCAGCAGGATAAATAGCAACAGTACAGGATGAGATAAAGAGGCGCTGTGCTGGCTAGAGTTACGCCGGGCCAGCTAAACACAAAACACGTGGCAATCTTGTTTCCCCCCGAGCGGGGAGGCTCACACATTCATTATGGTGCCACCGAGTTGGGGGGGCCCCGGGCTCTCCCAGCGACGAGGTGACGACGATCACAGAGGGGGCTTCCTGCTTCCGTCATCTCAACATTAACTCAAAGGGGGTTTTGAAGGGTTTAAACACACCATGATAACAGGTATGGCTTCCCCTGCCCTGCCACGCAGCAGACCAGGGTTCAAGCTACAGACAAACTACTGCAAACTATTCCTGCAGACATCTTCTCCCAACAGGGCAACCCATGAGGGTGACGTATAGTCTGGCTGTACCTGCCAAAGTCCAAGAACAAGATACTACCAACCTGCTCCACCCTGCACCCCCACCAGAGGGAAAACCCAGAGGATTTTCACAATAATACAATTTATACTTCCTGTTATTATTTAGGTACTGCCCAATAAAGAGCAAGTGCTGTACACCGATGCAGTTAGCATCCAGGTATAGAGGAATGTAGCGTCTAGCGCCTGACTGAGCTTGATGCCCGCGGTACTGCGGTAAAAACCCGACTGATACAGCCGAGATTAGCTCGACCCGCCGTGGAAGCCAGCTCGGCGAGTCCGTGAAGGGCTTGATTTGTATTCAGAGCCGTTGTGAGGCGTGCGATTGAATAATTCAAACTAGCAAGGTAGTTAAGGAAAAGGGCCTTCTTAAGACAAAGTTTACAGAAAAACGTGGCGCGCATATAACATGTGCATACAGTATTTGTCAGTGCATGATGACGTCTCCTGGTGTAGAAGGCCTGTCAGGTCTGATCCTGGTTTCTGAAGTGCTGGAGAGTGAGCAGCAGTAGAGAAGACATGTAGATGTTTTCCACCCATTGCTCCCTTTATACTGTATGTAGGTTATCAGAACTGCATCTGAATGGCCTTATGTAGAGCACAATGTTCAGACTTCCCTTATCGGACTGACTACTAGGTATCGGTCCTTCAATCAGCCCTACATCTGAGTGATTCACCCATCATATCGTTCTATCAGTTCCAGTCCAGTTTTGATCGGATTCCTGGCCGGCCGTCCTGGCGGGCGAGCCGAACTCCTCCCTCAGCAGTCTCAGGACGTTGTCCGAGTACTCGTCCCTCGGTCGGCCAATCCCGTTGAGGTGCACGGGCTGGAGGTCGGGGTGGGGCGGGACGTAGGCGAACGGGCAGTGCAGCTCGTTCAGCGTAAACCAGAAGGAATCCGGGTCCACTTGGATTAGGAACCGGAAAACACTGTGGTGAGAAGAGAAAGAATTCTGTTGGGGGAATCGGATTAGCACTTCCTGTATTCCCTGCACTTCCAGTTCTTATTGATATTGGCGGAGTTCTTTGCTGTATCCTATTACTATTTTTCCGCTTCAAGTACCCAATTTTCCTACAGGGTTCATAAGATTTTTATCATCTTGTCTCTTCTATCTTTCTTTCTTTCTTTCTTTCTTTCTATCTATCTATCTATCTATCTATCTATCTATCTATCTATCTATCTATCTATCTATCTATCTATCTATCTATCGTATAACCTGACGGCCTTCTGAGAAAGAGTTCCTTCCTGGGGAGGTGAAATGTTTAATTGCCTCGACAGCAAGCGTCCATCGCTGCTGAAGTCTCCCGTCTACTGCAGGAAACTCTTGTCTTGGTCAGGGGTGTCACTCCTCGTTGCCCTTGTCCTCTTGGTGTTTGGTGAAATGCTCTCATGGATCTCATGAGTTTGAAGCGCTCTAAAATTCATATCAACAAATTCCTAAAACACGCTGTTTGTCGACAAGATGCCGTCTAAAGAAGCCTTAGCCAGCGTTTGGAAGTCTTTATGAAGTTAGCTGAGACTTTAAAGCGGCATATCCTGCCCATCTGACTCTCTTCACCTGGATAAACCCTCTTTGGCGCGATACAGAAACAGGCCCATATGCCTTCGGATATCATGACTCAAAGAAGGCTTACATATTTAGTAACCGAGGTGTCTTGGTAAGAATAAAGGCCAGACATTGTTTAAAGCTGCACTAGGCATCTTTCAGAGCACTTCAAAATCATAAGTTTCGATCCAGAACTTCCTGCATGTGGTGAAATACCCATACCAGACACCAGAATTTCATATTGGGCAAAGAGGGCAAATCTATGGTGTCTCAATTAGGGAGGATGAGACACTATGTTGCAGACCCATTTTGTGATTTAGGATGATGATATTTTTACATAAAAATCTTGCCTAGTGCAGCTTTAAAAGGTCAAAGGTTACGGCTTACATCACTCATGTATTGTATTGCAAATTGAATTGCTGAGAGTCATCACACTGAGAATAAAAAGAGAGTCTGTAGTATTTACCAGGGCCTCCTATGACAAGACATGCCTTTAACAGCTATATTTACGTCATCAAAACACCAGGCTTACCTCAGACAGGCCTCTTGCAGTCTGATGGGTTGTCTGCAGCTCAGGTAGGGCAGGCAGGCGTCACAAACAGCATCCAGGTCCACCTCACCTGAGGAAACAAAACACAGGACCGTTGTTGCTTTTCATCCCATCCCAAAATAGGATGGAAAAAAGTGACACATATACTTAGAAAGTGATAGTTGACATAGAGGTAAAATGCATTTTTTATGACCTTTGTCTGTAATATTAATTGGAATGGAGGATGGATTTTCAGCTGTTAGATGTTGGATCTCCAGCAACAGTTTCGTCTACAAATTCATACTCAGTATAGGGTTTTGAAATGAAACACTCAAGTCCACCATTATTATGTATATCATAATCAATGGGGATTCAAACTGGCAATAAAATACCTTTAACAACTCTGACACGCTGCTTTCATTTCATTTTGATGAACAAGCTGTATTTCAAGTGTTCAACATCCAGCCGATCAAACTAACTCAGGGTAAGGAGAATGAAAGTCTGGCTACGGCGTAATAGCAGTTATCAGCAGACAAGGAAACTGCGGGCGTGGGCAGGTAAGACTGGGAGGAAGGGAGGAAGAATAAAAGGAGAGAAGAAGATGAGAGGGAAAAGGTGAGAAAAGGTAAGAGTCGAGGCGAAACTGCTGAGACGGCGGAGGGAAATTTCACAGCGGGCCGTTTTCCACATCTCTGGATTTCACGCCCATCCACTCCTCCCCCCCCCCCTTCTCTCATTGCGCCTACTTCTTCTCCTCTATCATACCCTTCATCTTTTCCCCCTCGCTTTCTTCCATCTCCGCCTTCTCTCGCCCCCCTCAACTGCACCTTTCGTAACCTTGCCAACTCCTGCACTTTCTCGCTGCTGCTCCCTCCATCCACTTTACTTACTTCCCCATGTTCCACTTCCACTCTTTCATCTCCTCTTTCCCCCCCATCTCTCTCTCCATCCTTATGCTCCCTGCAGACTCTTACCAATTCCCTAAGCTGCTAACTGGGCTTCCTTTCAAGCCTCATTTCAAAACACGTCTCTCTCTCGCTCGCTCACTCGGTGCTTACTCTTATTTGCCGATTCAACCCACACTCCACTCCGGGCCTGCTCGCTGTGTGTCGGGCAGAAAACCAACGGTGCACATTTCAGAGTTAAATGGGATTATTTAGTGGCTGCTTTCATCCCCTTTTATTCCTCCCTTCAGTCCTTTTTCTAGTGCTGCAGTCATACCTTGTAGTCTTTTGTGCAATCAAGGTGGTTGCAGGGAAGCAAAAAAGCAGGGAATACTAAAAAGGCGGAGGCCAGGTGCTGCTCATTTTTGTGGTAAATGAAAAAAAGCGGGAGCCGGAGCTGAAGTGCATCACTCGGTTCAGTCGCTCTCTACCTCGCTCTCTCTCTCTCTCGGTCTTTCTCTCCCTGTGACTGAGGCTTGGTAATTGGCTTGCTGCAGGCGTCCCAGAGGTAAACTGTAGCCAAGTCAGTATTCACATGAGTACCACTGCAGCCTCTGCCGCTTTCTCTCCTTCTCTTTCACCATCGCTGCACCTACATTTCTTTCTCTCGCCATTTCTCTCCATCTGATATGAAGGAGTATCATGTAGCCTCCCTCACATCTCCCAGTTTCCTTCCTTTTATGAAGCAGGAAAGAAAGCAGCATTTCGTATTTTGATCAATTCCCGTCGTATGAGAGGGTAAAGTTGCAACTGAAGTGAGGAAGCAACTTCTGAGGATCCAGTCTGCGGTTGCCTTCCTTAGTATGAAGTTGCCTATTGCTTAATTTTGCCATTTAAAAGATATCTAAGTAAAAATCAACCCGTCTTATCAAGATCTTATCAGATAGATTCACTCTACTTGCCCTACTCTATTTTCTGGTGTTGGGTATGGTCACTGGCGGGAAATCTCTCCATTCACAGGAAGTGAAATCCAAACCGTCTCCTGAACAGCAGTGAGCGCTCAGTCCAGAGAAAGCTGGACTCATCAACAAGATCTTTTGCCTCGTGTCCTTTGGTTCAAAGCGATCAAAGACCAAGTGCGTGCTGTGTGCAATTACCCGACATCATGTGGCAGGATTTCTGGGTATTGAAGTCCTTAAACAGTTGCCTCCTGCTGCCATTTGGAGCCACCAATGTGTGAAGTTGCCTAGCACAGCGTTAAATATTTCACATACTGTGCCAGCACCAAAGAAGGTGAACAGTTAATCTGAGTATTCTGCTAGTGCATCGAATCAAAGAGCAATTACTTTCTTCAATGTCGAAAATATGGGCTGTAAAGATAAGACTCTCACCAGACCTTAAAATACCTTGGCTGGTGCACTGGATGCATTTTCACACCTTTAACCACACTAGTATTAAATAAAATGAAGACAGGGACCAGACAGAAAGTAAACAGGATAGCAAGGATGCAAGCAAAAAGAAAGCAATCCTGTGCAGAAGCTTACAGCTGCTTCTTCACTGCAAAACTGGCTTTTCATTACCTATCGATAGTTCCAATTTAAAATAATGCTAAATGTTTAACATGATTTTCAATGAGGTAAATTAAAGTTGAAGTTCACTTAACCCCTAACAAAGAGGGAAACCAATACCCTGGTGTACACCACTTCCTCTGTAGTGAAGATGTAGACGTACAGAGAAATGGGATACCTCTTAAAAATAGGCCAGACGTGACCAAAAAGATGAAGTATAATCTGGGACAGATGGAGGACAGGATTCTGGACATCCATATCAGCGCTTGAAAGACAAAAACGTGACTGAAGACAGAGATGGCCTGCTTTGCAAAGGAAGTTGCTCTGAAGACTGGTTCAACTATGGCTGCAGCTGTTACTGGGAACCTGGGAGGAGAGCAGGCATCACTGTAAACAAGGGGAGTGCATCTGGTGGTCGGAAAATAGCAAAGAAAAACTGGAATTTCTGAGAGCTGGTTGGAACTCTTAACGACTCTTAAATCGCGGTTTTCTGGAAAGACGATGAGAGTCAAATGCAGGTGGGTTTATGAGAACAAGACTGTTAACTGATGAAAGGTTGAGATCAAAGTGTATATTTTAAGGTGATAAAAACAAGAATCAAAGCAAAGCAATCTAGGTTTTAATCTAGACTTCAAAGTATAACTATCAGACATCAGGTCTTCTCGTTGTTTGACTTTACTAAAAGCTCTCCCTTCAAAGAAAAATGTCATTCTTGAAATAAAATTTTAACTTTGAAACATTTATGGTTTTGACTTTGTGCCATTGTAACTCAAAAATACTATGTCTCATGAGTATAGTATAATGTCTTTCACAAAACTGGACCCTGATTGGCCGACAACACCAGCTCCTTATTCAGATGGTAACAGAGCAGATTCTGGGCACAACGCTGTTTAAAAGGGGAAAAAAACACTGAAGACCAACAGTAAAACCTCATCCCAGCCGTGAAGCATGGTGGAGGAGCATCATGGTTTGGCTGCTTTGCTGCCTCAGGGCCTGGATCATTGAGGGATCAATGAATTACAAATTATATCAGGAAATTCTCCGGGAGAATATCAGGGTAACGGTCCGTGATCTGAAGCTTAACAGAGGTTGGGTCATGCAGCGTGACAATGACCCCAAACACAAAAGCAGAATGGCTTAAACTGAGTCCTGACCTTAACCCTATTGAAATGTTGTGGCGTGACCTGAAGCAAGACGTTCATGCAAGACCCAAAAATAATCAATAAATCAATAAACAGACAGTTCTGTATGGAGGAATGGTCCATAAGACCTCCTAACATTGAGCAGGTTTGATCAGCAACTACAGGAAGCGTTTGGTTGAGGTTATTGTTGTTAACCCAAACTGTTAATGTGTGAACAATGTGTTCAATGAAGGCATGTAAAAGTACATCATGCTTGTGTGTTATTTGTTAAATCACATTGTGTTTATCTATTTTTATGACTTAGATGAAGATCAGACCATATTTTAGGAGCCATTTCAAATGGGTTCACAAACATTTTCTCACAACTGTATATAAATAGACACAAATGTGATGTTTCTACTGAGCCGATTTGACCTGAACCCACTCAGGTCAATCGTTCCACTTAGAGAAACTACCAACCGATCATTAAAAGCTTAACTTGTAAGTACGCCACCGGCTGTGGTTGTCTGCCGTCTTAAACTGGCTTTCTAGATGTGCCTCTACATTAACACTGAACAAGACAATAGGCCGAGGTTGTTTATTGCCTATATAGAAATGTCACATACTGCATCACTACCGAGGAGGAACGACCTTGTACCGGTTCATCTGAGTACATCTAATCAAACGGTGGATGGCAGAATCATTTTCTCCGTCAAAACAGACTCACTTGGTGGCTTGCCTCACCTGTTCACACTTCAATTAGACGCTGAGAGGGTGAAGGCCTTGTGGATCGTGTGGTTTGTGGTTGCCATCAATTCTGCCCACCCAGGGGAAGCATTTCTTACTTTACAGTGCTGCTGTGTTGAAACCACCCACCCACCACCTCACCTCAACAGCTTTTTTTGCCGTGGGCTGTCTCCCTATTAAGCCAGCGCACCCGCCCTGCACCCAAACGACTGCATGACTGACTGAGCCCCAGACATTGAAATCGATGTTGTCTTGGCCGAAACCTCGCTGCTCAGTCCCGTGTCACTAACAGTCTTTGCATACTACCGGGTACAACCTGTGTTGTGGAAATTCAGTTCTATTCAATATTTTCGTCTGGAACGGTGCGCTGACCACCTCATCACGACGCAATGGTTGCAATTATACGCCGTGCTAGTGCTGTGACTGATATTGGGACACATATTGACATTCAATTCATAGTTTTTGTGTAAAGCCGACTCTCTTTTCACTTTTGCATGTGTGAGGTTTTCGCTTCGTCGTTGTGCTTCATTAAGGCCAGACGACGACTTCTCATTGCTTTTACATGTTTCTAGCAGTGAGGGGGATGTCGCTTCTGAGTGGCCGTCAGAGAAACAATGATTAATGGAAGATTAAGACAGGCACCTCATCACTTTATCCTTGGTAATACACTGGCACTGAGCCGTCACGCCACTTTGGATGAACGTTATAAGTTATGTAGGGATGAGAAGTTATCCTTTGTGACTTACCGGTGTAGTGTAAAGCCGTCAGCTACTGTGCTGCCCGAAGGACATGGAGTTCCTTGTGTCAGTCAGGCCATAAAGCATCTACTTCTTGGCGTCAGTATGTACTGGATAGGTTCCAGTATTATTTACCCTTTACCATGTAGAACACTACAGTGGTGAGTAATGACCATGTTAGGATAATAAACCCTATACGTCAAGCTTGTTCTGCCCTTATCATCTCTTTTCTAATTTCATGGAGCTCCACGCGCCTTGACTGGATTAAACTCACCTCGACCTGCCGTCTCAACTCTGCCCGGTCTTTATGCCATTGGGTTTACCAAGGTCCCACCGGCGGGAGAATCTACAGTTACTTCATTCAGTTTCTTGTTTGGCCGACATAGCGGTGGCACACTAACTGATGTGGCACTGACAAGGTCACGCATTTTAAGAGTCTTCGCTTGGTTTGGTTGTAAAGAATCTCCCATACCCCGCTGTCTCTTGAAAGCAAACATGACCGATTCTGCTAAAACAGAGCTTGAGAAGGAAGGGCGGCTTGCAGCGCTGATTGCGTGTGCACTCATTTGTGCCGAAAAATAAAATAAAAAAAGATGGCTAAATGACAGAGAGACAGAGGACAGAAAGCATCACCCTCTCTCTCTCCCCCGTCCCTTCTGTCTCTCTTCACTGTGACTATCCAATAAAGCAGAAATGCCATAAAAGGAAACTGTTGGATTCAAACAGCGTCCTAGCCTCAAGGCATTTTTAATTAAAATGGAATAAAACCAATTGAGTATGGTGTCATTTTATTTACAAAAGCAAATGGCGTTAATAAACATTGCATAGTAAATACTTTACTCTGATGCATTGTGGGAAGTGGTTTCAATCAACAAAGAAAGCTATTGCAAAAACTAATCTGCACTGAATGAAGGACCTGAACTAGTATTGAAACTGTAATGAAAAATGTGCCCAGTCCAAAGCATTGCTCACTCCAAAAGAAACCTGATGTGTGTTGGTACCAATAAAGAGTTTTAGTGATGCACTGAGCCTCCCTTTTGTTTCCAGAGGCCGTTCCACCCTGCTCAAGTCCAATTTCTGGGGGCAAACACTGGAGCACATCTGTCTTTAAGTCCGCAAGAGGAAACAAAGCAGGGGAATTGAGATGCACTGGCACCTCTTCTCACAGTCGGGGGAAACCACAGGCCTCCATTATAGTACAAGTCTGACCTCTGGTGGTGAAAACTGGTTCTCTCTGCAGGCAAAGAGTCAAGGTGCTTCATCCGTTACCTAGTAAACTCAAAAATGTCAACAGCTTGTTTTTCCTGACATCTGTGACGTTATTGTGTGTACATGCATGCCTGTGTCCTTGAATGTGTATGTGCATCCTCATGTACACTCCTTCCATATGTATGTAAGTAATTGTATCTGTATATGTGAATGTATGTACGCATGGACAGTATGTGCACATATATAATGTGTGTGTGTGTGTGTGTGTGTGTGTGTGTATGTGTATGTGTCTTCACCAAGGGTCCACAACTCGCTTTGTTTTTTTTAAGCCAATGCTGATGTCTTGGGAGAGCCGGTCCCTCTATTGCCCTCTACTGGCTGGCTGCAGAACAACTTCCAACTCCACCCACCTCAATACAAGTCAATGTGACCAAGGCCTATCCTCTATGTAGAAATAAAATAATTATGTTTTTCTACAAGAAGTTTTAGTCTGAATAGCTAACTTTAACTTAATGTCTCCCCTTGTGGTGATCGTTTTTAATAATTCTGGCATTGGGAAGAAATTTGCAAGGATTTTAGTTCATGTAAGGTAGTGTGTCTGCATAATCCTGTTCTTTGCGTTGAGCGAACGCATTGAGCTGGTTAATATTAAGTCAACACAGATTTCGGTGTTCCTCTGGTTAGTTAACAGAGTCCTCGTTACACAGGAGGAAATGTTCCACTGCAGAGCTATTCTCTATTCTCTCCACCACACGTAAAAACCCAGTTGAATACAACAATTCCAGGCACGATCTCTGGGGGTAGTTAAAAGGCATTCTGGGAAATGTAGGAATTCACTAACTGAAGTAGAAGTAGACGAGGCAGGTTGAGGGAAAATGGGCACACCAAAAAAAGTAAATTATAACACTTCATCACAAAACTCCTGGAACGCGTTGAACATCACAGAATGATGAATGTTTCTTGCCAATGCTCCCAAATGACCATCACTGATCGCTTCTGGCCAGCAGAGGGCGCAGTTGGATGCTGTGTTGCTTTGGTCTCAATGAAAATATATGCTAGAAAAATGGAAATAGATTTCTTTTCATATTTTTCAGTCAAGGTGGTGTTTTTTTTTCCGAAGGTGGCCTGCTTTGACTATACAGCGCTGCGGGAAACCTGTGGTGTGTGTGTGTGTGTGTGTGTGTGTGTGTGTGTGTGTGTGTGTGTGTGTGTGTTCGCCTACCCAGGTCTAGCCTCAGGCACAGTGAACCCAGCCCCTGCAGCACAGCCAGCTGCAGCTTGTAGGCCAGGGTGTGTGTGTAGACGGGTCCGGCCCTGGCGCTGGCCGGAGCCTGCCTGGCCAGAGAGGAGCACAGCTTGGGAAGGACGTCTTTAGAGACCCGCCTCCTCAGGAAGTCGCCGCACTGCTCACCCAGTGTACACAGCACCTGGCAGGGACACGCAGCATGTAGCGACTGATACTGTAATAACTCCTGGATAATAAAACTTGTTACCCATTATTACATTAAAGGGTGTTTCATCAAAGTAGAAACACTGCAACTGATTATTTTATGCCACCCAGTGCAAAAAACATCCATCCTAACAATGTCCAAAGGGTGAGATAAATAGTTTCCAATGCAATAACTCTTGAAACAAGTGGCATTATCGTCATACTAGTTGAGCGAACTGCTTTATTCTTGCCTCAAAATATATCAAAATATCAAACAGGTGAAACTGCATTGGAAACCTGTGAAGTTATCTCACCCCACTCAGTTTTTTTCACAGGTTTTCAGGAAGACAAGATGCTTACACGACACATGCATACATGTGATGGCAGACATAAAAATGTATTACAGACAGTAATACTGCGTGCTGGTAATCCAGGAAACATGTTTGTGTGCGTACCCTGAAGGCCCTGAGGACTGCTAAGGGGTCATCGGCGGTCAGTCTCTGTAGCAGGGCGGGCCAACAGCGATGGGCCATAGGCAGCAGTTCATTCTCCCTCTCGCTCAATACACACACACATAACTCCAACACGTCCATCACCTTAGGAAAAAAAAAAGACATCAGGTTGAGTTTCTACACGTACGACTTGTCTGTCTCAACAGAATTCAATAGACGTGGTTAAATTCTGTGTTGTTGCTGATTGGGAACTGATCATTTCATCACTGATACATCTGATTGAGACACACAAAAACACTTGCACACTTACACTGTTTCTCATACACACACACACACACACACACACACATACACACACACACACACACACAGTACCTTGAGTCGGAGCCTGAAGCTGGGGTCTGACAGCAGGTGAATGCAGCGCTCCATAACATCTTTAGTGATGCTGAGGTGGGAAGGAAGCTCTTCTTTCACCTGAGGACCGTCAGCGTCCTCGTCACACTCCACGGGGGGCGGGATCACTGCAAAGACAGCGAGTGTGTGTGTGCGTTCAGATGGATGGTGTAGTGACGAAGCCCCCGCCCACACCAACAGTTTGAAACCACACGTCTTTACCCAGGACCTGCGTTCCAGTTCAACATAACAACATCGACGGTCTCTGGCACAGAGATGGACTTATTTTCTCATAGTTTCTCATTTGTTATGTAATGCATACATCTTCATATTTTCATGTATTTTTATACTACATCTCATTTCATTCATTTTTCTGTCTCAGTATGGTCTACTGGTGGGGTTTATTCTGATTATACACTATTTTTTCCCTTTTTTATCCTATTATTTGCTGCTTCAACGACCCCATTTCCCCATGGGGATCATTCAAGTTTCATCTAATATGATCTATACTACAATACTACACAAAGTTCAATGAATTACAATGTACTTGTACAGAACCCGTGTTACCTGGGTCCTCGGTGTTGTCCTCTTCTATTCCGATGCCCTCTGCCAGCTCTTTCTGTCTTTGGTAATCCAGCAGGAACTGACGAATGTCGAAGACTTCCTGGTCCGTGGAAGTCTTCCTGGGTCTGGCAGACTCACTAGTATTACCACGACTGGAGGGGAACCACCTCGCTACAGGAAAAAAACAAACATGAATAGACATAATGTTAGACGTGTTAGGTTAAAAGGTTCTGTAGGTGGCGCTCTTTTCTTTGTCTGTTCAACCATGGTGGCTATCGCTGCTCATGCTGACTACCCAGTTCTTCTTCTATTTATTCCAAACAAACTGGAAACATAAAACACATCACTTCCTGTGGGCCAGGGGATTTTTCCCAAAGACCTACCTGACTCCGGGTGTTTAGAACAGAACATGTAAAAGCTTTCATGAACTGGATAGAGGGTGAATCGCTATTGTGCTCTAGCAATCGGCAATAGAGAGAGGCAACGTGGAAATGTTATTCGACCCATATTAACAAAAGGCAGACGCAACATATTTGCCCTCAACATATTTGTAAATTCTTAGTTTACATTGCTTGTTAAATCTCACCGAGTGCCATCATGAGGGCGTGCAGCACCGAGCAGAACAGAGCAGCCGTGTGGTCGTAGCTGAGATCCAGAGCCAGCAGGACGTCCTGGACGATGTCCCCGACCAGAGGCAGCAGGCTGTGGTCAGAGTGGGCCAACATCACTGTTAGCACCCGCGGAGCCTGGGCAAAAGAACAGGACGGGATAAAATACATGTTCAGGACCCCCCAACGTGACATCATGCCAAATCTCAACCCTACCTGTGGATGCAAGCTGAGCCTCTGTAGGTTCAGGGACACGTCGTTGAGCAGGTAATCTGAGTTCTCATTGATCAGCTCCTTCAGGGAGGCGTAGCCACACGCCTCACTGACGCCCCACATGGAGCCCAGCGCCGCCTGGCTGACCAGCAGCGTCTCGTCCCCGGCCTTCTCCAGTATGGGGTACAGTGATGTCATCAACAGGGGACGGAAGTCACGCCCCAGGGCCTGGGCAAAGCAGGCGATGCCCTCTAGTTGGATACACAGCTGCCAGATGTTGCTGTTGAGCTGGTGGATTGTGGAGGTGGAAGAGGAGGAAGAGGAGGAGGTAAAGGGGGACATTTGGAGAGGGTTGGCGTTCGTGGTGTTGACATCACTGTTGGATATGGAGAGGAGTCTGGATGGGCTGAGCAGCTACAGAGAGAGAGGGAGAGGGAGAGAAAAAAGAGACAAATGTCACTGCCATGTGTCATACAATGAGCTACTACAATGCAATGAGCATTTTATTTTGTATTTTGTTTGGTCATATGGCGGTCGGACCAAGACCATACGGGAGGTCTCGGTAGATTTCCAAACAAACGCATTTCATAAAGAGCGGGACAATCCTTATACATGACGACCATTCCCAGAGAGTTCGATGATCCACAAACTTCACTGATGCTCCATGTTTGTTTACCCCAGAAGAAAATCCTTTTCTGCACCAAATTTCTAACCAATTAAGGAAATGACTACTCCCACGTGGTGTTGGCTGATAAATTATAGTTCAAATTTTGTCAATTGAAACATAACCAAACCAATGCATGTTCCCTGATTTGAACCAAATGGACTCCAGGACTGAGCCCTCTGTTTAACAGTGTACATATACACACACCACAGTGGATCCTCACCTCCTGGTCCTGTCCGTCTCTGTCAGTCTCCTCGCCGACCGTAACCAAGTGCCAGTTGTTCAGACTGGTGTATTCCTCGATGGCAGACACCACCGCTGCCCTCAGGTCTTCCTGGGTGGGCGGGGCACAGCGCCCCCGACCTTTGCCCTCAAACCCCTGACCCCCTGTTGCCATGCCGATACCCGCGGCGCCCCTGACAATCTCGTTCAGCACCATGGCAGCCTGCTTCCTGTATGCTGAGGATTCTCTGTACAGATCCAGGAAGAGGTCAGTCAGCAGGTAAATGTTGCCATAGTAACCTACAGAGAGACAGATGGAAAAAACTAATTGAGTGACTGAATGCTATTTACAGTGTTAGACCAATATGCCAGTTTTCCAATATATTGGGCCGATATTTTATTACAAATCGGATATGATGGAGGTTCCTGCCTTCTTTACTAATTAGGGATGGCAGTCTGTAAAACCTGCAATGCTTTGACCATGAAATTTAAAGATATTGAATATTGGCACAAAAACATCGGCAGCTTCAATCCAAAAATATCAGTACCGGCCTTCAAGAATTGATATCAATTCTAATATTAGTATTAAATTGCCATTTACCTCTGTTTGGCATTCATTTCATATATATATATATACACACAGTAATAAAGAAGTACACAGCGCTCATACCTAATGTCCAACAGATCTCCATGAGCGCAGAGAAGATCTTCTCATCTGTGAAGTACAGGAAATGCTTCCTCTGAGTGTGAGCAGCCTGGGGACCAAGGTTGCCCGACCGCGAGCTTGTTTCTATGGCGGCGCTGTAACTCCTCTCCTCCACGATGCGAACATCCATCACGTCAAGCTCCAGCACCTGTTTCACACAGGTCTGGATTTTCAGATTTCTCTAGATGGCCGTGCAACACTTTGGCTACCAAAAACAACCCCTGACACTGTTGGAACATTTAAGCGATCTGTGTTTCACCCCAAGTGCAACATCCATTATCCATTGTTACCTGCATCAAGGCTTTGGAAATCCTCTCGAGATGTGCAGCCGAGTTGAGCACCACGCTGACCAGGGGTCCCAGGACCTTTAAATAACCCAGGAACACATTCAGGACAAACAGCTTCTTCTGGTCGTCGGAGGTCCTCATCAGTCTGGGTAAGGAGGTGGCTAAAGCGTGGAGATTTTCTGAAAGGACGTCGGTGAAGGTCTGACAACCGCTGCTGTTGTTGTCGCCGTCGCCATTAGGTCTTTGACTCCTCTCTGATATCTCTCTCAGAACAGCATCACACCTGGAGGAGAGGAGAGGAGGAGAATGAGAGAAGAAAAATCAATACACAAGAAGACAATTAAAGAAAGGAGAATTGAAAACAGAGAAGAGTGCAAGAGAAGAGATGTGACGAGACGAAAAAAGAGAAGAAAAAAGACAAAAGAATAAGACAAAGAGAATTGAACTACAGACAAGAAAAAAGCAGAAAGAAGTGAAGAAAAAAGAAGAGAGGAGAATAAAAGAATCTGCTCATCTCTCGGCTGCAGGTCTGTCATAAATATAACCACATTATTTCATACATTGGTATCATATGTCACCTCTCTCTGACTCTGGGCTCCTCGTCATTGACGGCTCCCACCAGTGCTTCCAGTAGCGGCCCAGCACACTCCCCCAGTGACCGGCCACACCTGGCCAGCAGGTGGTCAGCAAGCTCCACCATCTCCAGCCTCACCCTCCAGTGCTGGTGGGCCGAGGTGCAGGAGATGATCTTCTTCAGCAGCAGAGCCAGTCTCCCCGAGGTGCTCTTCGCCCAGTCTTGTGTCCGGCGAACTACCAGCTCCCCGAGCCTCCCCAGGTCTGGGCGCGGAGTCTCCCCGGGCTCACAGGCCTGCAGCTGGGTGTCTTCCATGACAAGTGCCGCCGTCCTGGACCACACCTGCACAACAATGAGAGTAAACAGCCCAAATCCTATTTTTAATAAAAGGCCAATATCAGCCCCATACATTGGTCAACCACTATAACGCTTTAACCTTAGTTAGAACTAGTTATGACACAATCAAGAATTTCAACTACGAAGATATGAAACATTATGCCAGGAACTATTGATTAATATAGTTACCTTGATGGCCCTGACTGTGACTGCATGGCCCTGTCTCAAATCTCCTGTAATAATCCTGGATAAAGTCAAAGTGATCCCGGGTAAAAATGAAGCCACGGTGCTGCCGAGAATACACTGCTCTTTCGTTGTTGGGACTACATGGTCCTGAGTGCAGTCACACTGCAGAGTCAAAGCCTGGAGACACTTCAAGGCAGCTGTTTGTACACCTCTAGATTTCTCCTGCTCCCCTAGAGCCAGAAGAAGTGATATGGCAGCTCCCAGTCCAGGCAGCATGATCGGTTCATAGAGTTTGAACACAATATCACCGTAAGCCGCGTGAAGCAGGGCATCCAGGCACCTCAGCACCGCCGATTTCAGCTCCTCTGACGTGGCTGCGGGTTGCCCCGGATCGGTTGGACTGCAGAGGCAGAGGCAGAGCTCGGAGAGGAGGTCACGGAGGGTCTCCCAGCTCTGGACGCAAGTGTTCTCCAAGACGTAACTCATGGCCTCGGCCACGGCCTGCACCAGGCCCTCCCTCTTGGATCCAGGGATCTTGAGGACGAAGCGGAGGGGGAAGAGGACGTACTCCTGGAGCTGCTGCAAGGTGGCATCATTGATGTCTCTCAGCTGGGTGCCCAGTGTCTCCACGTTGGCCACGGTGGGTTGGCGGGTCAGCAGGACGCAGGCCGGGCGCAGGTAGGCAAAGGCGATCTTTGGATCACTGATCTGAGCCATGGTTGGAGGCGTTACAGCAGGGATCAGTTCACTGAGGGAGGTGGGGAGGGAGAAATGGGGAATGCGAGAAAGAGATTGAGGACTGACACTTAAGGACTAGGTTCCTGTGTTAACTTTCAAAGTAGGACAAAAGCAGCTTGCTCAGTCAGTGGGGATACAACAAACAAGTGGTAAAGAAAGCAAATGCCAAATCTGGCACATTTACAGCCATGTTTATTAATGTGCATTGTCCCTGTCAAATACACTGACTAAAAACGAAACCAACTGGCTATAGGGGCAAATAAAGTTAAAACTCGAACATGGGGGTGGGGGTTATGAATGAAGTTATGAATGAAGTTATGAATGAAGTTCTCTGACAACACCACTGACCACACAGATCCAAATGTTTAGCATAACATTGGGTAGCTAGCACAGACTCAGACAGGTAGCAGTTAGCCAGCATCGAGCATGCTACTGAATCTGCACAGCACTTCTACTAATTCGTCAACAAACAAGCAGCCTACCTTTACATGGTAGTCTCTAGCGATGGTAAGACTACTCGAAACAACACAATGAATGCGCACTTCATTAGAAAGAATAATAACACACATGATAAAGTTATCAATAGTAGCCCCTTGCTACGTCATGATTCTGCGACGACGACGCACATGCTTAAGGTGAAAGGGCACAGTTTAAAAAGCTGTGTCAAGCTAAGGTGTTTATCAGAAATAATACTTCCGACTTTGCTTTCAAAGTACACGCGAAGACGGTGTCACTTTTCACTTCATGACAAAAATCGCATCAAGATATTCCTGAGGCCATATAGAATGAAAGTGGAGTAAATATAGCTGTAAAACCAATAAAAAGATACTATGTGGTCTTATTTTGGAGGGCATGTCCTCCTCATTGGGCAAATTAAACGGTGAAGAAAACATGAAATATTGGATGGCTGAAACGTTTGTGAGATTGTAGGTTTTGTATATAATAGAGCATTGTATGTGGGACTAAATAAAACATTGTGGTATTCTTTGCCAATACTGTACGATGTGTGATGAGCATAATTTGGGTTGTATATTTTCAAGAGAAAACTAATTTAACGTTTCTTTTCGTGTTTCTCCAGAAGACAATTCTCCAGCCTTTGGTCATTGAAGAATTGGGTGCAACATGTATGATCACAGTCAAAATTACTTTGTTTAATTCATTGTCCCTGAACCATGAATCACAACGCAACATCACCGTGTAATGTTTTTACGTATTTCACACGAATACCGATATTTTATTTTTTTTTAATCAAATAAGAAAGGTATTTTAGAAAAGATACAAATATATGCGAATTGTGCCTGAATCACTGTTTGTTAATTTTTAGTAGTCCTATATCAAATAGAGGCCTCATTCCTGCTGGCCTCGACACTGCCTAATGGATGTAATCTTTATTTTAACATTGTACTTTACTGTAAAATCCGTTCGACGTTTGTTGAAGACCTTTATTTTGAAAAGAAACGACCATTTCAAAACGGAAGTCTCGTTTTTACTTCTGATGGTTTGACACTGGAACGTGCTCTTCGTTGTTATGATTACTTGCAGCTCCAATATTTGACTACGTTCAACTCGGCAAACCTTTTCAGGTCTGTAATTTTTTCTGATGATGCATAGGAGCTCAGACATTACACATTATATTACTTAGTAGCCACGAAGGTAATGACAATTAAAGAAAGGGATGATTAAGGAGAGAATGGTACACCAATCCATTCAAAAATGAAATGAAAGGTTAACACTGACTTGCTTATCGGTAAAGATGCATCCGTGGTAGCACTGGATATAAGAGGTTTTGCGAATCTTTAGGTATAACTATTCTTTTCGGCATACATTCAATAGACTAAGCGGGTCTTATTTCAGTAAAAATTCAACTTTTCTTATTCCCACAATAGTCTTCCGCCCAAATCCTCACTGGTGGGCGGTAGCGAGCAGTGTGAACTATTTTCAAAGTTGACAATGTATTGGTGCTGCTAAATAAAGTGCTGCTGAGTGGATACCTTGTATGCCGAATATACCAGATTAGTATATCGTCTTAAGTTGTGTTCTACCAGATATGTGCATCTGCCGATAAGCAAGGCTATATTAAACTGTCAGATTCTTGAATGGACCTTTGGGAACCTATCAGTGTTAGCTAGCAGCCTCAAGATGGCATCTCTGTCAAGATATTTAGCTAACGTCAAATAAATCCACACGAATAACAACGACACCTTCTGGGTTTTCAAACTAACCAGCAGCTAACATTAGTTCCAACTCCAGTGAATTGGTAATGTTAGCTAACGCTGGCAAGTTAGCAAACGTTAGCTACAGACGTACGGTCACGTTAGCTAGTCAACGGGTCAATGAAATATTGGTCAAGAGTGATGTGGGACGGAAATAGCTACTAACTACTACTACCAAGAGTAGCTAACGTCACTAGCGTTAGCCTTTTTTGCTCCACTTGGACGTTACAGAACCGGCGTCTAGGCTAGTCACGGGGATCATACCTACCGTAGTAGCAGCATAAAGGTAACGTTACCCAAAGTTGTTGATAATACCCTAACCCTATCGTATTATACGTATATTTCGGTTGGTATTACAACGTAGTTTTGGTTATTGGGTCGCTGCCTGCTTTCACTGACAGTTACATGAATTGCCAAGTGCATTAGGGGTAGCCCCAATCCGGTCTGTGTTGAGAGAACGTCACGCCAAACTCCATTCAGAAATATGGAAATTAATGTGGCCTTGCTTATCGGCAGGATGCTCCACCATAAAATAATATGACTCAAGACCTTTTCTGAATCAATAGGAGCCACTGTTTCATTTGGCATACATATCCACCTAGCAACACTTATTTTAATAAAAAATATTGAATTGGTTCACACTGCTCACTACTACCCACCACAGTGAATATTTGATGGAAGATTGTGGGAATAATGTGAACCAAATATAAATTAAAATTTGTATTAAAATAAGAGCTGCTTGGTGGATTGGATATGTGTCAAATGAAAGAGCATTCATTTACTACTACTACTTTGCTACTAGCGTTTTAGAAAAGGTGTTGAGTGACATTTTATGAGATATGTACTTTTACCAATAAGCAAGGCCACATTCAACTGTCAACTTTTTGAATGAAGTTTGGTGTCCTGTTCTACTCATACAAGAGAAAATGGCAAGGCTACACCAGTATGCCTCTTATTGTGACGTCGCATTACTTGATGGCACTAAATCTAACGTGGCCTTTCCCTTTTGGGGTCCCAGGGGCTTGATGTGGCCCTGCCGTGTCTGTCCTGTCCAGCGCCAACTGACGGTATGGATGAAGAAACCCTCGAGGCAGCCATCGCTACTTATGGCGCCCAGTTGCAGCAGGTAGAGACGGCCCTGTCGGCGGGCCTGGACCCCTCTCAGCAGTTGGATCTGCTCAAACTGAAAGAGGACCTCTCTCAGCTGATAGAGCTCACCGAGGCCAGCCTGGTGTCCGTCAAAAAGAGCCAACTCCTAGCCAGCCTCGAGGAGAGCAACGGACTGCTGGCTAAAGCCTCGGAGGCAGCAGCCGGCACAGACACTGCCAGCGGCGGCTTTGACACGGAGTATGCCGCTTTCTACTCGGAGCTGGGGGAGTGTTCAGGCAGTAACTCTGACACAAGAGAGAGGGGGGACGAAGACAGGGGTGAGGATGGTGAAGAAGAAGAAGAGGAGGAGGACGAGGAGGAGGACGTACTCAGCGGCACCAAAGTGAGAGCACCCTACCGGACGACGTGGGGCACCCTGGAGTATCACAACGCCATGGTGATGGGGACAGAGCCGCCGGATGGAGACGAGGCACAAGTGAGGGTGCTGTACGTCTACCCCACCCAGAAGTCTATGAAACCCTGTCCGTTCTACCTGCAGGACAAATGTCGCTTCCTGGAGAATTGCAGGTAGTGTCTTGATCTCACCCTGTTGTGGTTTTAAAAAGTCACTTGTTGGATGAAGGTCTTTTGGGGTCCTAGAAGAGACCGGAAGCCTTGACTTGGCCTTTTGCAGACAAATGCAGTGATGGTAATGCTTTTCCACATGGAAAACAATACGATTCTAAATGCATAAAAATGGTCACATTTAAAGGTGTTTCATCTCAGCACAAAATATCAGTATTAGATCAGCAGTGGCCTTCAAAACCACCCATTTTCCTTGATCGTTCATAACCCATGTTGGATCTCAGTCCTCTTCACAGAGCGTTTCATAACATAGCGGCTATTTCCTTGTCAGGTTCTCCCATGGCGAAGTGGTGTATGTGTCAGAGCTCCGGGAGTTCCTGGAGTTCGACCTCAGTAACCTCCAAGAGGGCTCGTCCTGCTTGGCCCGGCACGACGACGGCATCTGGTACCCAGCCAGACTCACAGGTTACTCCTTTGATGTTGCACTCCACAGTAAAAGTCCCCTTTCAAAATGATCTCATAGTATTGAGGGAGATAAAACACATTATTACAGCATTATTTGTTGCATGCTGAGTTCTGATTGGTTGGCCAATGAACCCAGTCAGGAAGTCTGGTCCATTTTGTTGATTTGTAGTCTAACGACACCTTAGGAATGGTAGACCGAATGTCTCCAATTAGATTATTGCGTGTTTTGGTAACCCTCAAATGTTTTCTCCCCGATGTAGAAATCGACAATGGTTTCTACACTGTGAAGTTTGACTCTCTGCTGCTGAAGGATGCTGTGGTGGAGGCCGATGGCGTCCTCCCGCCCCTGAGAGACGAAGACCCGCTCTCCTCTGACTCTGACCAGGATGACGCCGGAGATGGGGATATGGTTTACGCCAGAGGTAGGTGTCACTGACGGTGTTCAGGGTTCCCTGGGGCCTTTCACAGTCCTTGAAAGTTTGTGAATTTGAGAGACTAGGGCCTTGAACATTTTTTGAAAGTGGTTGCTTTGAAAGTAAACTATAGCACCAAAATTGATCCGTATGCAGCTCTCTGGGATCAACACTTTCCATCCTGAGGAAAACGCTGTGATGGATATTTGCCTTGCTATAGCAGCACTTTGAAAATGAGTGGATTTCTTGACAAGATCAGATCAATTTTGAGTCCTTTGAGTCCTGAATGTGATGTCCATGTGAGTTTGGGAAGGCTGTATGTTTCCATCCAACTGTCAATCAAATTTTGAGTGCATTTTTTTAAGGTGCATTTTCACCAGAATGGTTGAAGCGTATAAATGAGCTTTCTGAACATGGAACATGACCGCATCAAAAAACACATCTACAAAATAAATGGAATGAGTCTTTCAGGAAGTGATTAGTATCGGGCAACTTGGTCTTTAGTGTCAGTCGATGTCGGCCGTATTTCATTCTGTCCAAAGACGAAAACAAAAAAATGCACCCGGTCGTGTTGTAATGAACCAACTAATGGTCATACAGCCACGACAGAGCAAATATTACATTTCTGAGATGTGTTGGTGGACAGCCACTGACTCAGACTATTACCGTCATCATTTCTTTGACAGATGCGTTTCCATTGACATGTATCACATAATATATTTATCAACATAGAACTTTTCTGCCTTTTCTGGAAACTTTCTCGCAGTATTGAGGACATTTTTATCCTGATGACATTCTTTTTATTTTGATAAATCATAAGTCACAAAAATATTTGGATGAAAACCCAGCTACTGTCTGTCAACGTTAGACAAAGTGGGTGCTCTGTTGGTAAGCGATGACTGCTCAGAGTCAAAGTGATGATTTGAACACCTACATTCTTGTCCTGATGATGACATTTTCCCTTGTTACTCTACAGTTTTTGACTCGACTGCTGAAGAAGCCACAGCAACGTTGAGCGGCTCTAATTTTGGTGGCTGGGAGGCACATACCAGAGGCATCGGCTCCAAGCTTATGCTCAAAATGGGCTATGAGTACGGGAAAGGCAAGTACAAGAATACTACGTTAATCACATATTAAGTACTCAAGTCATGTACAGCTACAGTGTTTCCCATACATTGGCTCATCTGTGGCGGATGACCACCACAAAATAAAAAGGTGGTCAATGTATAGAAATTGATCGACATGGATCTCTAACGCATCACCTCATGTTCTGTCTCACCAGAGAGCGATCTCACTCAGCTGTAGCTTGTAAACCACAAGACTATTACCCTCCTGATGTGAGACAGACAGACGGACAAGGGCAGTCTGACCTCAAAGAAAGTTGAGATCACTCAGATATCGACTTGACAGCTGCTAGCGGAGTCTATATATTCAACAAGTCACATAATCATATATCAGAGAGTGGAAAATGTATTTTCTCCTGTGCATTGAACATTTGTTCCCTCACCAGTTGAACCCACCAGTTGAAATTCATTTCATGAGTAGCTGCAACAATATCCGTTCTTATCACAATGGAAAGGGACGTCGATGCCCTACCGCCACAAATAAACCTCTGAGCTAAGGGGAACAGTGATCAGGTCCTGTCCTGATGAAATTAATCATTTTTAATTTTCAGTTCCACTGACCTCCAGACACCATCTGAGGTGTATACACTGGGGAGGGGAGACTGTCAGCTTCCTCACAGTACCCAAATTATTTCTCGCCTTGCAGCATCGAGCAAGCCACACTGTTGAGTATTAAGTGCTGCCAAACCACGTTTTGGAGAAAATCCCCATGTGAAGTTTGCAAATGTTGAAAAATGTAATTTACGAATGTTTGATTAACAAATGATCACATGAAACAGCATCTCTCTATATCAAATAAAAGCTTTTAGTCTCAGTCCCATCAAGTGGCTGTCAGCCAACGTATAGGCTAGCCTGCTCCATGTCTTTCCTACTCTGACTCACTATTGAGGGTAAGGCAAGTTTATTTATAGAGAAGAGAAGAGAATAAAAGAGGATATAAAAGAGAACATAAAAGTTGACATACTTTAAAGACATAATTTTTAATAATAGAGAATAGAAGATACACACTTGCAGGTGTGTGAAACTTTCCAGCGATGGCCAAGTAGCAAAACTGACTGTGTATCTTGGCCAGCTCTCCTCATATTCCTTTTTTAACAAGCCTTGACTGCTGATGTCATGAGCGTCTTGTAAATCCTCCTTGTCCTCTCTCGTTCGCCTTCTGCGGTGTCACATTCGTGCTTAAGCTTTATACCTCGCCGCCATCAAATGAAAAAGCCAAAAACGCAGATGTACCCTGTGTGTCAGTATGTGCTGTGAGACTCGGTAAGTATATTTCTGTATGTCTCTGCACCAATGTCACCAGGAGAGGACCAGCCCCCTTTACACCTGACAGTAACATGTATCTCGTATCCACATTGTGTCATTGTTGAAAAGCCTAGCACAAGAAAGTGAATCGAGGGTAAACTTGGGAGTCAAAGTGAAACATCTCTCAATAGAAAGAATTTTTAGTTGTACAGTGTTTTTGCTTTTCCCTGTATAGAGAAGAAAGAGTGAGCCATGTATTCTTCTTCGCTTACTCAACACCTTTTGCTTTCTCAGGTTTGGGGAAGCTGCAAGACGGCCGCGTAGAGCCAGTGATGGCAGTGGTCCTACCCAAAGGCAAGACTCTGGACGAGTGCGCCGAATTAACCCCGAGACGGACGCAGAGCAAGGTCGCCAATGACGGCACCCAAGTGGGCCGCAAAAAGAGAAGCAGAAAGCCTCGGGCTGGCGCCACCGGGGGGCGCCATAATGTCTTTGACTTTCTCAACCGAAAGCTGGGAGACAGTAGCTCTGATCCTTTGGAGGGGGGCGCTGCCATGCCCTCAGGCGTGGAGGCGTACAGGGGAGGGAAAAGCACCAAGAGGAGTTTGAACGTGAAGCTGTTCCAGGCTGCTGAGAAGGTTGCCCAGACGGAGAGGGAGATCCAACGGCTCACTGAGTCACTGAACAGACGGACAGGAAGGTCAGTGTTTTTAATTGTTTATGTCTGATCTGACTTGTTGTTCTACAAAGGCTGGGAACTCGCCATGCATTAATCAGTCTTTACTTGGATTTGACAGATTCTGTACAGTCCTATACAATGTGACCCCAGGTCATAAGATGCCTTCATTTCTTCCATGGAAAATACAATAGCGTTAGCAAACATTATATACCCTTATATACCGATATTTTTAGATTGGAGTCGCTGATAGCCAATATTTTGTGCAGATATTCAATGAATGTGACCAGTATTCAGTTTCCTGCCGAATATTATTCTGGTCAGGATGTGAAATCCTCTGAAGCAGCATTTAGACCATCACGGGACACTAAAACTCTCAGGTGGTTCCGTCCAAAAAATTTGGAAATGGGATTTGAAGATTATAGTTACATTTTCACTATAATATAAATCTTACTTTCTTTTTAAGTAGATACTGTTCAGTAAAGAAGAGGCGTGATTTGCCTGCCTGAAGATCACCAGGGTTTAAAAAAAATAAAAACACTGACAAATGACAGAACTGGGTTTGAATTGTCTTTATTATCTGCTGTTTTCAAGACTTTCGGAGGGAGATAACCGGAGCCTCTGTCATTGATCTGCTTATCTAAGAACGTTTATCTCAACCAACTTTTCTCCGTGCCAGCGTTCAGTTCCTAATCTATCGGTACCGTGTGTCCGCAGGGATGCAGCCATGGTGAAGCAGCTGGAAGAGAGGCTGTCGGCGGCCCGCGGGCTGCTGGCCCAGCAGAAGGACCAGGAGCTGTCCATCCAGAGACAGCATAGGAAGGCTGACACACACAAGAAAATGACTCAGTTTTAGCCTCAGCTCTCTCAAAGACTTAAGGGACTAGCCTGAAATTAACTCCCCTTGCTTATTGTTGATCGTTTGCTGTACCTTTTTATTATTTTATTATTTTTTTTAAATTTGTTTTATCTTAACCCTGACTGGCCGTGTGCATGTGTTCAATATGAATTGAGGGGGGGCCGGCTGTGGAGTTGATGTTGGGCAGGTTGCATCATTTACTGAGGATTTCTGTTTCTAATATATTTTTCAAGGACTGCAGCAGTCTATGTGTGATATTCACATCGTGTAAATAACTACGCATCAGGCTTTTCCGTGTTCCTTTTGACCAAGTGCCGCCGCTGGCCCAATCAGCTTGCTGAAGATCCTGATTCGCGTTGGCATTGGGAAAGACCGGCAGCCGTCAAATCATCGGTCAAACTGAACCCGGCACTGCCTGATGCGTAGCTGCTTACACCATGTGAATATCGCCTAGAGGTCATGGAATGGTTTGGTTTCAACTACTAAGGTTCACCAGTGTTACCAACTGGTGTTTTGTACATTTTTTCTCTCAGTGGATTGTTTGCGATGTTTTCAGAACATACTGTACATTTTGCCTCCTTTGTAAATTATACACTGTGCACAACTAAACTCCAGTGTAAAGAAATGCTTCACCACTGCAGAATTTCATAATGCATACATAGAGTGTTTTCTCTTTGACGCCTTTCTAAGTTGTATGTCAGAGTCTGCAATCATTCTGGCCAGAGGCTGCTTTGATGACTAGTACACCTCGACTTAGATTTCTGACCGATTTTGAAATGACGCCCCGAGGAGTTGGGAGACCTTTACGGAGTTTTGAAGTGAAGCCCCTGCCTTCGCCCACGCCTCCTTCCAGCTCGTACATAGCGCCTTTGAAGCTACGACTGTAACCTCTCTAGTAAATAATGAATTTGGAGAGCGCCTTGTGCATCGTCTGCGCATAGATCGGACAGACATTATCCGTAGGCGGTGGGCGGGTAGGGATTGTGTCTAGTCTTGACAGATGGAAGTTTTTATCTTTGCCGGTGCTCTTTTCAATTTTCCAAGCAAAAGGTTCAAGTCGTGCTTTTGGGTAACTGGACACCGTCCCGTGGGGGGAAAGATGTGCTCTTTTGCCTTCCTTTCGTGAGCAACCCCTAATCTGAAAAGCGACACAGCATAATTGGGAGGCTAATGAAATCAAAGACGGGTTAAAAACATTATAGGCTGCTTTGGAGTCTGTAGTCCAGACCACTGATGTTTACGCTTGTGGGTTCAGTGAATGCTTTCCAAAGAGGATGAGGCAGATTGAAATATACTGCAGATGGATGGGAACCTGAGTCGATGAAAAGCAGCAAGCCACAAACAATTGTTAATTTCTGTCCCTGTGAGGATAAAAATACTATATACCTCGTGTTGAAGCAATAAGAGCGGCAGCAAGCTGCTGTGCACTTCATAAGCAATCTCTGGATGGAGTCGGGGCAGAGCAGAGGGCAGCCTGGACTCGGTGCCCGGAGGGAAGCCCCGCTCACGGTCCTCTGATCTGTTGAGTGACAGCACCTTTTAGAGTGCTGCTGACTCCCGGTGGAGCGGCAGCACTTCATATGGAAGGATCACACTGCATTTGCTGATTGTCGGGGAAATTCGTAGCGTGTGTTGATTTAATGGGATCCCTCGGGGATCCCTGCGGTTCATGCTTTACCCCATTTATGAGCCTTACCTCTCCAGGGCTATCTTTGCCCCCGGACTCTAGCTAGCAGCATATTTTCTGTGTGTGTGTGTTCAGGTGTAGGTGTGTCGCCTGCACTCATTCATGGGTGTCTGCATGCATCACATACTGCAGTAGACGTCCCATCCCAAGTATAGAGTCTGACTAGAGGCTTGTAAGGATAGAGTGGTCCCTGCTAATCAGCACCCATCACAGCCTGGATTATGCGATTAAGGAAGTGTGATGGGAAAATTGATTGGGAGGCCACCTTGACGGATGTTTAACATAGGGCTTCACGCTTCTCCCTTCAGCTGAGGGCCAGCCAGGACACAGGCCAAGTGCTTCGGGTTAGCCTTTGAATGTGTAGTCAAGCTTTCTAATGTTATCCCCCCCCCCCCCACTGATCCGCAGACAGTTACAGCGGCTACTAATTGCCCTTCTACCATTTGTCAACGTTGTAAATCGCGTTGCATACATCAATAACATTTAGCAGTATTAGCCCTGGGTCCAACTGGTGCCAAGCATCTAATCACTGCATTTAACTAATCAAAGTTAGGAAATGAAAACCGTTCTCTCCATGTCCAAATGGATTATCAAAAGGTTGGCATTCCCATCTAAATTGAAATTAAGATTGAAGGTCAGTTTTTTTTTAATAGCTAAAATGAACTAAAATTAATTCTAACTTTGTGTACTTGCGTGGCATTTTGCATCACTTCATCGAGGCGGCCGACACAGAGCACCTTGATGAAGCCGTGCCACCTGACGTCATTGCTAATTTGTACTTAACACAGAAGTTAATCAAATTTTTTTGGTCTTATCTTTTAATGGAAATTAATTCCTATTCTCATACAGACCGTCCTCATTTCATTTCGGGATCTAAACCTCAACGCACCAACTGTATTGTGTTTCCAGAGGAAGCTGAAAGGACAAATGAAAATGAATATCCGTTAAAATATGAATAGTTTCACACGAACAAAAGACTAACTTAAGCTTGTCTTATTAAGGCAGCGGTCTGAACTTACCTGCAATAGCTAGAAAACCCAAGTGCTGCTTTGTGTTTCACACTATCCGGTAGCCTTTATTTAGCATAAACCCGAGCCATTTAGATGCAGATTCTGTGCTGAAATGAATGAATAAATACACAGTACTGCGAGTATCTCACCTTGTTAAAAGTGCTGTGTTTCCATATTGTGCTTAATTGCCATTTTCTCCTGTCTGTTTTTCTATATCCTGATCAATGGTTGGTCTTCTGCTGAGCCAGTGGAAATACAATAGTTTGTTGGCTGAGGTCGAGATCGAGGTCGTCCGTTCGAGGTTTTGGGGCGTAACGTTACATGCTTTTACTGAGGTTGAACGGCAGTGTGAGCATATATGGAAACAATACTACAATGGTGAATAGCTTAGCGCTCGCTCACGTACAGTAATGTAATAGTCTGTGTTTGTGCTTAGCTTTGGGTGTGCACCCTACTCTAAATCACTCTAAATCACTTCAGAGAGACCGGGCAAATGAAAAGGATGTGTAGGCTCATGTTAACATTCATGGAAAAACCTAGGAACAAAGATTTTATTGTTTTAAAATGAGAGTTTGTGCCGTTCACACTGTAAGGCATCTCCAGTCACGTGCCACTGAGGGCCCAGGACACGAAGCATTAATTAAGGCATTAAGCTTTGCTCAGAAGGCATCACAAAGCAGTCATGCTCCATTGTTTGTGCAGTCCTTAACCTTTTGCACATTTTGTTGTGTTACAAAATACTCGGGTTTTAGGGAGTAGGATGACTCATTTTATGCTCAGACTTTCTGAATTATATCATACCTTTTAGTCTCAGAGTCTCCGCTCTGATATCTGCTTGTTGGCCACAAAATGTAGAGCTGTAACAATTTTGTTTGGAAAATATTGCTCAAACCTATAAAAACAACAAGTAATAACAACAAGTAATACATTATATTAAATAATTTGATACCCTTTTACGGTCTAGCTTTAGTTTATTGCACATACAAATGATTAAAAACTGGAGAGAAAAATGACAAAAGAAAACAGATGAGACAAAGAAACCAAGGAGGTTCATAAAACCATCTCACCCCAAAAGAAAAGGAAATCAAGACACAGACAACTGGGCAAAACAACAGAGACATCCAAACTGCACACAATGCACCCATTGGAAGTAAATAGAAACGTAATATCAAGCCCTTAGATTTTTTTACACTTGGATTTTTTTACACTGTACTTTCTGTACATCGCAGACAACACAAGTATTTCTGGTTTTATTGTGCAGCCCAACAGAATGTGCAGAAAGTCAAGGTGTTCACTTTTGCATGATTGTAAGTGAGAATGACAACAGAGAATGATACAGTTCATGATAAGTGTAAATTGACTGTTATGAGAGGGTTATGAACTATACAGTCACTTCAGGAGTGTTGACTGCTCCTTGACGTGTTGCACATTTTGTTGCATACAATTTGTCTAACACATTGTCAAAGTAGATATATAAGATATATAAGATATACAGCTCAGGGAATATTTGGCCATATCAATTTTGGGTATAATAACAGGTCTTCATAAAAAGTAGAGGGAAAAGCTTTTTTAACGTTAAATGTAAAAACAAAAAAACAAATGTGCACCAGTCATTGTAGAATGAAAGCAATACCCTTACAGAAAAATGTCATTAAAAATGAATAAATAAAAAATATTTGGCACCCGTTATAATAAATGCTACACTGGGGTCAAAATTGGCCCCCCTGTTTCATCTTCCAAGGCTTTCTTGGGAATACTGCAAAACAAATCAATTTCACATGACTGTTTTGGGCTACTTTCCCCCTCTGACCTCCATTGTAAAAAGAGACTGATGAAACCCTGATGCCAAACACAGCAGGGTCACACTGTGTTACATGTATTCTGTTGTCTTCCGGTACAAATGTATTGGTTCCTTAATGTGCTTAGAAAGTGCTTGAATGTGAGGAAAGAGGAGACCTCGTAATGTCATATGAGCCATTGTTTGAATGTTACCCAATTTGTGGATGGAAACTCAATTAACCTTTTTAGAGATATAAGTTGGTCTAATTAGTAGTTGTATTAAATTATATTTTTTAAGCAGTTGCAGAAGATTTTGAGTAGAACTGCATTAAGCAAAGCCACAATATCGAGGTTAATATCAAAGTTAATAGGATGTCATGTTATTAACAATATTGGAGAGTGACAGTTACAAATTCCTTATAACTTTTGTCTCATTTCAAGTATTAAAAAGTAGATTTGAATGGTGCTAATAATGCTCCTCTAAGTATGGTACTTGGTTTAAAGGTGCTGCATGTAGCATATTTACACACCAGTATATCACTTGTCATTATCATTAATTGTGATACTTTGGTATAATTACCATAAACAAATGAGACCATGGTCCAAAAGATTGGTAGCCTCTATCTCTCACCAGTGGTATTGTTAGTGTTTAAGACCACATTTCCCATAAGCCCTGTTGCTTCCTGTCCTCCCTTCCCCCTCCATGGCGTCGCTCGTTTGTTTTCTCTTTGACTTTACTGAAGAGGATAAAAGTGTTGGAAGTGATTTGTCCATCGGCCTTCTACTTGTTCACTCTGAAATCTGTAGCTCCATTTGCGCTGGAAGAACAGCACCCTCTTCCTGTTTTGTGCCATAAAGCAATATCCCTTTGTGCCGTAAAGCGATCCAGCAGATTTTCCCACCAAATCTGACCCGGTAGCACACAACGTAAACTGTGTAGAGGCCACCAGTCTTTTCAGTGATGGTCTCATTTGTTTACGGTAATTGTTAACCAATGTCTCAAAGTGAATGTAGTAATGCAACATGTGGCACCTTTAACTTGAAATATCAGTGCCTAAATTATTTTGATTATGGCCTGCTGAAATGATGTCTGACAAAAAGTGAGAATTCTATTCTATTCATTAGAATGACTGAATGAGTGGTAGTTTCCATACATTCACAAACTACTGCGCTGTCAACTGTGCTATTGTCAAGGTATGTCATTGACGGCCTGTTTGTTGTAGGAATGTTAAAACCTAAACCTCTACCTCACCTTTTTTTTTACATTCCACATAATTCATATCAAAAGCTGACAATTCCATCAATTTGATTGGACAAATAGTTTTTTTTTTTCTCTGTATACCTGTCTTTAACTGCTGTTTTCAGCAGTTAGAAATAGGTTAAGTCTATCCATAACCCCTTTTTATGACGGTGACAGCTTGAGCTGTACAGCTCAATGTCAAGATGGACTGGTGTGGAAGGACGTTTTCACTGTTGGCCTTTTGCCCTCATAAAGAATTCATATGCCCACTGGAGTCAGGGAACGATATTTCACCCTAGTTCTGCCGTTGCCCAGGTTATCAAAAGGTTCTTTTTGAAGAGAGAAACAAAAAGCATAAATAATAGAGTAATGCACAAGGCCATTCAAATGTAATTACCTGTTTAACGGATGCCCTGCATCACTTTTTCTAAAAAAAACCCTTTTTTTTTTTTGAAAGTGAGGCGGGGAATCCGTTAAACGGTTAATTAAATTTGCATGGCCCAATGTGTCTGTACACAAGACCAAATGTCTTCCTGTTCAGTGTTCTTGAACTCGGTACGCTCATGACGACGAGGGTCTAGATCATTCCAGCCAGCCACGGTGGAAGAAAGAGCCCCACAGATCCCAGTATACACACCAGTACAAACATCCAGAGGAATATCCTGTCAATGACCATAGCCACATACTTCCAGTCCTCCTTCACCTGGTGGAGAAGAAAAGAAGAACAGAGGTGGACATTTCAAATTTCACGCCACACTGCCTTCCTTTTGACCAGCTGTCAATTTCCACCCTAGATTGATTTCTCTCGAATGGCTGATTTCTTTCCATTGAGAAGCAGCTATCTCCTAAATGTCAGTCAATCCTTCCTCGTCTTGCGTATGAAAAATTCAAAGTCAAATTATTGGAAGTCCTATTGCCTGAAGGTTTTTCTGTCTAGAGATGTGAAGCTCATTGCAGTATTTTTTTGTCTTTCTAACTGGCTAATGGTTTGTTAATTAGGGGGATTTGTCACTGGAATCAATTTTCTTAAGTATACAGTGATTTCCACCAATCGTTTTCTTTAACTAATTACAGTACACACTATTACCTCTCAGAAACATCCCTCAGTTCTCTCTCAAGGTTTGCAGTGACTCAGCGACTCAGTTCTATGTGCTTAAAAGCCATTTGCTCATTATTTTCATAATTGGAACATTTTCACTTTTCCAGATAATAAAAGAGAACCTTTTAACTTTTTCTTTGATGAATGGCGTCTAAAAAGCCTTACACTGTCAACACTAGTAACCCACAAATAGACTTGGCAACATGAGGAAAAATCTCATTAGATCAAAATACCTGAAGAACATGACTGGACCAATGATTCTGGCAGGCTGGATTTCATCCATATCAAGGTATAAGGAGGCATAACCCACTTTGCAATAACTAACTAATAAATAAAAGTAAGATGTCTAGATCTTTTGAAATTTAAGCATTACTTGAAATTACTTGCACTTAATAAAATTGTGTAAACTCACTGAAAAGTCAGCGTCCTCTGCCCTGAGATGATCAGCGATGTACTGAACTCCCTCTATGGCCCGTTGCATAGCTGGGGAGATACTGGGGACTGTGGGGTCCTGCTGGGCACTTGGGTCTTTAGTGGGCTCTGCACCTAGGGCTTCTGCTAGTTTTTTTACCCTTCCTGCCATCCCTTCGTCATGCAGACAGCAGTACTGGAAGCTGCGGGAGCGACAGCGATGCCCAGCTCTCTGGGGAAGCTCCCTCTGGAGGTCGCACATATGCTCCACACTGAGCGAGCGGCCATTCGGGGCCAGTGTTTTTGGCTCTTCACTGGATAGGGTGCGAAGGGGGCCCAGTGGCAGGGCCGGGGGCAAGGTGGAGGATGGGGAAGTAGATGAGGCTGAGGAGTCGTGTCGCCATTGGGGAGGTTGCGCTGGGAGAACCGAATATTGGCTGGACGGGGACCGGCAGAAAAGCTGGGCTTTCAGTGGATGCTCTTTCACATTGATGACCTCAAGTGGTGAGGAGGATGGAGAAGGGGAGCACATAAGGATGTTGGGGCTGTCAGATGGGGTGCTTGGGAGTGTATCCCCTAGCTGGCCCATCTGTCTCAACCCTGTCTCCAACCCTGCCCAAAATGCCTGTGAGCTGCCTGTTGCAGAGATCATGGTTGGACGGTGCATCATCTCGATGAGCTTCTTGCAGTTCTGCTTGGCCGTGGCTGGCGGCCGCTTCATGAAGAGGACCCGAGGCACCAAGTCCAGGAATACTCTCCGCACCCAGTGAGGCATGCCGTGGGTTTGCGGCGATCGGTGATGTACGTTCAGCACGAAGACGGTAATTATGATGGAGAGGGTGACGAAGATCATAGTGAAGAGCAGGTACTCGCCAATGAGCGGTATCACCAGGGACGTAGATGGTATGATCTCCGTGATCAGAAGGAGGAACACCGTTAGGGACAGTAGCACCGAGATACACAAGGTGATCTTCTCCCCGCATTGCGATGGCAAGTAGAACACCAGCACAGTCAAGCAGGAGATGAGCAGACAGGGGATAATAAGGTTTATGGTGTAGAACAACGGAAGCCTACGGATGATGAAGTAGTAGGTGATGTCTGGGTAGATCTCTGTGCAGCACTCGTACTTCTTGGTATTGTACTTGCCCACTGCATTGACGATGACCCACTCGCCACTCTCCCAGTAGTCCATCTGGTCTACGTGGCTGGCCATGCTGATCAGATCGATCTTGGCGCGGTCGTAGGTCCACGAGCCGAATTTCATCTTGCAGTTTTGCTGATCAAAGGGGAAAAAGGTGACGTCGATGCTACACGAGGACTTGTAGATGGCCGGTGGCATCCATTTTATCCGACCGTCATGGAACAGGTGCGCCTTTGTCAGGTGGGTTACCGCAAAGTCACCGTCGGCGCTGCAGGTTATGACGGGTAGAGAAAGGAGGAACACCTTTTTCAAAATGCTATTTCAAAAGTGAAATACCGCTTTAAGGCGATAATCCTGGCTCACTAAGTTCTTAAAAAGATACTTTCTATTTTCTATTTATTTCGGCTATTTTTTTCTTGCCCTATTACAATTTGAAGAAAAACATTCCACGTTACAACCAATGGCTACCACTAGCTACAAGCTAGCAGCTAGTGGTAGCCATTGGTTTGAATGAATGACAAACGCTAATAAACTACTTTCTGGCACCTGAAGGGCAAATTAAACATTTTTCCCATCGCGTGACAACTGCCTAGCAAAGAAAAAGATTGACAGATTGACATTCAAGATATCAAGCTATCCCTTTAAGATTTAAATCAGTTAATTGTAAATGTACATTTAGAAACGGAAGGAGTAGCAATCTCTCCTGGCTGGGGTGTCAGTAAAACATCCCCACGGTACTTGGAGAACCTGTCACTCACTGATTATAATCAGTCCATACTCATTCTTCAATGCAACCTCGGTATTTGCCTTGGTTATTAAAAAACACAATCATCTGTTTCATGAATGTGATGACACGGTGACCTGAAAATTGAAACTACTTTCAATAGGAACTTCTGTCCCGCGCTGTTGCTTCTGATCCAGTTGTTCTTATCAGCTGACTTCCCTTATTTAGAATGTAATAAATACGGGCCACCTGAATCAGTCAAATTGATGCATGTTAGTTGCTTTAAAAACTCTTTGAAACACATCCAATCCCATTTCATCCTCTAATTCCCAGCCTAATGTATTGCTTTGCACTATGTAGCGAGCTTTGTTTATGACCAGACCCATTATGGCTGACCTTGTTCACATTTATCTCAGCTAGATTACTTTATGACATTGGCGTAGGACAAAATATTTGGCTACAGAACTGCAGAATATTCATGTTTTCCCCTCCGGTCGTCGCGTCTGTTGAAATTAAACGATCAATCTTTAAACTTTAGTTGCTGTATGATTATTTTGTGCCTTGAAAATGGCAACACTTTTCCAAGACAGTACTCACTTGTTGTAGAGGACTATGTCAGGCCTCCAGATGATCTCAGAGGGAATGCGGATGGAGGTGACGTTCTCATATTCCTCTGGGTTCCAGCGGAGTTTGTAATCGTTCCATTCCTGTAGGAGAACACACATCCTCTGTAATGAGCACAAAATTAATTTTACCGGTCATAATTTAGCTTTATACTTGCTATTGAGTCTGATCGTTACATACTTGCTTGACCCAGACATTTGTCGTCATCATCTGGTTCTTCTCATCCTTATTTCATGAAAACGGGGAAAGAAAATCGTTGAGACGTTCATCCTCTTTCAAGTTAAAAGAACGTTATGACAAAAGTGACTCGTCTTCATCAAGCAGAATTTATAGAAACATCAAATGTTCTAGAAATTACATTTATTACAGTCGCCAACTGCACTCATGAATAATTTCTAGAACAAATCAACATGAATAGCCTATATTTATAAAGATGGATTAGTTGTTTGATACACCTGTTGAAACATATTAGGCTACGCTCCATTTTAAGAGTCCCCATTGTATCGCTGATGCCTCTACCACTGCTGGCAACATCACGCGAGTGTCTGAGAACAACAGGCTAGTTTGCTTGTCCAGAGTTGACTCTCACTAGCAGGCATGTGTAACGAGGGAAGTCATCATATTGTATGTCAACAACATATTTAACGCTAAAGCTGCACTAGGCAACTTTGCACGTTGGCGGCTCCAAATGGCAGCGAAAGTTAACTGTTTGAAAGCTGTTTGAACTTCAATACCCAGAAATCCTGTGACGTGACGTCAGTAAACTGCACACAACACACTCATGTTTACCAACCTGGACAGTCTCTGATCGTTTTAAACCAAAGGAAACCAAAGGAAACCAAAGGGACGAGAGAGGCAAAAAAGATCTAACACTCACTGCTGTTTAGGAGACGGTTTGTATTTTGCACTTAAGTTTCGATTTGTCACTTCCTGTGGGCGATACTGTATCTACCCCTTTGAGTGTTTAGCTATAAAGTCAAACATTCATAATAAATCAATTTATGGAGTAAACTGGTCCTAAACCTTGTTGAAAAAGATATCTCGTGTTTCAGTTATTGATGAAACCTAACAGTGGAGCATTGCTCACCACATCAATGAGTTGGGCAATTGAGAGGCCGAAGTGAACTAGCACCACGTCCGAGGTGTTTTCCACGGGCCGAGAGAGCTTATTGTAGCGGACAAACAGGTCCTGGAGGAGCCTCTCCTCAGCATGGGCGCGAGGTCCACCTTGGGGACAGACTAAGGGGAGAAGAGAAGAGATTACAAACATCAGGAAAGCTGAAACTAACTGTGGATGAAGCAGCCCCGGTAGCCCATAAGTACGGGTGTGTCATTTGATATTTTTTATCAGTTTGAAACAGAAGATAATTATAATTTTCCTCTGTTGAAAGCTGTTTAGTGCAATCAGAAATGCAATACTCTGTTTCCATATACACGGGATAAGACTGCTGTCTGTAATCCACTGCTCTTTTTATGCAGACTTGCACAGTGACCATCAATTCGTCTTGGGTCATTAACATTATAACCATCACGTGTTGAAATTGTTTCTCTTTTTGCACATTTACAATAAACTCTACTATCTACTATCTACTATGCCGTTCTAAGTGGTACAAACTATGGTTACATATGTGCTATTGCACCCATGTTCTACTACATACCCCTATCTATAATGAATTTGTCTCATACAGCCATGCTGCCATTAGGACCCACTCCTGTAATCTAAAAAGAGGGTGACCTCTATTGTGCATAGGTCGCATATGGTTACATGAGACAGATAGCGGGGACGGGGGATGAGGAAGAGGAAAAAGGATGCATTTGAACCGGAGGACGTCCGTTGTGTCTCTGACATGCTGATGGAGCGATCTGTCGAGACGTCTCATCCCTCCCTCGCGCCCCCCCCCCCCCCGCTGTCTTTCCCCTCTGTCTCTCTGCCGCTGGGCTCTGACGGAGGAACTCAATCACATCCCTCCTCTTTAGAACCGGCTCACATAGCACAGCGGATGACCTAACGAGCTCTGGGAACAATTAAAGGGAGGAGGATCGCAGAAGAGTACAAAGTGCTTTGTATTTATTTAATTAGACGTTTTTCCATTCTGGCCATTGTGCATCTCTGCAGGTTATTTATTGGCACGGCAATATATCATTGACCGTGATTTATCTTTCTATCTATATCAGATATCCTCCTTGGGCAAAGGTGCTGTGATGTTGCGAGTTGTACCCTTAAAACGGGGGGGCGCAGGTGTTGTTGGTATGCTGCTGGCCTTCATCTCGGGTCCTCCTACCCACTCAATCAAAGCTGATGGACTGTCCTTCAGTTGCCTGAAAACTGGCATCCGCCTCAATTTTTTAAAGGCTTAGGATCAATATCTTATTAAATGGATATAGTTCCTTTTTTTCTCCTGTCTTCCTGTTCACACCTGAATCTGTTTGACGCTCGACAACCTTGAGACGTCCCCGAGTTTTCAGATGAGAGAAATCGCCTAATAGCCCACTGGCACAGGCGTATCTGTTTCATCGCATCAGTTTAATGCAAAAATTCTGTTGGTACAAAAATCTATGGATGCGCCATCAGAGCCCAAAGCAACCTTGTAACTGACACCGTTTAGATGGGAGAGCTTGCAGGGTTTGCCGGGGTATGAAAACGTGTGGGTCAAGGCAGTAACAGTAAGCCTGCAGGCCCTGTTCCTGACAGGAAGTAGGTGACTGTTGAGTACAGCTCTGTGGACACTAGACCCGGTCCTGCTACTACGTAGTTACTTACAATGGAGAGGATTCGCCTTTCATGCTGTAACTTTCTATTCCAGTTGACTGGAAAAATGTTGTAATAGTTTTGTGAGAATCTTAGTTTGACACTCGGATGCTGTTAAAGGCGTGTTGACAAGTACATATTTACTAGTTTTTTTGTTTTGGGAATGAAAAGCAACCAAGATAGATTATATTGAAACCATTGTTTGATTTTAATGAGACCTGGGGCTAAAAGCAAAGCAAACCGCGTAAGCATCCTGGTTGGTGATCTGGTATCAGTGCTACTGGACCCAGTTCTGTCCTCATTTGATTAATGCACTTACATAGGTCAATAATGCATGAGCAGCAAATACCAATTTCCTCACACAAGTGAATGCTGTAGCCCAACGATGCCTGTTGCCAGGTCACTAAGCAACAGAGGAGGTTGCCATCGCCAAAAACATCCAATGCAAACTATTAACTAAACTGTGAACTAAAAAGTTTTTATGCTGGAGGTTACGTAACCGTTTTCGTTAATGATCTTCTTGCATTGTTCACCATTTCTGATTAGACTTCAATAAGCCTTTGTCTTTCTGATAGAAGGATAAATGGGACTTGAGCATCGTCCGTTGCTGAGCAAAACATTAGGATGCATAGCAACTGTAAAAAGACAAGGAGGCGAATTGACTTACCTTGGGAAGGATGGGTGAAGAAAAGTACGGCCATCACCGGTAAACACTTGGACAGATCCATGGTGCCTCCAGCAGTGGACGACTTTTATGAGCGAACTCCCTCCAACACTGGACTTCAGCCCCAGTGGTCAGTCATCCCAGGCCAGGTCTGACTCCGGCTAGAAACCCCAGAAGTGAGCAAGCTTGGGAGTGCCGCGTTGTGACAGCAGGTCTTCAGGAGATTTGAGTTCAGGTGTGGTGTCGGTCCACGTCCCGGCACGGTCTGGTTTGTTCCCGGTTGCATCCGTCCATCTCACCAGCTGGCCAGTCTCAGCCTCCGTACCTCAGACCTCTAGTTTGGCTTCCTGATCCCAACGTCCCTCCTCGCTCCCCTGGAATCCCTCAACCAAGTGTGGCTTATTCCTCTCTTCTCCACCCTCCCTCTCTATATTACTCCCTCCCTCTTCCCTCATCTCTCCGCCTCCTCACCTCCTCATCTCTCTCTCTCTCTCTCTCTCTCTCTCTGCCTGTCTTCACATTCTCTCTTTCCCTCCCACCTATTTTCTTTCCTCCCCGTCTCACTTTTCTTTCTCTCTCCTCTACTTTTTTTCCCCCTCTGAACAACAGTGGGGCTGAACTTTGTTGTCAGTGAGAGAGAGAGATATACTGTGTGTGCTTGGTTTGAGGGACTTTTATTATGTATACATGAGCAATGCTGTCAGTGTGTGCTTGAGATACCATGTATTTGTATGTGGGCTGTGTTATCAGTGTGTGTGTCTATCTTGAGTCCAGTCTGGTAGAAGTGCCAGTGAGTCACAGGACCTCTACGTACTGTTCAATCTCCTCTCTACCCTGCTGCCCAGAAGGATATCATCTCCCCCCCCGCCGCCTTTATCGTTCCTCCCTCGCTTCTCTTAAACCACCCCTGACACCTAACCTGCTGTCAAATCATTTTTTTCCCACGTAATGTCTCGCACGCAAAGATAGAGATTTCTCTCTCTGTGCTTGGCTGCCACTCACAACTTTTATATACTTTTATATGTCAGCGGAGCTCGGTGTCAAGGCCGGCCACCCATTGAGGCGGTGCTGTTGCCACACATCTTTTTTACTTCTCCACCGGCAAACGCCGAGACGTCTTGCTTTGATGTCAAGTGCAAGAGAGTATGACGAAAAAGAGACACTTGAAAAATAAACAGCCTTGATTTTTCGAGTCCTGTTTACCGGAGATAGTCTCCGGCGGAAGCCAGCTTTTCGACTTTTGAGGACAGATTCCATCTCGCTGTGTGTTATGTGATAGAGTGCAACAAAAGAGGTCTAGGCGGAGGTATCTCTGCCGGGGCGGATGGCTTTGTCAGGTGGTTTCTTTTCAATACACTGTGTGCCCACAGAGAAAAGCCTCCACAGCGTTACGCATTGATTTTTTCTAATCAAAGACATACTCTCTTGATCCAGTGATGACGAGCGGTGTCTTGACAGATGGAGAGATTGCTCTCACCGGTACGGATGCCTCTGACCATCAGAGACATTGAAAGCAACATCCTTGAGACCTGATTAATTGCTTTGATTGCCGACAGGATTTTGTAAACAGGCTGTACAAATGGCCCAATTAAGGCCCGGGGGCTGACACCCGTAGTAGTACATCTCACACCCGCATATAAACACCACGAACCCCACTGATGAGGCCGGCCATCTGTGCACTCTGGCTTTTGGATGGGTGTGTGTGTGGGGGGGGGGTATGAGGGGTGGGCAGCATTCACCTCTTGCAGCAGCCTCCTTAATAATTCAACTCGCCCTGATAGTGGAAAGTGATTGCCGACGAGGCACTGTGACCTTCTTGGCGTCAGGTCGTCAACAGCACAACGGCGCTCACTGACCCATTCTGACCACGTCCTGTGAGCAGCGGGTGGCGGGCTGCCATCCCAAACGCCGTGCACTAACCTAACCTGAGAAGGGTAATTAAGAGCACAAAAAACAAACACAATTTCAGAGAAGTCAATTCTACTTATATGGCTGGATTCTATTCTAAAGCTCCAATATACAACTTTTTTGGCATTAAGATAACTATAAATAAATAGGATGTGTTTGAAAAACTTTCCTCCTGGGGGAGCCAGACCCCCTAGCCAAGTCTGCTCCCCCTCCTTCCGACCCCCATGGCAGAAGACAAGACCAACTCAAAAAACTGCTTCCTCAACGCCTGTGCTGGCTTCACGGATGCCGGTTACCTCCGCCTCAGGCTAGATGCTGCTTCAAGGTAGACAGCTCATCAAGATGAGTGGCAACTATTGGTGTGGGAAGTTTACCTACTAGGAAGTTGGGAAGTTGACTTGCTTGCACATTTTTACTAGCAAACCCAGATTTCTACGATTTTGCGGTTTTCAGAATAAAAGGCTTCGCCATGAAAGATGACTTGCACCATAGAACAGCCCCAACCTGAGGTCCTTGAGGGGGCTCCAGGGGATCGCCAGCAAAATTGAGGATTGGTTGAATTTCACTGTTAGACGTTTGCTATACGTTAACACAATGAGAACGACCATTCTGCTACAAGATTAGTGCACAGCGATGGACTAACCTTCATCTAATGGGAGTCCATTGTGGTGTAAAGCATTTCTGGGGTCTATAGCCTATATAGTATTTCATTTGTTTCACAGTTCAACTTTTCTTATTAGAATAGGAATATAGGCTGTTTTTTTATGGCTTGTAGAATTTGAGACTTGCAGAGAGTAGAAGTTTGCCATCGATTTGAAGACTTTCTACCACGGAGAGCTCGGGGCCCTGCCTGTATCTGTTATTATTCAATAATGGCGTGATATTTGCGCTATCCCATGTGCGAGATATCCTAGAGGGTGTTGTAATTGTACACCTGTTGTGCCGAGACAAGATGGAATGGTTTGATCTTTCTGAAAGTACAAGCACAGTAGATGTATCACACCGGACTAAAAATCATATAAGAAATGATTTTCCGCGTTGGCAGTCCACGTGCAGCCCTGTTCTCTGTTCTCAGAGAGCCGACGATCACAACAATAGTGGGTGGGTGAGCTATAGATTTCATGCTAATCAGACAACCGACAGTAGTCATGATGGGGAAAGAGGTGAGAATAGTAGCGTTATTGATGGGCTCCAAAAACCAAGCAAAGCATCTCTGGTATTGATCAGACCGCAGTGTGTGTGTGTGTGTGTGTGTGTGTTCCCACTGAGCCCTATCTCTTTCAGGCTGGCTCCCTGGAACAGCCTCAGGATCTGCACTCAGCTATAGCGCTCAACATGTTTGCCGGAGTGATTCACACACCTTTTCTCTGTTCCCCCCACACTGACATACGTCCACCTTCAGACGCAAACCCACCTTCAGACGCAAACCCACACACACACACACACACGGGGGGGCTCATCCCATGCATGCATAAGCAGGCGCCACGGGTGCCGAGATGGCCTGTCAATCACGGGGCATCTCTAAAGAAGGGACAAAAAACATCCTCGGCTGTTCCCGGAGTAGCTCTGGAAAAAAATACAGGGGTTTTACATTTTCTTGTCTGCTACCGACTTGTATGAATATGAATGAAAAGCCAGATCTTCAGGGCATAAATAAGCATACCATCGTCTTCTTCTGCTTTAAGGATGGAGTCCAACTGGATAGAACTAGCCCCCTAAAGCAGTGACGGTTGAAGCCATCCTGACAAAGGGAAATATTGACATGCTCTGATGCCAACCGTGAACCCACCTGCAGCAGCCTAGGGGTGGCCTCAGATGGGCAGTGAACAGGTGCCAGCAAAGACTGCAGGGTGAATGCCATCTGCTAACCGCATACACACAGCAAACAACAAACTGCGGTACGAGGGCATCACCATCTCTGGTGGTTTCCTAAAAAAGGGTTGCATGTAAATCAATGCAGCATCTTGGTTGTTTTTTTTTTTAAAGAGAGCAAGGATGTTCTTTGGGCCCGTTGAGATGGGTGTGATGAGAATTTAGAAGTCGTCAGCACATGACGGCCGGGCGCCATTTACAGATCACAAGTTGAGACTTCAGAACTTTTCAGATCAGAAAAATGGATTAGATCCCCGACTAAGGTCATTCAGGGACGACGCTCCATTCTGACAATCCAATTGGCTTCAGGGGTTTATTGCCACTAATGTATGAGATCAATATTCTTCTGATGACAGTGAAAATCTTTAGGCGCAGATGCCATTAAATTAGATGATGCTGTGACCACGGCCGACATAGTGCTCATGCAATTATGTGTTGTATTCCATTGACTGGTCATAGAAATGGTATTACGTGCCAATGTGTATCACATTATAGCGCTGTTCATGGATGTCACGGCCCGGTAGAGCTAATCATAGCTGGAGCTGTGCAGAGGGTCAGGTCTATAGCAAGAGTATATCAGAGACAATGTTAGTGGCAACGTTCACATCACAGTATAACGAATGTATATAGCAGATAACTGGGAGAGTTCAGATTAAAATGAAGAGGTTGATGTGTATTTTTAAATGGAATATGAGAATAAAGCATCAGTGTATTCAAGAAAATCATTCTTCACTTGCTAGCTGGTGAAGAGTGACGGATAAAGAGCAGAGAATTGCAGAAACGAACAACCTAGGCTTTTTGCATTTTCACATCGTATCCTATTCTTCACCGCGTTCTCCCCGGCACAACGTCACTCACACTTTGGAAAATAGAAATAGGAAAAGCAATTACAGTTTGAATGAGAACCGTGATGAATTGGTGTTATCTAATGCTAAAGGGATACCTTGACAATTTAGTACGCTATTTTTCTTTTTCTTTGCTGCAAAAAGTTTCAGCATTCATTCCCCCAGAGAGCGAGACCTGCAGCTCTCCGGCTGGTTTCAGGTACATCTTAATGCAGACGAGCTGTTTTTTTTGCGCTGCATTTTCGATGCAGCCGGGTCTGCATACCTCCCCAACATGACTGAGGCAAACAACAAAATGAACTCGACTCCTCGTCAATACGATAACAAGATCTTTACCAAATTACACAATGTCACTTCTTTCAGCACTCACCGCTTCAGCTGTGGGGCTTTAATTATATGTTTCAATGAGAAAATCATGCATGTGACAGCCTAACACTGTGTTTGGTCAGACCATCACATTTTCATTCACTTCAGGAATTCTCCAAGCTGGGCGTCTAAATCCTCTACTGGCTTGTTTCTTCTAGAGGTGATTGCTGCGATACACTGTTTTCCAATAGCACCAATTCCACTCTCCAATATCCAACGTGTTCACAATTCCCAGTTAATGCATGAATTGATTACAAATTTGTCCTTCTGACTTAATGGACCTTGCCCTACAATACAACACCAATTTACTTATTCTCTATCAACCTGCTCTAACTCGCCTCCCACACAGTGCAGAAACACAGGACTCCCTGTATTCCCCATATTTGAAAGAAAACAACTGGGGGCAGAGTCTTCTCCTCCAAAAACATGTCCAGCTACATCCTTGCTACACAAGTAAGTGAGGTTTTGCTAAAAACAAACAAAACTTTTTATATTCTGGGGTATATATTGTTGTAATTCCCCAAGAGGCTTTAAGCGAGGATGGGGAAGAAAAAAAATGGGACAATGGGACATAGCACAGTGGGCTGTCTGGAGCAAAAGTGTAATAAAGAAAATAGTGTTGGTATTAATTGTTGACAAAGTTGCATTACAGTATTGTCATTGTAATAGGCCCTTAGTGTAGCTATGGTTGTGTTGGGATTAGGTAATGTCCTCATTGCACTTGTAACCTTTGATTAACTCAAAAGCCACCTGAGGTTTAGGCTAATACAGTAAAAATCAGTCGGTACTCGGTGGGCGTACCAAAATTAAATTACACTTTAATTACTATATACAAAGGATTCTTGCTTTACACTCTTCTGCTGCCACTGCTGACTCAGCACATTCATGCCCTCGTAGGGAAAATACTATTACTTTCTGTTTTAAGCGCACGCAGAGGAACACCGTCCGCGAAACACCGAGCCAAATAAATCCATTGTAGTTTGGAGACAGACCATTTCAATGACTTTGTTGGTTAACTTTTGACTGTGCTATTAACTTATATTGTATAATGACTGCTATTACGATATCTCTCTACTAGCGCCGCTCCCTCTTCCTCTCTTCCTCTCTGTTTGAGCTTCCAGGTATCATTGTGGCCCTGGAGGGGGGATAATCTGTCAAACACACAATATTGCTTCATATGAGACACGTTTGCATCATGGCGGGTTTGTGAACGCCCGGGGCACAGCATAATTACAAATGGGAAATGAAAGGCGTCTGCAAGTGTGCCACCATTGTTTGCCATCCCAAAGGTATATGTTCATCCGCCTTGATAGAGGACGACCCCCGACAACGCTGATTTGGTTTTAACTCTTTGAATGATGAGGTGGGTGTCCGTGTCTGTTTCCACTGTACTGTCTGAAAATTCTCCTAAAATACCACCCAATCTACTTCCTGAGCCCCCATAGCCTGAGTTGAAAGTAATCTTGGAGTTTAAAAAGGTCACATTTTCTTCAGATTGGAATGCAGCCTTCCAATATAGCTGTATTTTTTTTTCTATAAGGGGAAAAAAGATGCAAGACAATATCTGTAGTTTACCAAGAGCAAGACTAATACATCTAATTCAAAAGACTTAAGTAGAAAGAGCCGCTGCTACTACTACTACTACTACTACTACTACTATTACTACTACTACTACTACTACTACTTCACATCCTCCAGTTCCAATGGATTCGAGGAAGACATGCATTCGATTGGACTCAAAGGGAGCAACAGAAGAGAGCAGAATACTGCGTGGGTTGAATATTACGCATGCATGTTTTAATATGTGGGGATTTCACATATAACCTCCTCTGTTTCTTTATTGCCTTATGAAGCAATAATAATAAAAAAGAGCATTAGCCCACAATATGGCCATGCGTCAACTTCCAATAATGTGCTCATAATGCACGGAGTAAACAACAGTGATACATATTGCTCCAAGCATCTTAATGATGTGGCTGCAGAGTGCGATATATCCGGAGGATACGTTGAGAGGATAGAGTGGTATGTGGGGGAGTACGGTGTTGAGGTCCCTGGAGTGTCAGCAACATATCAGGAGAAACAGCTGAGGCGGCTCCTTGGGGAAACTGTAGAGGTACAAATGCCCTTTTTTTCTGTGGGGGAATTTAATTTGATTTTTTTTTTTTTTTTTTTTTTGGTTTGGCACGTAGGTTTATGTGTGCCAAACACTCTAGGATGCATTTCTAGAGTTTCTGTTGGAAATGATGTGGTAAAAAACATATACTACTAAGATTGGTTGAGATGAGCAAATATGATGCACAATAATATTCCCATATCCTGCACGCAGCGCACTGTGATTGCCTTCCCAGAATCCCACAGTTGACCACAGAGATGGCTAAATTGGTTGATGAATAAAATGTCGAAGTAACGAGACGTCCGCAAAATGTCAAGAGAATTATGGGAAATCTCCAATGCATAATAAGAGTCATTTGTCTCGGCAGCACATGTGGAGGCGACGGCACGCTGACACCAGGATCCCCGGCATCCCTGGCTCTCTCTGGCTATGTTGGAACGGGCTCCCTCATCCATCACGAGTCAACGCGACAGCCCAGCATGGCAGCATGCACCGGGGCGACGTCTGTGACTGTTAGCCTCTGATCTCCGCTTGCCCATCCCGCTGTGTTTCCCAACAAACCGTGCAGGATTTTTTTTCCCCAAATGGTGATCCATCAATGACATGATCAGCGCAGGGAACAGTTCACCATGCTGGCGCCCTGCCACTGTCGAGGATGCATCTGTGCCCAGTTTTGTGGTCAGTAGGGTTCATGTTCTCAGTGCATTTTAGAGAACTTTGCATTGCTGTCACGTGGTCAGCTCGATTGAACCCTGGGCAGTAATGGCAGAACCAACCCAGTGAACTGCCTGTGTTCTGTTAACACAAAAGCATAATAACACATACACACATAATTCATTCAAAAAAAATAGTTACCCAAATACCACATGGGGTCTTTTTGTGCACAAAGGTAATATTTTAACACCCACCTCCTGCTCTACTGAAATATGAAAAATGATAAGATTCAGCACTTCTCATTACCAGATGCGTAGCTCAAGTAGCCGCCCATGCACCGGCCGGAGGAACAATAAATATAATGGCGGCTATCTCATTTCCTGTCCCTGCATAATATTAGGAGGAAGAAGAGGCTGGTTGACTCCGGGCGACACGGCTCCTCGGAGATCAACAAGGAAGTCATTTACACTGCTCATCTTTTTTTTGGGGAGGTGTCAACAGCTGGAAGGGATGGCTGTCTACAATTTCCACTGTTAATTACACTGTGGTGTTTGTGTTAGGAGTTGGCCATCACCATTTGGGCAATCTTTGTTCTCTTGAAAAGTTTTCGATCTATCCCCACTTCAGTTCCTTCTACCTGGAGTGGAACTCATCCGTCAAAGATATACGTTAATAAAATAAAAACATCTCAACGCTGAGGGCAAACTGTAAGCTATTTGGAAATGACACTCCACTATCTCTCCGCTCTCTATCACTCTCTTTCGCTCATGCACATAATGGAGTCTTTTCATTGCAACCAATGAAGCCTTGATGTCCTTCACCTCAGTGTTACCATGCCTAAAACTAGAAAACCCAAAAAGCCCTTGCAAGAAAGGAGTCCATTAACGTGTTATGTTTTACAGAGTACGGCATCATGGTAATTGACATTTGAAGGATTTTATTTATTTACAGGTGCTGTGTTTCCTTTCCTTAAAGGCAAATCTGCCCAACACAGCTATTGGGAGTGTACCTTGCATTTCTGAGCCCATTTGACATGACATGACAGGTCAGGATATTTCCAGCGAAGCTGCAATGGAGTGTGAAAGCAGAGCATTTTTCAGCTATCCGAAACATCAACGGTAAACGTCAGGTTTTGGTGTCAGCCCCTCAAAATCAAAGAAGCAAGGGCATCTTTCTAGACCAACGTTCAACAATCACACAGGGAGAAATCCATCACAGAGGAGGGGAGAGACCAATTTCTCCACCGATAGTAGCCAAGATAGACCAGAATGCAATGCAGCCGCAAGACATGCTGTGTTTTGAGTAAGGGGTGTGATTGGAAAAGATCTCTCTCCACTATCGCTATGTCTCTCTCCATCTACACATAAAACCCACAGCCAAAAGCAACAAGTTCACACCCGTTCTCTAGGGGTTGTTGAAAGGCATTCTGGGAAATCAGTAACTGAAGTAGAAGGCATGTTGAAGGAAAGTGGGTAGACCAAAAAGGTAAATAACAACACGTCGCAAAATAAATCCTGGGATGCATTGAACCTCAAAGACTGATGATATCTAGCTCTGAGAGAGTATCTGTGGTGGTCATTTTCCTTTAACTCCTCGAAAGCGTCTAGGCCCAGAGACTTCAGCTTCAACTTTGGCTTCAACTGTAACATAAACACTGCGTCCGCTTTCCCCCCCCCCGAAACCTTAGGCTAGTTTTCTACAGGCTTTATGGCCACAGTTCCTGCCCAGGCCCCTGGGATAGTCAAGGACAACATCAATAAGCCCGCCCATCAATTGAGCCCACCGAGGGACCAGGTGTGTCGATATGTTACCTTGCTTGAGTGCACTTTTTCTTCAGTTGCATTGCGACTAAGATGTAATTTGGTCTTCTGTTGGTAAGATTAAGAGTTACTGAAGTGTAGCCCAAAGCAAACCGGTACAATGCCGCTGCACTTTTGCAGTTCTTGAACTCATTGATATGAATTAGAGAGACTTCAGTTTTCAGCTGGTTCTTGTTTAGGAGTGGGTAAGCCTCCATGCGGTGTCCAGCGCTGCATTAAGGGACCGTCTTGTGTTCAGTAAATGAGAATCATGGTATCACACTGATAAAATGAAGGCAACAGTGGGTACCGATACAAAAGGATAAAGATACAGGTTGACATAACCAATATCAGTGTGTAGACGTGGGTGTCAAAATACCGTATCTCAGTTTAGCCTTTATAACACATTTGATCTGAGATCTGAGTGACTAGTTGCAACAGAAAACCACTACAGTACATGACAACAGTCAAACGTGCACAACTTGAATTTGGGCTATTTCCTTCATGTTACCATGACAACTACTGAATACACTACATGGTGACTGGCCTGGTCCATGGTTTGGTATCTTACCCGTCAACATGTTGGAGACATTGTCTAGTTGTGTTAGTTTTTCTTGGTATTTTTTCCATTTATTTTGTGATCTTTTATTTACAAGGAGAAGTCCCGCTGGAATTACATGGAGCCAGTCCATTCTTTGTGAAAAAAAAAGAAAAAGAATAAATAAAAAAAGACAAAGTGTCATGCTTCTGAATATGACCTCAATACTGTAAATTCCCCATGTGGTACCACGCCAAGGTACGTTGAGTCCATGGTGCTACTGTGGAAAGTGTTCTTGCTGAACTCAGCTTTTTTTCCTGTGCACAACGGGTGATTCCAATAAAAAGTGACACTTTCCAGTGCTTCTGTGTGTCTATTCATCTACTATGATTACTTTGCTTGCGCTGCGACTTTTCCTCTGTTCAGACAAATTACAGTATACAAACGAGAAAATGAGATGCACCTCATTGCTGGTGTTCCACTGCTGGTTTGTATTGATGGCCTTTTATCTGTTAACTCAAAGGACTGAAGCACAGGGTTCACAGGAAACTTCTCAGCCAGCAGCCCACACTGTCGGACCAAAATGTGACCACACACCATGAAACCAGGGTCAATCTATAATGCACTTAATTCAATTTACTTTACAAGAGACTCATTTTACATCAGAAAACGTTTGATAAAAGTGCACTTTTTGATAATATAAAATAATTTAAAAATAATTAGTTACATAATAGATAGAATAGATTTTAGAGTTCTGAATGCAAAGATCAATAAATCAGGCAATCTGTCTGCATGTTTTCTAAATTCTCTGAGTGTTTTTACCAGTGTACAAATTGAAACTGAATACAGTTACCGATTGCACAAGCGTTGTCAGGTGAGAACGATCTCCAAAATGTCAACAGCCTAGCTTTTAGCTTGATGCCGATGCATTTTTGACATTATCCCATGTTTTTTTTTTAAGGGTTTCATAAACCCAAGAGGTCGGGGAAATTTCTCAAACCACAGAGGTGCATATGATCCCTCAACATGCATATTATCATCTGGAATGCATATTATGGTGTAGATTTGATTTGCTTTGGTCATGTTGTCCTGTAGATGTTTGAATTGGCCCGAAGAGAAGAGTGCAGAAAACAATATTGTATTGAGATTGATTACACTGGACCATACCATAACCTCAATAAAACTGCCATCGGTAACCCCTCCTTCATAACTTGCTGTGCTTCGGTTTTCACTTGGCAGTTGTTTCGACTCATTCAGCAATGCCTACAAATTGCCCTATTTAAAGAGCGCCTCATTTTGATAGCCTTGATTAAATGGAGAATACCTAAGTGCAGCCTGAGTGACTAATGCTGCTTGAATGATTTTAAGGTCACCCTCCCAGGTCCGATGGGGGTGGGCTCGTCAATAGCTCAGCATATTCTCAATAGATAAGCACTAGTTTTTGCTCCCTGGAGACACAGACGCATCGCTCAGTGACAAATCACCACATGGCAACTGCATTTGACAACTTCAACCCATCTTTGCTTAAGAAAGATACGTGTTTAATGCAAATGACAATCCACTGTGGCCAACTGGCCTATTTTTAGCCACGTGAAGTTACTTTGCCGTGCAGTTAATTCAGAGCGGTGTTTAGCCAAAGCCCTTGGTCTTTATATACACCTCCTAATTCGTTTGATGAGTCCTGGGCACTCATGCCTTCGGGCTCTTATCCAGTGGCACTTTTAATCTAATGGAAGTTGCTTCAACTTCCAACAAATTAAAGGACCGACTCTTTTACACTTGCTTCAATCCCACAGCACAACGAGTGGCCAATTCTGCACTCCTGAATAAGAACGTCTTAGAAAGGTTGACTCTTCAGTGTGTGACGTAAGAAACACAAAATGGTTCGTAAATGGTTGAAAGTAATTGAACCTCGACTACGAACAGGATGTCAGGTCAGGTCGCAAACTAAGACCCCTGTACCGGACTAACCTCCACTTCTACTGCAGCAGGTGTGGATGGAGGGAAACCCCAAAGCATGCATCTTGCATCGTCTGAGATCTGATTAAGGAACTAACAACTTGGCAAGGTAAGATTTCAACGTTCACTCAAGCTGATGCTCATGTTAACCACTGAAGCACCTCTCACGTAAGGTCCCTAACTGGCCAAAGCCTTTGGAGTGGAAAAAAACATATCAGAATACACTGTTTTCTCATCTTTGTCCATTTCCTCATCAGTCATTTTGCAGGGATTAAGATCTGTTTCCTCCAATTTGGACGCCAGCTGTGATAATAATTAAAAGGTGAGTACCTCTCTGTCAGTGGAGATGGAGAAGATGGATGAGATATTAAAGATGGATGAGCGATAATTGTGTTGCGGAGCTTGACAAGACTTCCTGGGGTTCCCGATTGTGCCACCCACTGCGAGGTTTGAGGCACGCTTCACAGCGCTGCCATCATATGCCTGGCACAAAGTGGTAAGGTTCATAAAGTTGTGTGTTATTTGTTTTCGAAGATATGAAACTGCTGTAATGAGCTGTAATGAGCTGTTATTACAGCTTACTGGCTCCAAACAATTAGACCTATCTTACAATCGGGATCAGTGTACTTCCTAATTCGATTTGGGTTGGGGTTGGATTTGCAGTTCCCCAATCTCTTCCTCCATATGTCTGGTCTTGACCTACTTTGGGCCTTTCAGGCTTCAGCAAATAATCCATAAATTCCAATATTCATTTGAACGTGGTGTTTGGTCCCTCATTTAGCTCCACATGAATTAGTCCCACTCCACTTGGGACGATCCCAACATTGAGAAGACGTTATTTTGAATTTCAGCGACACAGCAATTTCTCGAAGAGTCCATCGAACAAGTTAATGCTCTTTGAGTATTGCCTTGCCAGGAAGACCAATTGCCATAATTACGCGCGTGTCCCGCCCCACCTCAAGCCTGAGGATTTTTATATTATACAGTAACTCGCCGCTCTCCCAAACAGCACTAATGCATCAGAGGTCTGAGTACATCACACTTGTTTTTCTCTGAAAGAGCATGTTAAATTATTTCCAGTCCAAAAGCGAAGACTAATGAGCTAGAGGAAATGGCGAAAAGGCAGAGAAAATTGCTGAGTTAAGATGTTTTCATTTCCTACCGCACCGTATATCTGTCATGACACTCTACAGCTAAAGTTTGAAATTATCCATCCTTGATGTCTGAGATTGCTTTTTAATATTGCTCAATTTATACCTGTTCATGACCAGCGAGCATTTTGTCCTCACTCTCCTTTTCAATTGTGAACCAAATGCTTGGAACAGCTCTTCACGATGAGTTTTTATACAGTGAAACAACAATTCGAAGGTGTGTGTGGGTGGTTACAAGAAAACTTTTCCCATGGAGCCCCAAGTCCATATGGCTATACATCTTCCTCCAATGCCAGGAAGTAAGCATACCATATTCTGTGGGATATGTTGTTGGTGTACCCCATCTGGGACAGACACATAATTCACTTGGGGTCTTGCCCTTCCCACGGTGAGTGCCCCATTGTTGTAACATACATAAGCTTCCTATAGCATTTAGCAAATAAGCATAGATTCCTACAGTACTTACATGTATATCATCATGACAAAAGGTCATAAGGCACAGTTCCTTCTAAATGTTCCCATCACAATCAATAAGCCAATTGAGCCCAACAAGCAATATTTTTCCCACAGGTGTTACATGATAAGTTGTCACCAGCGTTGGGGAAAGTAGTTAGTCACTTTACTTCATTATTTACTGTAAATAGTAGTTACGTTACAAAGATACTCCTGATTAAAGTAACTTACTGGAGTACTTTTGCGTTACCCAACATGAAAAGTAGCTCCAAAAGGAACCCTGGATTAGAGATCCTTTCTTAAAACCCGGCGAAGACCTTAGGGTGCAAACGTTGCATCAGCACCAGGAACAAAGCAGGTATGAACTAGGAACTCTAGATACATGCCAACGATTCCCAATGGCACCAATCGACCAGAGCTAAAATCAAAGCGACAATCCCATTGTGTGTCAGCCTATGGATTAACCTTAGTAAAACAGGGAGGCAGCCGTGCGTGGAACACCACTGGACTAGTGGGAATGACCCATTCAATGCCTCCATTAGTGGAGCTGCACTGCTGGTTGAGCCCGTGATAGCAAGGCAGCGGGACATGTGACTGGTCCACATACACTTAAATGATAGCAGAGGCGTGTAGCACACATTGCAGACATGCATTAGTTCTCTCTCACCGGCGAGGAAGATAAGGCTCACGAGATTTCTCTGCTCTGAGTGTGATGAGTGTTTAACACTATTGCTGCTGGAATCGCTGACACCAGATTAGAAATGACACCCAGACGGGTCACAGGCACTAATAAGGCAGCAGGCCTGGATGGATGCTTCTGCCGTCCTGCTTGTGACGTACACAGGAGCTCACGCCAGCTTGGGCCCCAGTATCCCCGAGGTCTGTGCACTCCCACAGCATACTAATACTGTGAACAAAGGTCATCATCACTCCATTCCCCAAAAAGGGAATGGGAAAGGAAAGTGAAAACCGGGGTTCAATCAATATGGGTTTTTGAAGGCCGATACCAATATTTTTGTATTGAAGTTGCTGATAGCCAATATTTTGTGCTGATATTCTTCTACAATCTTTACAAAAATGTGCAACAAAAATAAAATTTCACTGCAGGTTTTGCAGGCACTTTTTATGTAGCTGTGGTCAGGGACTAACCTCCATTATATCAGCAGTGGAAAACTTATTCGATATCCGATAATATCCGTGGCTAATATCCAATATTTTAAAAAACGCCAAAATTGTCCTGATATATTGGTGTAACCCCATTGAAAACCACAAACCATCTGTATGAAAGAGCCTGGAAAAGATCCTGGTCAAGTCAGGGGTAGATTCACAACTAGACCCATACTATTTTGCAAACAAATACACATATGGTCCTGATGCCATCTCAGCATCATGCATCTCACTCTCAGGCAGGTCCAAAACATCAAGGCCCGGTTCTTCAGACCACACCGTTCTATCGCTGCAGAAAAAGGTCGTCAGGTTCTGTCACGTACGTATTAGGGTGTATACAATCACTGGCTGGATCATCGGGGTATACGGTGTGCGTTCGAGAGCCAAACAACACCTTTACATTCCACATGGGTCCAGGCTGTCTGGAGCTGACCAAAGAGTTAGCAACTCATTTTACCACAGTGTCACATAAGGCAGTTCAGGATATGGGATCTGTGCCTGGTTTGGCAATCTGACGGTCATAATGAAACCTAAGCTTGCCTGTCTGGTTCAGAGCGCCATGAAGGTCATCCTTCTCTACAGTCCATTTTTGGACAGGCCGTCCCCAGGCAGGCCAGGACAGTCGTTTCAGGTCCTCTGTACTGTCTGTACTCCATGCTGAGTTTCAGTTTCTTTCCTCCGGCTATAGGGTGATGCTATAGGAGCCCCAAGTTTCATCAAAACTGTGGTTTTATAAAAGTGCATTTCACTGATAACTTCTGATAACGTCTTCCCTTTGTTATAGCTGATCGTCTGTAATATGGTTGTGTGATGATTCTGTGCACCTGTGGACCAGCCTATTTAAACCCTTCTCTCATTTCAGTGTTTGGTCTTGAGATTACTACCTGGATGACACAGCCGCTCTGCAAGCAGGGCTTGGTCTTGCTGTAATGAGGGCCAGTGGCTAGGGCCAAGCACACAGAGGAAGGCAGTTGAAGGGAAAAAACTTGACTTGTGTTTAAGTGTTTAAATAGGCTGGTCCACAGGTGCACAATCATCAGTTCCTAGAGCTCCTCCTAGGGCAGGATCCTCTACCCTGACCACTACCCATGACAACAGCACAAGACATCACACCTGCATCAGCAAAATGAATACACCAGGGTCTGCCTCAACGTTTACACATTTGCTACTGCTACTACTACTACTACTACTACTACTGCAGCAAGACCTTAAGCAGTGAGGAAACTGCTGTCCATCAGATCTGACACAAGAAAATCCCACAGAGCGTTAAGTGTCACATCTAACAATTTAATATCCTTGACCTCTTTAATTCAAGTAAAGTGTTCAAGAAATCAAAGAGTAATCATGATTGGCGTGAGACACCATTAATATTAATGTATGAAGTGAAGACCATCTTTAGCTGTCAGCTTCAATTTGGGGTTTTCAATTTTGAACATAGCTACTGGCTATATTAGTCATCTGTTCCTTCTACAGCAACACTTTAGTTTATAGTATATAAGGAAAATATATATAGGAAAATGGGCCATTTCAGACCAACAATGGCAGCAGAATAATCGCTACCTTTGATCACAGTTTCTATTCTAAGTATTGATACTGCTATGGATACATCTAGGAATTCTATCAATCACAAATGAGCTTGAGGCAATATCCAAAATTGCATATTTTCATGTCAGAAATATGTCCATGATCATCTGCTTTCTGTTGTGTTAGTATATCATGAAACCAGCATGAAACCAGCATGAAGCCCATGCAAACTGAACACTGGTCCTTGCATCCACCTGGTCACCCAAGCAGCTAGTTAGGCTTCGAATTGACTTTAACATTTTACTGATCACTTTTAAAGCACAGCACTTTTAAAGCACACAGGCTGAGCTATACTGCAGATCTTTAACCCCTATGAGCCAGAGTGCAGCCTCAGATCCTAAAGATTTAAGATTTAAGGCCAGCAGTATTAGTATCATCATTTAAACTATTACTTGTATTCATTTATTTTATGAGCATGATGTTTACTGTTATTTGTATTTATTATTACTACTATTATTATTATTATTATTATTATTATTATTATTATTATTCATAGTAGTAGTTGTAGTTAGTAAGAAGTAAGCTAAATGTTGTAATGTAAATAGTTGCTAGCGTATCAGTTACTGTATTAAGCTAATTAATCAAGTCAGGTTATCTATCAATACAATTGCCATATCCTTCCTTTATCTGATAGATGGATGACTACAGTTCCCTCCGGCAAAAGCCTTGAGGGAATTAAGATCAATCCAATCCAGTAATTGTCTGTGATTAATGATAAGCAGTCCGTACTGAATAGGATTTAGTCTGAGGTATTATTCTCCTACGAAAACCAATATCTGGATTTCATCCATTTTTTATATTGTTGATAGAATTTGTATATTGTCATTTGCAAAGAACACAATCACAATCACGTTTCAGTTACACATTGATGTACCACAAGGCTTGTTTTCCTTTAACAAGCTAATGAAAAGAATTCTGAAAGGTTTCAACATGTAGACTGAAATGTGATGTGATTCTTGATTCCCACACTTACACGTCAAGTGGAAATACATTTTCCTTTCGTATAATATACCTGTCCCACCTATGGATGTGTTTTTCCATTTGAAATGTGGTGTTATGTACCCATATTGAAAAGTTGTTACATATAATACTGTTTTACACACTGATATCTTGATATTAAATTAGCAATATTAGATATTTACAATGTGTTTTTGTTGTTCAAAAAAACAATGAATACACGTAAAAAAATAAATAAAAAAAGAGAGATATTAGATATTTTCCATTTCGGAAGCAGTCATGACGCAGTAAAGCAATGCAAACCGCCCTTGTCATTTCACAAAGCCTTTGTCTGAAATGCAGCAGATGAGTAATGAATCTTAATTGTGATATATGATCAATATTATATACACAACCCCATCGTCAATATGGAACTGCATGTGTGTGTGTGAGAGAGAAAGGGCACCCATGCCTGCCCTTGGTGGTCATTGATGGCATTTTGCTGGTGTTAACTAACACTACACATAAATAAAATGTTTACATGGAGCCTGGCAGACCAGACCGATACACAAACACAGCCAGAGCTAAGGACACAGGGTCATTTTATTCCTATCAGCATCTCCAGCCGCTCAAGGTTGTAACATTTGAGATCGTTTGAAGAAACCAAGGAATATATTTTTTGAAGTTTGTTCATATAGTGTATTCAACTCAGAGGGTGTCATTCAATCAATTGCATTTGTTCTCTCACGCGCATTAATATGTACGACGACGCTACTACACGGACGAGGTTTTCCTTGTGTCCATGTCTTCGGTGCGGTCAGTGGTGAAGCTTGTCAGCACACACATGCCATTACCAAAATGCAAACAGTCCATCTGTTTTTCGGGACTCTCCTTTGACAGGTGCCTCGTAAGAGTCAGGTTGCTAATGGTTTCATTGATTACTGGGCCTCATCATTTATCACCGAAGGGTCAATGTCCCACCTCTACTTAATGGCATTGTTTAAACACAAATCTCTCGGTTTTGAATAAATGCCCTGTCTAGTACTGTTACGCAACAATGAATGGCACTATGACATCAAAGAGAGAACAGTGGCAACCAGTAGTCGCCATTCAACTACATGTTACTATAATTTGTTAAACTGGGAAATAGTCTCCACTGGGGAAACATTTCTTTTGCAAACTTGCATTTCCCATGCTGGATATTGAAATTAATGATTACACGCACACATATGGTATAGATTCCAATGTAAAGACTCCTCTGTGTTGGTTGTCTGTCTTTGGTATTAGATACATTGCATTGGTTAATCATCTCATGTTCTCTTGTTGGGTTTGACCAATCAGCTTTGCAAAGTCGCTCTACCTTGGGTGGTCAAGATGTCCGCACCCATGCAGGTGCTGTTGACAGTAAATAAGCCTTGAGGTGTTGCGTCGCATTAATGAGCCAATCAATTCAGATTTGTATCACCCTTTCAACTAAAACCTGGCCCCAGAACAGCTAACAAATTGCCTGAACATAGGGTTGAAAAGGTGGTTGATACGGTATAAAAAGCTCCCTTGCTGCTTCATAGACTCTTCCCTCTTTTCAAATTAAACCATATGACCTGTCAATCCTCTCTTTTACCAGTGCCACTTCCTTCAAAAATTTAAAAGGAGCCTATCCCAGCATGCATTGAGTGGAAAGCAGGGAAACATCCTGGACAGGTCACCCGTCCATCACAGGGAGAACACAGAGCTGTTCCACCCCTCATCTAAATACTAAAGAAAAAAGCCTTAGTGATATAAACAGTGGAACAGCAGCGTTGTGTCCGCCAGTGTCTTTGGAGGACGATGGACCTAGAGTATAAAAACACTCAATTGTCATTTAGTGATTTATTCTGTAAGTGGAGGGGTATGAAATATTTTCAGAGGATATAATGAAGTGTTTGGTTCCCCCATAATGGTAACTACTTGGGAATATTGTGGTTACTCAGCAAGTTTGATTTGATCCCTTTCTCGCAGAACACATGAGGAAATACGGAAACAGGAAACAGCTTCATATTTCTTCATTCCATATCTTATGGACTAAGATACTACAAAGATTTCAAACAACAAGCATTGCCCTCCGTCTAAGGTCATTAGTGTTTTTTTCTCTCATTGTGTAATGTGCATCAAAAATCAAAGAAGTGTGATTCTGTCATTAAAAGTCCTGGGCTGGTCTTGTATAGCTTACTGTACCAGTGTTGCCAATTTGGCGACTTTGATGTGCACAGATTTACAACCTATTTACAGCTTGTGCCGACTGGCCAGTGTGATCACAGCTTCCCTCATGTGTTGCGACTGAACACCGAGGGAGGACAACAAACTCCACTCAGAAAGGACCCGGGCTGAGATTCAAACCCAGGACCAAACTGTGCTGCCTATCAGGTGATGTCGCGGGGCTCAAATGCATACTTCCTCTGTTTTGAGTCATGTTTAACTTTTTTTGTTAGTCTGATTTCCAAAGACTTTCTGTAGTAACTGCAGTCTGCCTTTACCTGATTCCCATAGTGAGGACAGTGTCAATCCTCACTAAACCCTTTCTCAAATGGAGTTCTTGAGCGCCACCTAGTGACACTTGGCCACAATGCCGGAGTGGCCAATATGTGAAACTGGCAGCACACTTCCACACAGACCTGACATGCGCCTCTACAATAAAACGAATCCACGTGGACCCCCCCGAACTGGTCCAGCACAGGTTTATTCGTGAACGTGATTGGTCAATTAATGATGTCATGAGTTGTAGAAATAGGAGGGGGATAAAACAGATACACAAAACATTGCTGAGAGGATTACTCCAATTTAGGGTTTTAATTGTTAATATTTAATAAAAGACGAGATGTTTCCCTCGCTGATGGCAGGCAGCATGCGTGGTCTTGCTGCAGGCTGTGGAGGCTGGACGGAGCTTTGGAGCGTCCAGCTGTGTCCTCCCAGACAGCAAACATCTCGGCTGGGCGTCAGGTCTGATCCTTGGGAGGACTCTGCTGCTCTCTATGGGCCAGGCAGACAGCACAAACCTCTGAGAGGGTCCAGGGTGTAGCAGGACCCCCTCACCTTGGCTTGGTCTAGCCAGTGGCTGAGCATTGCCTTGCACCAACTGTTCCTCCTGTCTGGCTGCTTACAGGGGAGCATGACAGCAGGTTGTGCTCTTTCAGTACCTCGATGAAGGATTTCTCCTTCTTGCCCGGAGGTGCTTTCACCAGTGGGGCTGGCTCACCTGTCCTGGTGTGGACAAAATCACATGACTGAGCCATCGACTTCAGCTGCCGGGGCAGCCGTGGTTGACCTCTTGGGCTGCAGGCAGTTGAGGGATGCCGATTCATTATTAAGAAGCGTTAACTTCAGGTCTCTGAGGGAGCTGAGGTGTTTCAACCCTAACCCTAACCCTCCCTTTTATAGATGTTTTTTCACAATGGGGGACCAGAGGCCCCCACTGAGCAGCTTTACATCTAAATGGTTTGTAGCAAGCATAACTGTTAGTGTTTTAACACTGAATGAAAGGACACGGAAGAAAACATTTTCAATGATGTACAAAGTTTTATTATTGAAGAAGAAGGAAAGTGTATGCAGTTACATGATGGTGTTGAACTAAGAGCTACGCTATCATGTAAAACCTTAAAGGTCCTTTCTTTGGGTTGTAGAAAACATGCCAGCAAGCTTTTGTTTTTATTTTCAGAAAAATATGGATTGCGTATCTTCTTTTACAAGTGAATAGTCTCTAATCAAAGGATAATTCCTCACTTTTCATGTTATATTATTATTATGGTACTTTGGCATGAGATCAGTGAATGGGTGCTCATCATCTTTTCTTCGGTAAAATGCTTCCTAATTTTAACCCACAAAGAAATATAGTTGGTAATCTGTTATATTCAGGTCATTTGATGTTCATTCCTCAGCATGCCCCTATGAGTCCCATTGATTTAGCACTATTGGTGGCTAAATCTATTCATGGCTATTGTTGACACCCATGCCATGCATTTAGACTGTTCTCAGGCCAAAGAACCATCTAAAAGTCAATCATCATTTCATTGGAGACTTGCACTGCTTTGCCTTTATGAAATGTTCTGAACTGAAATAGTGATTCAGGTGCCTGTAATACAATGGATGTTGATGTTAAAGTAAGGCTGTGTTAATTGATACTTGCAGAGGATGGTTCTTGATCGCCTTACTTGCTTTTTATTGCGTTTCTTCATTTAGACCAGGACTGACATAGCAGCAGAAAACCTGATTTTTTTTTAACTCAGCATGAACCAGATCTGATCTACACTTTGCAGGCAAACACTGGAAAACCATCAGCTCTGGAAAAACTCCCTTATTATGTGGCGCTTCATCCAAGACTCAAGACTGTGTCGTGGGGTAATGATAAAAAACAAAATGTGTGAGCTGTAGCGTCCATTTGAATGCATGTTTTGTTGCTATGCTGCATTAAATATCCACTTTGTTTTTTGGAACTGTACATAATATGAAGAGGAAATTGCCCCGCAAAGAAGAGTCAATGAAATTAGCAAGCCTAGGTTGCATTTACATGATTGGAGTTCAAGCAAGCCCTATAATAAAATGAACATATTTTAGCTTGAAACCAGTCATGCATATTTTCTTGTTTTGTTCACCACTGTTGGTCCGTGTACAAGAAAAATACCGATGGCATTTTTCTGAACATATTGTAGAAATACCCATGGCATTTTTCTGCTGAATTTTCGTTGCCGTTGTTTGGTTTGTATCCTACCTGACGCAGTCCTTAAATCAACCATTTAACATGTCATGCAGGACATTCCCTGGTTTATTGACGGGATATTTTGGAGGGAATTATTTTGTAGTATTCAATAAACACCAGGCTGAATTGATGCTGCTGAAAAACAAGCATATTTTTTTTTTACTCTGTGCGAGAATCTAATTGATTATCATAACTAGGGTTTTGGCATCATAACAAGTCATTCAAAGGTATAGAAGTTATCAAGACACTACGCTAACCACGTGATAAGGTTTGAACAATCTTGCATCTGACACACTACTGGTTTGAAAAGTAAAGTGGTGAGTATTTTAACATAAGAAGCGCTGAAATGCACTCACTACATGGACAAACAGAAGCCAGGTGATGTTCTATAAATGAATTTCAAGTATATGTCCAATGAAAAATAACTGTCATACATCACACCCTCACACCACAGTAACATTTTAAGAATTGAGAATGTCCCACCCAACCAAGTTAAAGAGATAAGTAGTAGTAGTAGTAGTCCCTAAGTAGTAGTGCTAGCAGTTTTTGAAATTAATCTGGATCTTGATGGGTATAATGCTAACGCAATTTAGCATTATATATAAATTGTCATAGCAAAAACAATAAATGTGGTAAAGGGCAACCCATTTGGGGTATTAAACAACACATTAGTACCATGTTCAGTATTAAATAACTTCTTATTACCATCCATTTAATTTAAAGTATGTTTAAACTATGTTAAAGCATGATCCACAACAATAGTGACTCAATTTGGCTACGGGGTCTCAGCTGGCAATCGGACCATCAACCTCTTTCACAATGAGCCTCTTTGCCAGGGAGACCAGTCACTCTTAATCTATTTCTGTCCTGGCCACCCCCTCTCTCCAAACGAAGTCTCGCCGGTGAAGGACAGAGGCGAGGGATCGTAGAGGTCAGAGTCTGTGTCTGATTCGCCCTCTGCTATGAAGGGTCTAACCCTGGCACAGAGTGAAGGTCCAGATCCGGCTTCGGTCCCTGCTCTCGTTGCCCCTCCGGAGCCTGGGAAGAAAGTAGGCCCAAAGAAGTCCTCCTTGGCCTGGGAGATGCTGAAGCCGCTGAAGGAGCGCTCCAGCTCCTCGTGGTCAACAGACGGGATGGAGAGAGACGTGTCGCTCTCGACGGCGGTCACCTCCTGCTGACACCTCTGCCTCCTGTGGCTCCTCCTGCTCTGGGAGCCGCTCTCTCGACCGCTGCCACCTTGGCCAGAGGAGGATCGGTCGTAGACTGGAACAGGCGGAGGCGGCAGGCGGAACAGGCTGGGTGAATGCTCACCGCTGCCCCCAACAGGTGAGGGGGTGTTGGCCACACTGCTGTTCCAGGCAGGTTGGCTGAGGGGGTGCTGCAACTGGTGCTGCCAGGAGGTGGAAGGGCGGTTGCTGTTGCTGTTGCTGCCAGAGGGAGTACCCACCGATCCGGCCTTAGACCGACCCAGCAAAGGATCCCTCTTTTCCAAAGACCCTTCTGAGCACATGACTTCCGCGGCCGAGCACGTCTTCACCTCCCTTTCTTCTTTCACCTCCTCTTTCCTCTCCTTCACCTCCTTGCTTTCCTCTGGGCTGTGGTAAGGCGGGGCGGGATAGGGCTCTTTTGAGTTGAAGAAGGCGTCTGTCTCAGAGCGAGGAATGCCCATGCGCTGCACATACACATTGACCAGGAAATCAAGTTTCCTGTCCATGCAGATCACCTACAGGAAAAACAACAAATGGAATGAAAATACGCTGCTTGTGAATCTAATCTATGAGCCAACTTCAAGGACATCCACCAGAGTTGACAAAAAGACACATTCTTACCTGTTTTTCCACTTTCACCAGACGCCCCATCATGCTTTGGTCCTCGGTGGTCTCTCCTTCAGCTTTAGGACCCTTACCAACTATCTGGTCAACTCTAACATTTGAGAAAGGCAATATCTGAGATTAAAAAATAAACTGCTCTGGCACATGGGGTCAGCCATTTTTGCAAACTTTAAAGGTTTTTAGGTCATATGATGCCATAATGTGCGCTACTTTCACATGGAGACTAGGCAAGGAAAGCATGTATGTAGGTAATATTTAACAATCTACAAATAAAAAATACCTGTTTTAAATGAATGAACGGCGGCTTGACACAATGAGGATTCCCAGACTAGTTTTAGATGTACAGTGAGTGTGTGTGGATGCATGCATCAAGAGATCGAGCATCACTAGAGGGGACATTTTGTCAAAGCCAAAATGCATCACTTGGCATGCTTTTGTTTTTATGCTTCATGCTTCATTTCCATTGCATCCTATTGGGGGAGCTCTCCCTCTCTCTCTCCACAATATGAGAGCAAGGATACAGTAGTCTAGCACTGTCAAACCCCTGTTGAGTGAGGCTGCATGACTCGTATAAGTGTTTGGGACGTCTCACAAGCTTTTTTGCGTCTTCTTTTCTTCTCTTCTGCATATATCACACCATTTTCTCGATTGATTTTATGTTGTCTCAGGGACCAAGTATAATTTGGACACATTGGGAAACATTTTTCCACTGTGCCACAACGTTCCCAACCCACTTATTCATCCAGACACCAAAATCCAAAAACGACTTCAGGTTCAGATTCATTCTGTTGGATCATTTCACTCATTAAATCCCACACATTGGTCAGTTTCAGTATGCATTACCTGGCACAACAAGACAAGTCACGTGGCTTGAACTCAAAAGGGGTTTTGTCAATCCAAACAATAAGGCAGCATGTTACTGGCTCAACATCAGGGCTATGACATAAGTAGCATAATGCCGGTAAAATGGTCATTATATAGAGGTGCAGTCTATTGACCTAACCTAGGACCTTCAGTAGACTTCTTATGGCGAGGTGTTGATGGGGGAGGCGGCCCCACAATCATATCTATCCTGGCAAGGCACACAGAAATGATATGAGCGCAATGCAAAATGAAGCAACAACGTGGGAATCACATCAACTATGGAAAATAACACTCAATATATTCCACGCACACAGGACATACAGTGAACCTGACTTGTGGATGAAAGTGTGGGAATATATTTACTCTACGTGTTAGACCTCATGGTAATATAACATGTATGGGACAGACTGATATAACAATGTCACTTATACAACAGTGTGTATTTAAAATGAATGTACTAGCTGGAGGAGTGGACCTTTGACATGTAGATAAAAGTCACTGAAATAAAACACAATTCTGAATACAACACATGTAGGTGGACAAATGAAACAGGCAATTCAATGATTTGTCACAACATGTGTGTATCCAGTGACACCACAAACACCGTATTGAATGACATCTTCAATATTGTATTGAATGACCAAAGCAGTCTCCTCCATCTGATTGATTCATCTCAGTTTCAATCAAAGAAATCAGCCTCTTCGGTTGGGAGAAACATGAAAATGCTTAAACACTGAACATTGTACGCCAATCATCATGACAAGTATTCCATATATTTTGCATGGTGTTTGACATTGATAAAGGGGTGTGTCTCGGATTAAAACAGATGCACTTGCCTGGACTGCAGGTTCTTAATGCGGGAGAGCATGTCCAAGTGGCCTGCAGAGTACTGCTCAATCACATCCATGACGTCGTAAGGCCGCAAGCTCTCTTTGAACCGCCTCTTTGACACCAGGAACTTCATGACGCTGAGGGAAAACAATGTTTGAAATGATGCAAACTGTTGTTTTTGATACTCTAAAAGAGCTACTGTTTTAGAGTAGAGAGAGCTAATAAACCTTTCACCATAGATGGACACAGGATAAAGAAAACTCATAAACACAGACCATAAGTGCCTATTTGTCTCTCTAACACAAGCTTCCATGGGTGAAATTGATATTGTAGAACCATAAAAGTCGGATATAAAACCTAACTCTTACCAGATTGCCCTTATGGTGACCTTCAAGCCTTGTGATAATTCTTGCGTGAGAAACTCACAGTGGCAACTCTTATCATCGCCCATGTCCTCGCCGGGGAGGCTCGCCTCTACAGAGCAAAGACAAGGACGCTCTTAAAGCATAATTCATTGGCTTCCACACGTCTAGGGTCAACAGCAGAAGCAAAGCAAAACTGTTGTGTATAGCAGTTTTAGCTTCAAACGGTGCAAAATTCAATTACAGAGTTGGTTTCAAGCCAGTTTGGGACCGTAGCATTGGTTGGGATTGAGGGGGCTTTGTGGAAGGAAAAGACTGGGTGCAGAATTGAAGGATAGTGCTGATGGGTTGCAGCTTTACAGAAACTTTTAAGTACTCTCTTCCCACCACCAATTACAGTCTATATTAACATTTTAGCTAGCAAGGTTAGCTCAGAAAGTAGGCTGGTCTATGGGTCATAAATTGTGAAGCATATTGCATACAGGCAACAGTGTCTAGAATCAGAATCAGGTAGGGAAAGTGAGGTTTTCATGCAAGGTAAAGCGAGGCTTTTGGACATTTTGTCTCGGTGTCACTTGAGTATTTTCTTGGCACCACTTGACTTGAACCCACTATTAGCGTGGCCTGTCGCTGACATACTGTAGTAAAGATACTTGTAATTAATTGTCCAGAGTTGAAAGATCGTAATTAATAGTTACTTGCATGTTGTTAGCTAGAATGGCATTAGCAAAACGTGCTGCTAAACCTCACGTAAATATCTGAAATATCCCAATAAAAAAAGGGTTCATGTCAAGTGAGCGAAATTCAGCGGATCGAGGCATGCATGTTTCCCACACCGGTGAAGGTGACTCGACGTCTTTGGATTTTTTTTTCCCCCCATGAAAGCCAACCAACAAAATATCCCAATGTCTTACTTATTAAACCTTCAATTGCTGCAAAGAGAGAGAGAGGAGAGACATGGAAAGAGATTTGTTATGGATTCTAGCATGATGACAATGGCACACAAATCTATTCCAAACATGGGAACTTATGGAATCCACTGCATGGTTTCTGGCTCATTTTTGAAAGGCCTGGTCTCTCTTCTCTTACGTTTACACTTACCGACTGCACATATTACGAAACTGTATATTAAACATGTGGTAGAATATACATCTAGGTATTAAAATCGCACAATAACTAAATTCAAGACATGTCAAGATGACTTGTCTAACCTGGGGAACTCTTCAGTCCATCTTCATCCTGCATTTCAATCAGCACTTTAACATGCCATGAAGCAGAAGAAGAAAAACAGCTAGTGAGAACTGGTTTAAATAGTCAAAAGAAAAAAAAAGGCAAAGAAATGGTGAAGGAGAGAATTATATTTGTCGATAGTGATACAGTGGCCTGGATGATGTATGGATGCAGTTGGGCTGCCTAGCAATAAATGATGGCTGGAGATTGAGGAGACTCAGAAAATATCGTCCTCATCTTCCTCACAAGATGTGCAGGACACACTATAGTAGACGTTTTGCTTGCAACATTATCTGCATGGTATTTACTGCATGTGCACCGTCTGCAACATGAGTGCATCTTCCAGACGCTTGATTGTAATTCATTAATGAAGTGCCATCAACACTGTCCTTCTAGAAACACACAGCTGGCGAGTTCTTGGGCGACAGTTGGCATGGGGCCACTGAGTACACTAGATCCTTCCACATGAAGGAAAAGACCCGGTGTCAATAAAGTGAATGCTAGTCAAATAAGCTACTGTACATAGCCTTATTCATTTGAACAGTAGGAGTGTAGATGATCTGAATGATCACAATGAAATCAAGTGATGATGAAAGCAAGTGTATGTCAAAATATGCTTTGCCAATATATCAGGGAGGTTCCTCCCCAACTACAGCTACTGAAAACTGTCTGTAAAACAATAAAATGTTATTTTCTTTGCACATTTTACTTGTTCATTCAATTGTTCATTAATGTTTAGTTCTTCATTTAAAGGCAGTAAAGTATCCCCCAGTTTCCCTTGCCATTGAATGGACAGGGTGGGTTACCCTGCCTTAGAGAGCTGATGACCCCGAGGTCTAAATGCTGCTAAATTTCAGCCTAAAAAAAAGAAAGCATTGAATCTGTGCAATCTTCTGGCATGAAAATGGTCAAATTTAAAGACATTACATATCGGCACAAAATATCAGCTATAGGCAGTTCCAATACAAAAATATTGGTATTGGTATCGGTATTGGCCTCCAAAGGGCCATATCGGTCAAACCCTAGACTCTAGATAGTCTGTCACTCTTTATTAAGCCGGTAAGATCGTGTACTGAATCCCCTCACCCTCTGAGTTTTGGCGCGAGGCGCTGCCTCGGACTCGGAAGGCATGCTTCGGCCCTCGGTTCTTCTCCGTGAAGCCCCAGCTCTTAGGGTCCTTGTTGGGGCTGGCCTCAGCCCCATCTTCTGGCCCAGGAGACTGGGCCCTCCCCTTGGCCCCGGGAGTCTTGGAAGGACTGAGGAACGCCTTGTCCTTCAAGCTGGCCTTCCGACTACAGGGAACCAGGAAGCACAGCAGCCAGTGAGCAAATAGTAAGAAAGGACATCATACAACTGTCTGTAACTAAATGTTGTCTTTAGATTATCCTAATGTCCAGTAGGTTTATAAGGATGTTGGGCAGTTCAAAGTTCTTGGCAATGTTCATCACTTAGTAAATCTTACCTCGGCAGAAACGTAAAATGGGCAATGTCCTACAGCAGAAGGAGCCATGTCCACGTACGAACACAGTAGAGCATTCAGTGGGTCAGGCAAGCAGCAGGAAGCAACAAGCAAGCATGCATGGGAAGCACAGTGACACTGCAGGCCTCAAAAGGAAGAGCTGTGGTCTCACTCTATGCAAAAAGTAAACACAAATCATGCGGAAAAAGATTCACCATCATTTGCTCCACCTAATACATGGGAGCCGGTCAAAGGAAATGCATTGTTAGGTACTCAGCAATATGCATCTTGTCTGCTGAACAGAAGATTACAGGGGTTAACCCGGCAAAAGAGGCAGCAAGCAAATCAACTGCATAACGACATCACTAAACAGAAACCGTGAATCAGCTGTGACAGGGCGATAAACAAGGACGTACAGCTGCGTTTTCTCAGGAAAAAAGGCAAGAGGTGTAGGCAGATTAGTTTCAGTGTTTATTGGTGGACACCATAGAAAGAGCTACACTGCCCTATTAAAACCCAGTGGCGGTTCACACTATCAAATAAAGATTTCATGACTCGGGGAGTGCTAGATTATTTAAGAATGGCCTAATTCTGTGCTTCCTCTACTGGGCTGTACTTTAGTTGGAGGAGAGAAAGGAACAGAGGTAGGAATGGAAGGAGACACACAAGACTCAAGTACTTGCAGTGCGGTTGTTAGTATCATTGGAACAACTATACCTAATGGTTCGTGGACAGCACCCACAAAGTCTGTCTTTGTGTGCATTTTCATTACTGCAGTGGTGGGCAGTAGAGGAGACACAAAAGATAACATAGCAGTGGATAAAGTGAGTGCCTTTGTCAAATAAAATAGCAGTGGATAAAGTGAGTGACAAATAAAATAGCAGTGTATGTCATACTGTGATGCCAGTAACACTTTATAATAACTCTTGTGACCCAAGTCAACTAGCACTCAATACTACCAAATGATATGTGCTAAATAGATTGTTTGAATGGTTTTAAATGCCTGATAAGAACATACTAATGTTTCAAATGTGCATGATTGGTTAATAGTCAAGAAGGTCTTCAAATAATTTGCAGATGGCTTATAAAGTGTTACTGCATCGTCAATAAAGGAATGATACTGAAGTTGGTGGACAGTGAAAATTTGGTTCATTTGGCAAAAACAATATAATAAAAATTGAGGAAGGCACTTGGTTATAAATTTTTTTTTTCAAAAGTGATGCTGAAAGAATCAAAGAACAGCTTATCGTCATTTAATTTGGCTGTAAGTTGGTAGTGAGGCCAAAGTCAGCTGATCTTTGAGCATCATGGGGGCAAATGCAGCAAGACCCTTCTTGAAGGAGGCACTTAACACACAGGCATATCAATGTCTGACACACGTGAAGTGTCAGCAGATCCTCTTACTACTGGACTCTCACAATACGCACTCACACACACACACACACACACACACACACACACTCCCCCAAGAAGAGTGCCTCAGCAGCAGCTAAGAGCAGAATTGAACAGAAGCCAAAGGGGAGGTGAAGAACGATAGCGACCAATCAGATCACAGACCTGGGAGAGTTTTCTGCCTGAGACTCCTTCCTGTGTGGATGGCACAATGAGAACAAAGACACACACACACACACACACACACACACACACACACGCACACACACACACACATCACTTGTCAAGCAACAAGGAGCAACAACAAAAGGTCAAGAGACAGTTACCGCTGTGCTGCTGCAGATCTGTCTCAGGATGTTACAGAGAAGGTCATCAGAAAAGTATTTCAAATTCAGGCAACAATGCAGTCTGTTCACCATATGGTACTGAGTCTACTGGCTGACATTTTTGAGATTATTGTTTCATCGTTGTGTTTCATCATCATCATCATGGAGATTTGTGGTCTGAAATTTAGAGGACTGTGGAGGTCAACTGAGCTGACCTTTTGTACCTCACTGCTGGACAAACTAAACTTTCTGCCTCTCTCCCCACTCGTTACAGGCAAAGCTACAGATTACCTCCCCCCCCCGCCCGCCCATCGAGTTTTTTCTGTCCATGGCAGTCTATTTCAAGTGTACCTCTTCAGAGCCAGGCGCCACACAGTTGTCATGCCAACCCATCATCACCTTCACTGTCATAATTGTACCTGAATGACTTGCCCTTCAGATTCCTCAGCAGATCCAGTTGATTCAGAGGTGGAATAAGCCTAGAAAAAGAAAACTGAAAGGTTAGAGCCTTTAGGCCCTCGAAAGGTAATTAGATTTAGTTTAGTGATTGTCTAGTCTGCAAGCCATCCATCTTTCACCTCACACTGCAACTGGAATGAAACCATTACCAAATAGACAAGCTGTGCTCAGACTATGTACTTGCAGAGGCAAAAAAGGCAAAAAAATCTGCTTTGTGAAAGTGAAGCACTACAGCTTATTTGCTGATCTACGGACTTCGGCAGCAAAATAAGAGGTTCATTTTTCAGTGTGGCCACTGGCACTATTTGTCATTTGAATGCCATTTCCAAAGGCCTTGGTTTGTCGCTGCCAAGACAAAGCCAGCACCTGAGCTCAAAAAGACGATTATTAAAGCTAAAAGTGAAAAGTCATACCAGTTTGTTTTTCACAATAACAGTATCTATTTCAAAATGGAGCCTGGGATACAATAAGACGAGGATATTCTGTAGGCTGGCTGAATCACAGTAATTTTTTCCGACTGGCTCTGCAACTTCAGCAAGATGGCAGAATATAATATGGGAAAACAAATGGGTATTCAATGGAAATAATGAATAGTGGACAACAACATTACTAAGTGCCGGGTTAGTCGGTTACCTGTACATTGGAACTGATACTGTCTGCTCATAGAACTCCCAAGTGCACAGTAGATCTGTCCGGGACAAGTTGGTAGCATAAAACCTCCAAGCGCCCTGGTTGCAGATATAAAAAACTCTGGTTAGCCCTTTTGTCAGGAGCACAAAACAGAGATTATCTCTACTAGATTGCTTTGTACCGTATGTTGCTATCTTACACCATTTCCCAGACAGATATCGTATGTATCTACCTGGATGAGCCCGGCTGCAGGGTTGCGTCTCTTCTCAAAATGTTTCTGCCGGTGCTGCTCCTGGACTTTCAAGGCAAAGCCAGAACCCAGGATGCCCTGAATGAGGGTGACACAGAGAGCCCGTAATCTATGACCTTTATCGCCCTCTAACGGAATTGCAATATGGGCAGACGTCTCCTCCTACACAAGTCTCTGGAACAGACCCTCACCCCTCCCGTCCCCTTGAGCTATGGTGGCCTGTAATTGTCACAAAGCAAATTAGAGCAGACATCCAGCAGAATCGTCTAGTGAAGAAGGTAATATCACCATGCAAAATACTGGAATAACAACATTGCTTTGCCATTTGTTTTTTTGGCTTGAGAAGGAGGCTTTGTAGCCTTTTAGCCAGATGGAACTTTCTGCCAAGCCTATAAGTAATAGAGATGTGAGAGAAAATAATCATTACCTCTAAGCCCTTTACAAATCAAAATGTGACATTTTCCTATTAACTAAATGGTAATGCAGCAATCTACTGTAATGCCCCGAGGTGACCCTATGTGTGACAGACAGAAGATGCAGATTGGACCATGTCCAAAACTCTCCTGCATCAGATCTCAGCTGCTTAATCAAAGACATGTTAAAATCTCACGTGAATCCCTGAACACTGAAGAGCCACATCAGGGAGCATAGTCATTGTAATCACCAGCTGTGGTCTGAGTACCATAATGTAACAGAATGGCTCACTAAGAGCCTTTCTGAGTCACTTACATACATTACCGTGGCTAAAACAGCATCAGACAAGTCTGTAACACTAATAAGTGGCTGTGGTGCATAATGGCACATACTCCACGCTCTCCTCCCATATATTCCTCCTTCACCGCCAATGAAAATGTCCCTTTCTTTAAAAAGAAAGTTTTGTTCTTCCCTTGCTAATATTTCTTTACTGAGCATCTCACCATCATACAAAAATCATTTTAGGAACCTGGAAATATTTATTACATTTATTGACTTACTGGCATTATGGCTTTGACTCCTGCATGCCCTACTTATTGGCTACTTGGCTGAACAAAGAAAAGAGCGCCACCTATAACCTCAAATTTCATCAACAGGAAATCGAAGGAAAAAGGCGCCACAGTACTGTTCACACTTCAACAAGTGATGTCTGGGATCTTGTATATTACCAATTTAACCTTATTCTGCTGTTGCAGTCAAGTCGCTTTGGATGAGAGCATCTGCCAAATGGCATAAACACCTCCAAAAATATCCTATACAACAGTATTGTCCAATCATGTGTCATGGAGGGCCCAGAGTATGCAGGTTTTTCTTCCAACCAATCAGGTGATGTTGCTGATTAGCACACCTTCAACCAGAGGGGAGGAACTAATCAGTGAAATCACCTGGTGTAGTGGCAAGTGATTGGACACCACCGCTATACAGGTACCCCCCTCACAAGCCCCCGAACTTACAGCAGGAAGGGCAAAGAAGGCCACGCCGAGCATGCTGAACGCGGCAGCCAATAAGCGTCCATTCCAGGTCTTGGGAACCTTATCGCCATAGCCAATGGTGGTCAGAGTGATCTAGTGAAAGAACAAGTCAAAATCACTACTTGATTGTACTCTGGTGTAGTATGGATTGTAAAAAAAACTAACTCAGTCATAGATATTTCTGATCGAAGTAAGGAATGGAAGAAAAAATACTAATAAAGTTGGTACAATAACATCACAGTACAATATTGTGTCGCAATATCGTATCGTAATATTGTTTTTCACTGCAATAAAGTTGATATTGCAGACCCTCGGTACTCCCAAGAACCAATCAAGTCATTGAAAATTGTTCTTTCAATTAAAACTATCGGCCTCACCAGCCCCCACCAAAGGGCATCGGCGTAGGTCTCAAATTCTTTGTTCGAGTCCTTCTCCACAGAGTAGACCAAGAAAGAAGCCAGGATGAGGCACAGGAAGCCTATGTACCACGCCGTGATGAGCTCCTGCGGGGGAAGGATGATGCAATAAGAAGCAGAGAATCTGAAGTAATAAAAAGTCATCCAGAATGCTGTCAAACGGGTATGTGACCCATGTGGATTGGAAATAATTATGTGAATTGGAAGCCCTCTGCCACATGGGTATTTCGGTAAAGTGAAATCACTAAAGTCTGGTCCCCCCCCCCGCCCCCTCTCTCTCTCCCAGTCACACACCACACACAGATGCTATTTTTTCTTCTCCAGGCTGCTAAGGAAACACAGTTAACATCCATATTCAACTCTGCCTATTTCAAACCTCATCTAAACAAAACCAATACAAGCTTTGCAGATGCATCACAGATCTCCTATCAACCACGACTGGTGCCACCAGAGGCTGTATGCACATAATGGTTAAGTATATAGTCTGCTAAGGTGGATTTATTTCCAAATTTAGGTTCGTGTGACGCAGCAAACTATCTTGCCTTAAGCCCCTGCCCCTTTCTCCCCAGTCTCTACTCCAAAAACACTGAGTGGTAGCTAAAGCTCCAGCTTGGTCTCCTGACATTATGTGCAAGTGAGAGAAAAGCGAGAGAAATTCTTTTCCCCGAGATGAAAGGATTACGCAGAGGAGACACGACTGGAAAGAGGCAGCAGTTTGACTTTGAAATAATGCAGTGGGAAGCCAGTGTGTAGCGGTCAGGGCGGTGGGTTGGTGGATACATCTGACTTGAATTCTCAGCTCAATTTTCTACTGTTTTTCTTGTTAAACCGACCAAAAACCCTTACCAAATTGTTTTAGTTGCCTAAACCTAACCCTAACCTTAACGCTAATAGGTCAGCTGCTGAGTTATTGGTGCAATTAAGGCAAACAGGGATAACCACTCACGCTTACTCAGCGGGGGATCCTTTTAAAGCAAATTAGGTACCCATTAGCACAGATGGTGTTTTACTTGCTTCACAAGAGAAAATCTTCATGTTACTTGCAAACTTCGGGCCATGTTTTGTACCAGGAAGGTTAGCAAACAGACAATATCTAAACTCAAACTGGTTAAGATGTTTCAGCGATGGAAAGATCAGTTCCCAGTCAAAAACATCAGAGAAATCATCCATGTCTATTGAATTCTGTTGAGAAGACATAGTACGTTGAGAAACACACATCAGCTGTTCACAGCCACTGTTGCCTGAGAGCTGAGGACCTCCACTATGGCCGCCAAAGGGTGTATCATGTCACCTGAAGGCTTTGTTTCCCCTCCCTCCGCCCAAGTCAAGGTCACCTTGCTGTGGGCGTAGACTACAGATCCCAGGAGCTTCCAGGTGCCTCCACGACGGTCCATACGGAGCATGCGGAGGATCTGGAGGAATCTCAAACTCCTGATGGCCGAGGTGGCAAACACGTTGCCCTGAGATCCGGCCGCCAACACTGATACCGACGCAATCAGCACCATAATGTCTGGCGAGAGAGAAGCAGCATCACTAAACACCACACAGATGGGAGACAAGTCAGAAGAGTCCCTACTACTTCAAGTTGAATCAGTTTTTTGACCATTTGTAACATGTTATGGTTGTCCCATTCACATAGCATTAGTGGCGCCAAAGTTTTGTTGATGTTTCTATGGCTATTAAAAGAGAACCATGCCACTCACTTCAGTTTTCTCTTTGATTTAAGGCTATCCTCAGGCCAAAGAATACATTTAATATTACATAAAAGCATGACAGCAATCCTTTAACAAAACTTGTAATCATTTCCTTGCTTTTGGCCATGGAAAAAAACACAGAAATGAAGAGAAACCACGTAAATTAGGACAATGCAAGAATGCGACTGCGTTGTGCTTTCTAGAAATAGAGTGAGAAAAAAAGTGAGAAAGAGAGAAAGCAAGGTGAGAGTAACGACACCCTACACGTTCAAGTCGACCTGGTTTCCTCACCTATGACACAGAAGGGTTTTCTGGCAAACTTCAGCCTCCCTCTCCATCCTCGGTATCGGCAGCAGCATCCAGCCGCCCATATCCTCACGATGTACTCCACTCCAAAGACCACGATGGTCACGATTTCCTGGGGAACAAAGCAAACTGTCTGGGTTACCCTGTACCGCACCACTAGGCATGGCTGCTATATGGGTGCCTTATATGGTGACTGAGAGCTTGGGGTGGGCATCTCCAAAGATTTCTCTTAATATCTTTTTGTAAAAAGAAAAATCAACCAGCTCAAATGATTCAATGAGTTAAACTGAGTTGAGGGGCTACAGATGTTATACATACCAGGATGTACAAGGCACTCTCTGAGCTATTTTTGAACTCTCTGATGGTGGCAAAGACTGAGAGTATGAGACAGGAGAAGACCAAGAGGAAGCTGAAAGAGATAGGAGAGGGCACAAACACATTCATTACTTCTCCTATCTAAAGTATGTCACTGTTAAACATGTCAACTATTGTCATCTGTTCATGAATTTCTAAAGCCAAAGGGAGTGCTGTAGGGGTTTGAGTGGTACCCTCATCGACGAATCCATGGCAGCAACATCAGTTAGAGTGAGAGGAAGGAAGGAAGGATGGAAGGCAGGGAATGGTAACACCGAGGCCCTGGACAAGAAGGGCCAGAGCCGACTCTACTTCCTGAGGAGGCTCAGGTCCTTCAACATATGAAGTTCTCTGCTGCACATGTTCTACCAGTCGGTTGTGGCCAGTGTCATCTTCTTTGAGGTGGTGTGTTTAGGCGCTAACACCAGAGCCAAGGATACCAACAGGCTGAACAAACTGATCAGAAGGCTGGCTCTGTTGTGGGCATTAACCTGGACACCCTGGAGGAGGTGGCAGAGAGAAGGATGCTGGCCAAGCTGCTGGCCATCATGGATAATGTCTCCCACCCCCTCCATGACATGGTTATGAAGCAGCGGAGCTTATTCAGCCATAGACTGAGACAGAGAGCACTACAGGAAGTCTTTCCTGCCTGGCCGCCATCAGACTTTTTAACGCCTCCCCTACAGCTCAACTGAGGACCTGCACTTTAGACACTTTAGCCACTTCATTCCCCTTTCACATTCATTCACCCATTACCATTCCTTAACTCTGTATACGTCTACTAAATGACAGTAATGTAAAAAAGAAAAGGGGGGCCTCCACAGAAAAAGTTGCCCATGGCCTCCAGCAGTGTAGAGCCAGCCCTGGCACTTCAAGTGAGTCTAAGTGAAAAATACTATGTTTGCACACAGTAAATCCAATGACCGATGCAGGTGGAATGTGCAGCCAAATCAACTGACATCGCCATCAGCCTGCCTCTCCTCTCTGTGCCAGGACTCCTGGTATTTATCGGCTCTGTCAGTCAGTAGCTCCTGTCTGGAGAGACTAACACTGCCGTCCTCCTCCCTGCAGGCTGAGCCACCTTATATGGGGCAGGACAGCAAAGCCTTCTGCAGAGGTCATCAGTGACATAGTTGTTTATTAGCAACATCTTTGAACATGCGGAGGGAGAAAACAGGAAACTAAATGCATTGAGCTTTGACTTGACCGATGAAGATGAAGGCTGATGAAGACAGAGGCTAATATAGTAGAATAGAATTTAGAATGGAGCAAAATCATAGATGAAGCATCTCCTAATACAGGTAAAATCTGCAATTTCAATTGGATATAATACCAAAGGGATGGTCAGTGGTTTTGAGTAGACTGATGTGATACTAGGAGAGATTGAGGAGGAGTGGCTAAAAAATGTGACTGGCCGAGAACATCAGGCGAGCACTTCGTCGGCCGAAAGCTTTAATAGAATGAGATAGCATGTGATTCGAGGAGGAAAGGGGAGAGAGCCTCGCAGTTGGATCAGTCCTCAGGGATTTTCTTTAGAAGAGATCTTCTGGATGGGATCCAATGCAGAGCTAATGGAGAGGGCCTAGTGAAACCTAATACTGGGACAGTGGGGGATTTTGACAGAAGCTATCAGAGGCGAGGCCAGCCAACATGAATCACTGCACAGAGATACAGTAAAGATCTCCTTAGCACAATATGAGATGTTACACCTTCAACCTCTCACACTGCACTGAAGTGATGTAATTTACCAATACACAGGATCAGATGTTATTATCCCTATTAAACAAGGATGAGCGCATATGTAGAAACCACAAGGACATGGTTCAAATTCATGGGCAACTCCCATGGGTTAACTCCATATTAAGTGGGCGACCTCCAGAAGGCTGACCTGTATATTCAAGTTCAAGTCCCAGAAACATTTGCTGAAATGTCATAAGGTAAGGGAACGGCTGACCCTCTTGCTCGAAACAGCCACAGCTTCTGAAACAGCATTTCAGAGGCACCACTGCATTAGCAAACAAAAGGTAAACACCAGGACCTGTAGACGGCTTCATCCACTTCAGTATCTATGCAATCATATGATAAATTATGGATAAATAAGAAACGACATCCTCTCTTTTTGTCTGATTACAAAGCTTCCCATATACTCCTAGACTAAATTAGTAGTGGCTACAAATCCACATCATCCAAGTCCCCTGGATTTCCAGTACTAGTTTGCACTATCCATGCTTCTTCCTTCCATATGAGCCCTATGACCCCATTCTGACCCCTAGCTTCCCTGACTGTCCTAACCTACCTGATAATAATACGTTCCTTATTTGTTTTCCTTGACACACAAAGCAAATTTGATGCACATGGTTTGCTTTCTTGATGGGTAAAGAATTGATTTCAACTCTCAAATGCTGCTACCCCACACTTTCACATTTTGGTATGCTACTTAGTATTTCTACCTACTTGGGAAGGACTAACTTTAATTTCCTTTCTGCTGTTGTAGTCCTAGTTGTCATCTATATGTGCCCTGAATGACGAGAGGCGAGTTCCTCCCTGCCTCCTTTTGCCACACACAACCCATTTTCATTCCTCCATGATTACTTTTATCGGTTGTGCACCCTGCCGTGCTGTGGTAAATTTCAATGTTGTGAAGCATATATACGTGTTTGGAATAGGCTTTGAGCAGATGTCTGATGGTGGTTACAGGTACTCTGAAGCAGTCAAATGCTGCCCAGGGGAGCCAATTGCATTTCCCAGGTCCAGAAATACAACACGGGCATCTCTCTTGTTGTTTGGCTGATTGAATTTGCTACCAAATCATGCTTGTGTGCTCCGAGCACCCTGAGAAACCTGGTATTCCTGTTTCGTCCAGTTGCACTGTTGAGAAAATGTATTTATTGAGCAATTTCTACTTAAAAAAAAAGGAATCTTAACTCTTAATTTTACTATCATCTATCATATCAACATCTGAGGAAAAAGCTCCCTTGGATTTTTTCCTAAAAGTCTTTCTCTTATTGCTGCTGTGCACGATAACATGGGGATTATTCACATCGCATCCTTCTCTGTGTAAACTAATCCGACTGTCACTTAACTCCATGTAAACCCAGGTTGTTAGGGGGAAAACCCTTTCATACCGCTCATACAGCTACTTCTATGTACACTGAGCAGCCGTGTTGTTTAGCTACTCTTAAAGAGCTATTTTGCTTGACGGAAGAATAACATTTTTAACATTATTATTATTTAATTATCAATTAAAAATTAAAGATTTAACATTTGCATTCTTTGTTTTTTAATACAATGATGCAATACTGTCATTTTATCAAATACACCACAACTCAATTTCTTGTGGTTTATTGCCTAGGTAAACATAGCTAATGAAAGAAATGTTGTGGAGAAAGAAGCTAATTGGATGTCAGTTGAGCCGACACCCCTGACCCGACCTTCATCAGTAGCCACTAATGAGGATGCTCGCTAATGAAAGGGGTGAACAGAAACTGGCTCCTGGAGCAGCCAAACAATTAGCTTCCAGATCAACTTGCCTGTCCTTCCTTGGAGTCGGCAGGTAAGTGCAGAAGCGTCATCAAAAGACTGTGACGCCTACAGATTCCTTCATACCTCTCCATTATGAACGTCTAAAACCAGTCTAAGGAGGGGGGTTCTGGTTATGAGTAAATTGCAGATATGGTCAATATACTCGAAGTCCTTGTCTCTTCAGGAGAGTACAGAGCAATACAGTAGGTGGTGGGGAACCAACAAGATCCTGGAAATGAAACCGCCATCCTGATATGGATCAAATTTACCCTGTATTACTACAATGTTATTCCAAACTAGAGAAAAGCGTGTTTTTGTATTGGCTCAGTAAGAGGATTGATTGCTTCTGGTTGTATACAGACAGATGCTCATTCAACGAAGCTCTTGAAATAGCAGCGTTGTGACACATAGTGTACTATACATATAGTACACACAAACACCCACACGTCAATAGAGCTCAATTTCCACACCGCCTCATCTGGACTGCCACTTCCAGCCCCGCTATAAACCCAATTAGAGCAAAAATCACATTCAGTCTTGGATTTGTCAGACAAACACCTAGACACCGGCCCTGCCTGTTGCCGGAGCCGTCTAGACGACATTTGTTAGAACGTGACTATTGATCAATCTGGATGAGGGGGCAATTCTTGGAAGCAGAAAAGCCTGCGTTTCCCTGTGAGCTGCAGATAAAGGAACATTGATTTGCCGTGCTCAGCAGGACACCGCCCGTCCAGACCTCCCCATTAAGCTAATTTTGGACTGCGACGAACTTGAGGAGAGCAACTGAAGAAAAAAGGGATTTTCACTAAGCAAATTGCGATGACCATGTGCCAGCACTGCGGGTTTGGCTCTATGAGCCTCTCTGGGGAAGTTGAGGATGATGGTGACTTTCTGGAGCGCTCATCTGGAGGGAAATAAAGACGCTAGTAGGCCTGCTATCGGAGCTACCTGCTGTCAGTGTGTTGCTCATGAGCCACTGGAGTACCTGGCCCTGCATGCAAAGCAGCCATTACTGGGAAATATTGGAGACGTTTGCCTTGAGGTTATTGGAAAAAGGGTTTTTGAAAAGGACTCTTCACTTATAATATATCTTGTGTTTATTTTTAAAGCAGTGAGATTTTCCAAAGACAAATAAAAAGTGAGATGCAAATAAATCAATTAACCAACAAAAACAAAAACAACAAAAATCTATTAAAATAACGTCCCTTGTAGCACAGGAGGGGAGTGGCCAAGTTAAAACTTAACGAGTAAAAGTTATGGGATAGAAGCCAGTTACAGTGGTCCTGTAAACAAGAAGAGAGGTTATGTGGTAAAGTGGTAAAATAAGTTGCTGTACAGACATTTTAGAAGTTTGAATTCTAGATAAAAGTCAAGGTTGAGGAAGCAACCCATCAGAGACCAGCTGCACCATCTAACCTTTTTAATTTTATTGGACATCTCAATCTGTTGCCTCTGTCCTAGACTCATTTCTCCAGTGCAGCAGAATGGTGAAGAACTGGACCATGTCCTCAAACTGTCTCTCTGAACCTCATCAGGAAGGTTTTTCCAGATAAACTATCCCGCTTCACTGTCTTCATTTGCTGATTGATCATTTTCTCTATCATTTGTTTTTCCCGAGCCCTTGTCACTTTGCACTCCTCTTCAGTGGGTACAGTCCTGTGTGCCCTGTGTTCCATTTTGGTGCTGAACTGACACACTTTATCATCCTTACAAAAGGGTTGCGGAGCCCTTCAGGTCCTGAAAGAGTCCACTAAATAATGAGGCTCTTGGTGAGATTTTCGGGCCCCCAGCTTTGAAACCCCCACTGAGCAATTTAACGTTTAAAAGACGTCCAAATGATTTATAGCATCTGGGCTAAAATTAGGATACATAGGGATTAAAAGTGAAAGTTTAGTAGACGTGTACACACATTAAAGCACTATCTTGTACATATGGACTCTCTGGTGCATTTCTGATATTTACAGCTGTTCATGCATTATGTAATGATGTATTCACTGCTTGGTCAAAAACTGGGCAATACACAGCCAAAAACATCTGGGTGACATGAGAGCTAAAGCATAGATGAAAAGATTGAAAAGATGTGGAGTGCTCAGTGGGTCCAAACATCACAGGCTTAGCTAGATCAAGGATGCCAGCTAGTGGAGACAAATTTGGTATTTCAGCAATGAAAGTGTTGACGCTGAGGTCTGGTGTCCGACTGAGAGTCTTTTTGCATACTGGACATTGACGCGGGTGAGTGCTGACAGACTACATCTGTTCTCCAGACGGCAGGCTGCTGGAGGAAGCCTTTGCTTCAAAGCCAGAAATAAGTGGCTTGGGGCAAATAAACCCAGACACAGTGGGAATTTTACAGGATACTTAAGATGTGGATCCAAAAGAGTATCCTTAACTGAACATCTATTCCATAAGAAATGAGGTACACCATGTAAGTGGGATGTTTGATGGACAAGCCCTCTCATGCGCACCCCCCCCCCCCCCCCCCCCGCCCTGCACTGCTGGTGGACCACTGACAGAACAGTAGGGATGGCCTTGTAGAGAGGGGGAGAGAGAGAGGTACTCATATTCCCCCTATCGATCACTGGCACATGCATTACAAATGCAACCGTGGAACAAAACACCTGCTCAACATTTCCAGAGGATTCCAATACTAACCTAAACATGAGCAAATCTGCAATATTTCTTCCCCAGTTCAAGGCAATGGTGTAATTTTGTTTGTCAAGCGCTATATTTACGTTTGGAGATAAAGAAAAAGAGTGAAGGAGGAGGGCAAAGATTTGACTCAAATCGGGATGCAATGGAAGTAAGAATAAGAGTTAGGAGATGAAATGATGTGGAGGCTATGAATTATGCATGGAGCAGAGTCGTGGTCACACTCCAGCAGACGCTCTAGCAGCGTGGATGGCATATTATGAACTTCGCTGTGCCTCAAGCTGCCATTTTGGTAACGATAGGCCCACAAGATGGTCATATGTTTTCTTACTTTTCTTGCATCAGATTTTTTCCGTGCTATGGGAGGGTCTGATTTGAGGCAGCACATATGCCGATGACCTTGTTCTACTTGGGCTGATTGCACTAGTTTGTTTCCAGATGCTGCATTATCCTACACAAAATATCACAGTTGACTGTTCGATTCAGCCATAAAGCAAACAACAGTCGGTCTATGGAGGCCACCCAAAAAGACAGAGTGGAGGAGGAGCTCTGTTTTAGTCGGTCGCTATAGTATTCAATCAATATTTAAGAAGGGACCCTGTGCCTGTGTGAGTGTGTGCATTTTCAAATTGAAGCACAGGCTTGCTTCTGTCCTCCCGGACGTCTCAGGGGAGTTGATATGCTCTGTGCGCTGAATTCATCACTGTGCCCATTTCAACCCCTCTCTGAGCCACTCTCCATTCACACCCACTTTCACAGCAAGCTTGAAATCAAAAGGGGGGCCCGTCAGAGGGATTCAGGCAGGGGTGTATTGGAGGATAAACCCACATACATGCAGTTTACCCACTTTTTTATTTGCAGAATGGAGCTCATCTACCTTTATAGGTATAAATCTTTGAACTAGCTTATAGCATACACCATCAAACTGATGTAAGTTATACATGATCTAGGGTGTTTTAGGGAAGAAATAAGCATAAAGGAGTGATTTTACAACAATAAAAGCACTCATCATATTTTGTTCACATTGGTGGTTGTTTGCCTCGTGATGACCATCTATGGCAGGTCATAGATCACATCACTGGATTCTGGCACTAACTCTTCGGCATGACTCAGACAATGACTTGCTCTCAACCCAGATCGCACTAACCCAAACACGCTGGCTGCAGCATCTAGCCTGAAAACGATTAAGAAGCAACTTGGGCTGTTTTGCTGCTAACTCCTGTAGCTAGAGCACTTTATTTTATTAGAGAAAAGATGTGCAGAGTCCGTGACAAGCTATGAAATGCACGACTGCAGTCAATTAGAGAAAAGTACTGACGCGGCAGGGAGCTGTCCACGGGCCGTGGTGCTGAAACCAAATCACACAGCACTGCCGCAACATATGGTAATACCAATCACACCAAATCAATGGGAATTAATGGCGCGTGAAGTGCAGGCCCGTATCAGATATAAAGCTATCCCTATCAAGCTTGGCCTACAGCAACAAAAACCTCTTTTTTTTTTCTTTAAAAAAAAAAAAAAAAAGCGACAGCTGAATTGTCTCATGTCATCATGTGGCATAGCAACTCATGCCAATTTCATATGGGCATGAGTTTCTGCAAGGAGTTATGCAGTACAAGTGATACCATCCTCCCTCAATATGCAGGCTATAGGCAGCATGAACATAGGCTATCTGAAAATAACCATCAATGTAGTATACCCCACACACACCCCAAAATAACCATGGCACAGTAACATGACACACACTATGACAGAATCAACATGCTTGCTAATAAACCTTACACATAAGCGTGGTAGATGAACGCCCATCCCCGCGGTCTTTCCAGCGCATTATAGAGGAAATTCTGCAGTCTCCGATAGCTGGCATTTTTCTTGGACGGTCTGGGTCTCCCGGCGGAGATGCTGGACCTCGGTCTGCAGAGGATGCTGCTCCGCTTGGTGCTCTCCGAGCCCGCAATGAGCAGCGCCCCGTCCCTGCTGGATTCGGGAGCCCCGGGGTCCAAACCGACGAATCCGACTTTGTGCTTCTTCTCCCCGGCTTGAGTTGGGTAAACCCCGCCGTTGAGAGATTTCTGCACCATTCTAAAGTCGAGGCGACCCCAGCCAAGAGTTTGCCGTGCCCTTGCCGCGGGGATGCATCACCGGCGAGGGGTGTGTGCTGCTGGACGCAGTCGGTGTCGGTCCCTCTGGAAAAACCAATTGCAATAACCACGCGAAACTGCAATGTGTATGCTTTTGCCTTAGTCGCTTCCGGCCGTTTGACACACACACAGCAAGGAGGCAAATGCACCTTATTTCCACTCTATAGTCTAATCACGGTGAACATCAGCAAGTTATAGTTGCATTTATTTAGAGTGTTCAATGGAACATGCAAAAATTCATATTTCAAGATAATGTCTTTAATAAGAGGGTGTTAGACATCTCTGTCAAAACAATTAAAAGCTGCTGTCAGACAGGAGGCTATCATTTCTGTGTTATGAGAACATAAACCCGTCCATCCCAAGATAACCCTTCCTACTCAAGTGCAACCCAGGAGAGAAGCTTTCATTTCATGATGCACGGTCACACAATCTTCATATGTGGAGCTTTCTTCAGTCAGGGTAATGGACACGTAGAACTATGTCAGCCTCGCCTATTTTGTGTTTGCCTTCCTCACCATGGTCCTGCTTGAGCAATGGTAAAGGACTTGTAAAGGACAAAATCTGAAAATATCTCTCAACACCAATAAGAGTTAAATGGAACCAAGCAAACTGATGTTAACGAGGATAAAATAAGTTCTAGTAACTTGCAGCGGTTTTGTTTTGATTGAATTCAATTTGGCTCGATAAGCATCAGGTTAGAGTGGACAGAAAACAGAAACCACTTCAGCTATAAGTCCCTTTCTGCTTGCCTGAAGGTGTGCACTTAGGCTGCTTCACTTAGGCTGTGTTCACAGGCTAAGTAGAACACAGTTTTCAGTGTTCACTCATTTCCTTTTTGACCCCTTAGTGTGAAACTGCAGTTATACAGACTGAAGGCAGGATAAAGATGGACAGGACACGTTCTAAAACAAGAAAATGTCAAACCAAATACTAGACCATCAGAAAATACATGGACATACATTGCGAAGGGTCCTTAGAAGAGGCAAACCACTACAGCTGATTGGGCATCTTGACATTAGACCTCATTGTAAAGCATGTATTTATCCAAAGACATCATCATACTGTGAACATTTTATTTACTAGCTTGTTAAGGTTCCATTTACAATGCTAATTTTAGAAAGATTCAAAAAAATCCTTTGTACAGTTATTTTCAGGCAACGTAACATTGCAAATAAGGTATTTACAGTAATGAAACATTAGGATAATGTAAATAAATGAGTAATCAATGACATATTTGTTTTCCACCAACATACTGCAGTCATTAGCTGAATTAAACTTAACATCGTAACAAGCACTTTAGAAGTTAAGGGTAACTGATGCTGCTTTCTGAGTTAAGAGAGTCTGCACTGTTCAGATTAAGAACAATTTCTAATGTGAGAATGGATACAAACGCAAACATCAGTTGATTGTTATTACATGCCTACTGTGGGAGTCACAGCAGCCACGCTCGCGCTAGGGGAAGTGTAGATCCCAAATTTCAACATGCTCATTTGGGATCTGACAGGAGCTTTTAAATAAATAAAAAGGGGGCTGAGTGATCCGTCTGAAGAGCGCAGCAGGTCCACAGACTCAAAGGGCGCTTAACAGTTGAAGACATCGACAACACTGTCAGTGAGGTTACGCTCGGCCAAGAGAAACAGCTTCTCTTCAAATGTACAATCATGGATACAAAAAGAATTTTAAACGTTTTACATACTATATTATGTCCATAAAAATAATCAAATTTAAATTATAGCATTACTCTCGCTGCCGTAAGACACAAACCCTATTCTTTCTTTTTTTTCAGTTACAGTTTTGTATGTACAAGAAAATAAAATCTTCAGTAAAATAATGCTACTGTGTCTCAGTCAAATGATCCCTTTGTTTACGTCATCCACAAACTGCTTACAGTACGTTTTTGCTAACACTGCAACTTGATTGGACGAACCATTGTGCTTATTTCAATACTTACAGTAAATACTACGGTCTCAAGACAATTTAAGAGCCAATTTCAAATCAAAATGTCCGAGTTAAAAGAAGGCAGTTCTTCAACTAGTACTTATGAACTAATATATTAATAATTTAACAATGATTTAACATCCCAAGCTGCTGACATGAACAGCTCTGTATAGTTAGCTTTAGCTTCCTTTCCCCTGATTCTGTTTAGCTAGCTTCTATTCGTCCGCCCTCACTCGCACTCCCTGAAGCTCAACACTTCCTGACATAATAGACATAAATAAAATGAAATACACAAGTCGTCTAAAAAAAATGGCATGCCATTGGTCCTTTAAATACTGTTTCAATATGTAGGCTGGAATGCTTTTAAATTCTTTAATACCTGATGTAAGTGAGGAATAAAAATGCTCCTTCCAGATACAATAAATAACTATCCTTCATATAGTGCAGTAATACAGTACTCACACTAAACCTACAGTAATTGCACATTAACCACATGCAATGGGGCCAAAGCCAGAGCGGCCCCCTTACCGTCCGCCTTTTTCATCTATCCCTCAATCCCTACTTCCATCCCTCTATCTATTCTTTCACTTTCTCCGACTATTGCTGCAATCGTTTTAACCAGCCGTCATACATGAATACCTTTGGGGGTTCGGGTATTCTAACTTCACCTTCGGGGTCCAAAAAATGGAGCCCCGGCGGACCGACCAGCCCGAACAGAGAAAGAGACAGCTCTCTGGAGTTTTGCAGTCCAAGGCAAAATGGATAACAGTTGCGTTTAGGATGAGAGTCAGCTACAGGTAGTTTGGTTAATCCAGTTAATAATAGCTCGGTTATGAGCGTGATCATTGTAAATGTCTTCTTCATGAGGCTTCAAAGAGGGCATCGCCTTTTGAGATTTTGGACCAGTTCCTTGATGGCTTGTCGAGTCGTTCAGCCCCGTCTAGATGGACGGCCGGAGCAGTAACACTTCTAGGTGCTGCCAGGGAAGCGACAGGACATCAGTCGGCTGTACGGTCTTGCTGAGCTGGAAGGGTTAACCTGTACGTCGCACAGTGCTTACATGCTGGAATGATCCCTGCGTAGTTGGGAGGCAACGGGGGCAACAAGGGTCTCGCAATCATCGGTGTCTCTCGGAGGGAAAGCAGTGAGACTTTCACTCTTGCTCACTTGTCATCTCTCCTCCCGTCTTCCTCGCCACGTTCACCCTCGCGTCAATGAGGCTTATGTTGATCCATGATTAAAAAAAAACAAAAGGTTCTAGAGTAAAACTGGAGCGACGCTTCCCTTAGAGTTCTCCATCTGAGGGTGGCAAACACAGCTTGAAGAGCCTGTTGAAACAGAGAAACTTTAGATGATGGGGACTGCATCGAAGTCTAAGGCCATAAAATGAAGCACTCGGCTGTCAGCACAGACAGACAGACGTGCCTGGAGGTGGTTTATACAGTACCTTGGGGCTGAGGGGGGCATCTGGTCCATCACCTTCAGATTTTTAGCAGAGAGCTCCACTCTTGTTCCCTGGTAGAGAAGAAAAGTATGTTACTGGTTTGTTCAAATGAAATGATTCCAGTTAGTTCTAGTGCTCTGAAAGGTAAATGAGCGAAAAACACATAATGTCTAGGCATACTTCCTCTAAGTAAAGGCAGAATAGAGACCATTAGCATTGCATTGCATTGCATTATGTAATGCAATGCAAAAGGTTGCAGAGTGAACGCGTTTCGGTCTAGCCATGGTCATGGCCATCTTCACTGCCATGTCTCTTGGCCTTAGGCGTCTCTAAACGTGTGGTGAGTTCTTCAAAGAAATATGTCACAGACCGCCAAATAAACACACACTAGGCCACCGACTTCTATTTGATATCATTTTGTCCCAGAGACCTTCATGGGAAGACTTTTGGTGTTGATTTGTATAACTGTCTATGTATGTGGGGAGGTAATAGTGGTGGTGTGAGTCAAACGTACGATTAGAACAGACACTTAAACATTCTATAATAGGAATAATCTGTATTGAATTCCATTATAGTGCAATCAAACTATTCCGTGTGTTGCTTTTGTGGGACCCCCGGAACCTCCTGAAGGACCCCTGGGAGTCCCCGGACCCACTTTGATAACCACTGCTCTAAGGGGGTACCTGTTTGCGCATGATGTCCATGGTCTGCATGATGCAGCGGGGCAGGAGGCCGTGGTTCCTGGCCAGGATCATAGCCTGCTCCAGTGTCACACTTAGGGTACATCTGAGAAGAACATAAAGGTCAAAGGTCAAACGGTGTGCATAGCTCTGTTGAAGCTCTGCGTGAAGGTTGCATGTACACTCTGTGGTCACCTCGAGGAGGAAATGAATGAGGCGAGGCAGCGCTTTCGCGATTCAGTAGTGCACGTCAGGAGTACATAACTTTGCACCATAAATCTTTATTTGAGCCGACAGCCCCGCGATACTACATAAGTGGTTTTCTACTGCCACACTGACCTCTGCATGCCAGTGCCACACATGGTGATGTGGCAGGCTCCCAGGCGGTTGCACAACTCTGAGGACACACACAGCACGCTGACACCCGACGGGTGGCCCTGGGCGCTGTGGCGGACATTGATGTAGGACTGCATCAGTCGACATAGGTCGTCCAGGGTGTTGAGGGGGCGCAGCAGCTATGAGGGGGAGAAAGTTGGGGGTGAGGGGCGTTTCAGTGGTCAAATGGATCGGTACAGTAGAAATACGATATTGCAAAAAATGTCTTAACATCTTAACAAGTCATTTGGTTTACTCTTGAGTCTTGAGGTTCGATTTTCCTTAAAACAAGCAAAAAAAACAATTCTATGCCAATTCAAAACCTGTTTTGAGAATTTTCTTGAAACAAGTGACACGATCTTGAAATAAAGCGGATCAATCCACTAGCATCAAGATCAGGTCACTTGATTCAAGAAAAGTCAGGAAACAAGTTGATTAGAATTGGAAGCACTGGCAGATATTTTCCACTTGTTTAAGGAAAACAACATTTTAACACTCAATAAAAGACTGACTTGTTAAGATGGATCTTTTTTGCAGTGTGGTTTGCAAGGAGGTTTAAGTATGACTCCCTGCCAGGCAGACTATGGCTCTAGATACTGAGACTACACTTAAGATTGTTTGTGTCAGCTATAATCACTGGAATCTATTTCAACTAGAGTCAGTTTGGGGCACTAAAATATCAATTCTATTCTAGGAGTATTCTATTTATTGCTCGGGTTCAAATGGAATAAATGTTTAAGTGAATTTTATTGACATGGAAGTGTTGAGGTTAGTTGGGGTTAATAAGGGAATCTTGACGAGCTACCGGGGATTTCCAGTGGAATACCAGGATGCCGGTTCATCTTACTTTGGAAATGCTTGGTTGAAGGTCTCTAACTTCAAGGCCCAGTATCTGCGCTTGCATTTATGTTCAGTCACAAAATTATATACACAGCGACTTATGTTACATGTGACAAAAGACCATACACACTGCAATGTACAGAATCTATAACCACAGCAAAAGTAAGTTCATGGGAAATACTTGGAAATGTGAGAAGTCAGAATATATGTTTACCTGGTCAATCTTCATAGCGGTGGTGTTTGAGTCCGTCGGCAGGTTGGACTTCTCCAAATAGAAAGCCCTGTTGGGACAGAAAACATTCCACTTTTTACAACTCTGGCTGCCTGGCTCCATAATCTATAGACGTGCCTTCTCTGACTCACTTTGTTTGGGGGGTGAGTCATCTAGTAGAGTACTGCACTATATATTTAGGGTGAGTCTGCAACCTATAGGGCTGCAGCCTTTTAGCTGATTAACAGACTTAGGAGGCATTAGCATCTAAGTTGAATATGATGATGATTGATGATGATGTTGCAGGAGTTATTTCCTAGGAAATGTATACACACACGTCTGATATCATGACCATATTCGCAAACTATGCACTGGTCTTTGAGAAATGCTACATTTGAAGGGGTCATTTGTCATGACTAAATCTATCTTCAGTCAGGGACAGGCTCAACTGAAACCTGCATTGAAACATTTCTGACCTTGACAGCAGCTCAAAGACAAAAGTGAAACGGCAATCCATGCATAGTTTTTTCTTGCTTATGCAATACCGGGGGGGGGGGGGGGGGGTGAACTCTCCCTTTAAGGTGAATTATATCCAGTGTGCTAGTGAGCAAGCTGCTGAGAGCTGTGATGCAGTGTAGCGTAGCATACCTGAGTCTGCGGTAGTAGGCCTTGACCCTCTCTAGTGAGACCGCATTGGTGCGCTGCTGGAACTCCTCCATGGCCATGCAGTCCTGCTGGGACACTCCCTCTGGACGCTCCAGAGCTGGGACGAACAGATGAAGAGCATTTAGCTTAACAGGCACGTTTGTATTACAAGACATGTGAGGACCCTCATTGACTACATTCATCCACTAACCCCCTAACCTTACCCCTCACCACTACGTGCCTAAACCTTCACGCTTTACCCTAATCCTAATTTTAACCTTTACCCTAAACCTAAACTAGCTAAACTGTGACCAACAAAATGGTATCACTTTGCAGGATTTCTCTCACTCACACACACACACACACACACACACACACACACACACACACACACACACACACACACTTTAGCATCTGCAATATCACCAAGTGCCCCATAATTCTCCTCAGACTGCCAGACACACTATTCTCCAATAGGTGGCGATGTTCGTCAAGATATCCGGACTACTGAGTCCCTCTGAAGCAGCGTGTCACAACACTTTCTTCCACTTTGAAGTACATGAGAACAATATGAGCTCTCTGACAGGGTTACTGTTCCAACTGGCTCTTGACTATGGAAAATTAATGGCCAGCTGGCGGACAGGAATGATGCTTAATCTGTTATCCATTAATACTAGCCCAGCAGAGACTGATGGGGAATTACAAGGAGCGTGGCAGGGCAGGAGCATGTGAAGGTGGAGAATTTCACTGCAAAAAAGATCTGAACAAGTCATGTAGTCTAGTATAGAGTTCACATCTTGTTTCCCTAAAACAAGTGAAAATATCTTGATATTAGATGAGCTATCAGTCTTATTTTAAGATATTTTCACTTTCAAAACAAGTGAAACTGCACTGGAAACAAGTGAAATTGTCAGATAGTTTCACTTGTTTTAGGAAAACAAGATTTAAACACTCAATACTAGATTAAATGACTTGTTAAGATGGATATTTTTGCAGTGTTCAAATGGCCTAGAGAAAGGCTTCAACATAACTGATATGCAGCTGTGTGTGTTCAGAAGGCATTCTAAAAAACATTACATTTAATTGTTATATTATGTGGGGTTGTACCTCTACTGTGTCTCTACTTGAGTCTCTACTGTGCAGCTCACTTGGTTTAAACCCCAAAACGTAGCCCTGCCATTGTTGGAGCCTTGCTCTACCCACTGAGCTCCACAGCGGGCTTGTCGCCCCACCGTGCCCCCAGCCGCTCACCCCTGGTGAAGAGGACGGTGTGGAGTTTGAGGCTGCCTCCGTTCTGCAGCCGACTGGGCAGCTCATTGAAGTGACAGCTGTCCAGGTACAGGGTGACCCTCAGGGCCTGTCGGCTGCCCTCCACCTGGTAACACACCGGCGTATCTGGAACACACACACACACACATATAAGTTAACATGACTTTGATCCTAGTGGCCCTGGGTTAAAAAAGAAAAGGTTTGCTGGGAATTATAATGACTTAAGTTCATATTGTAATTCATTCCACCTAAAAAACAGGAAATGTGTTTTATAATTGTTTCATTCCAAAATTATGTATTTACCATTTAGGAAAGGTGACAAACTGATGATGGAAAAATATATCTCAGTCTGGTACGTCATTGAATTTATTAAATATCTTGCGGTTACAAACTAGCAAAAGCTGAAGAAAGTGATTTCTTTGGAAGATGCTCTATTCTTGTGTAGATGTGGTGCGCCATGCCAACTGTAGGCAGCTTCAAAGGGCAAAGACAAAACCACCTCGCCTCTTGGGAAATTTGCTGCAATGCATTAAAACGCACAACGGTGACGTTTTCTGATTCCACCAACAACAGATGACAAGAAAAAATTTCTAAATAAAGTGACTGAGTATCTGATGCACAAGCAGCACTAGAAAATGCAAGAGGTGATCTTTACTGAGCAACCTTTAGGGTCAGCGCTTACATGGCTCTGTCCAACCTATAGCTCCTATCTCACTGAAGCTGCGTCCATACCGTCAAAGTGTACGCTGCAACAAACCATCTGCCTATGAAGACAGCGACGGTCTGTCTGCACTGCAGCAGTCAGAGCTGGACCCCCCGTTGTGCCCGAGGTGCTGAGCATGCACCTTCAGCACAACGGGGGGTCAAACTAAATAGGTTTTCAGGGTTGGACAATGTGGGATGATATGTGTGTCTGCATATGTATATGTATGCATGCCCGTCTTCTTACTTGCACAGGTACACAATATATGTATGTGTGTGAGTTTGCACGTGCACTGTACGTGCGCCCCCTAAATCCCTGCCTCATTCATAGATTTACCTCCTAAAATGGGAAGTGCATGTTGTGCATTTCCTTTAAGCGGCAATCTCTGCTGGCCATATTGAGGCTGCTGAAAAGGAGAACCGATTCAGGATGCGGGTGTTCTTTATATCCGCTGACTTTGAGGGCCCTGGGGGCCTCCAGGAGCCCCGGTACTGAGGTAATTAAAGGCCGGGTATCTTAAACTTTATATGCACTGATGGATTTGGTTGCACCCTCTGTTGAGACTAGTGTCCTACACCACCGCAGTCAAAGGCTGAGTCTCAAATAAATAAATGCATTGTGCTGACCTTCAGTGCATTGACACTGCAGCAATGCACCAGGATATTTTTCTACTGCAGCACATATATAAGTTAATGCAAGTGTTTTACAAATTAAATATATTATTGAGCATTTAGTAGTATGTGTGTAAGTATGTTTAGTTCAAGCCCCACACTGCCTCTCAGAAAAAACCCCATCTGCACCCATCTTTAACTTCTGGAGCCTTCATGCTGTTGTTTTAGCTCCCTATTCATTGGCTTTCCAACGAACAGAAAATGCCTGCAATGTCAAATTGACCCTCAATAGCTACCATCCATCAACATAATGGAACTTTATTCAGTGTTGGTGGAAATCGTACAGCTGCTCGTTACCAGCAGTCTGGTTTGAATGGGGCCAGTCAGAAACGCTCTTTGTTGATGGGAGTCTCTTACTTGCGACGAGACACTCGTCCTCCAGCGGCCTGAAGAACACAGTGACTTTGTCCAGGTCCAGCAACGCTGCCTTGGTGTCCTCCAGCATGGTCCGCTCCTCCTTCTGCCGGGGGGAGGAGAGAATGAGAGCTCAGAGATCGGTCTAGGAGGAGAGTTTGGATCATTTTGAAGACGGCTGTGTGGCTAGATGATCTGATGATGTGGCATGAGGATCCAAAACACTTGACTCAGAAGTAGATCCATTAGTAGAGTCATTGTATTCTTTCATGGCATTTGCTTAAAGCTGCACAAGTCTCCTCAACATAATCACAGCAACAGAAAAGAACATCCCATCCCCACTAACTGAGACGCCTTAGATTCACTCTCTTTGCCCAAATGAAATTCTGGTGTCGGGTATGGTCAAATATCCAGCTTCCAGAAAGCTGGACTCACTGATGTAAGATGAGTTACAGTTGCGGGTTCAGTGTCTTGCTAGACCACCAACCACACCATGACAATACTACCACCATTTCCACCACTACCACTATAACCCATGTTGCCCCCCTCACCAGGTGCGGTGCTAGCGTGGCCTGGAAGTGCAGCATCACTCCGATGACGGACACCTGCTCCAGCCACTTGCGGCTGGTCTCCTTGCTGTCCTCTTGGTACTCCCCGGCGTTGTTGAAGCGCGCCCGCAGCGCCGCCAACAGCTGCTCGGCCAGCGTGCACAGGGCGCCCGTCGCCGCCTGGCAGAAGATCACATCCCGCCGCAGCTGGAGAGACGTGTCTGGTTGTGGGAGGGGGAGGAATGAGGGTGATGGAGGGAGGGAAGGATGAGTTAAGAGGGTATAAGGTGGGGAGGTTATGGGGAGATGAGGGGGGTCAAAGCGAGTGGAGGTGGGGTATGAAAAAGAAGGGGTGAAAGGAAGAAAGGTATGGGGGAATGATGAAGTGAAAAAGGTGAGAAGGTCAGAGTAGACAGGAGTTAAAAAAGGGGAGGAGGAGAGATGGGAGGGGTTGGGCATGTGAAAGGGGGAAGGTCAAACGATAACAGAGGTTAAAAAAAACGAAAAAGCTTCAAGATGAATTTCTCATCATTTCCTGCAATGAATTTACTGAATCCTCCTCCTCCCTTCCTCTCTCTGTCACACATGTACAATCTCATCATCAATCAATCTGAACATGACTTTAACACGTCATGTGAAACGAAAGCATCCTAACCCCCCCCATCCATCCTAATCAGCCATGGCCTGGAGGAGCTCCAATATGTTCCCTTAGCCTGGATTCCCCGAAGAGGAGATCTCCCATTAACTAGCACCATATGCCACTCTGCCCACTTCATACTGCCTCGACACCTTCCCTCCTTCCTGTACAGACACACATACAACCAGCCTCGACCTTTTACCCAGAAGACCTAGCGACGCTTTGGAAACCTGAGCTGTGAGTATCAATTACAGGTAGAGGGAATTCAATTTAACCACCAAAATAAAATAACAATCTGTCAAAACGGCTTATTTTCAACTGAACATAGCTGACGATAGAAAGGACAACAGGAAGTTAAATGTTTAGGGTCATGATGTATTTTATATGACATAACATGAGAATTAAACCAACACTACTGATTCCCTCATTCACATCTTTGGGTGAAACCACACATTCATGGCAATTGCCTCATTTAATTTGCCTTACTACAGCTAAATATCACCCAATGTAAAGAATTCATCATCTAATGTCACAATTGCCTAAAAGTTCAACTTAATTAAAAAAAAATTTAAAAAAAAGAAAGTTTTCGATGTTTATTAAGACCTCCAAAAACTGTATTCAAGACATTTTAATACTTTTTAGTCCTCAAATGTAGACTTTTTTAGGACCCGCAGGACTGGCAGCGCTCTATCGCTATGATGAATGACCTCATTTGCAAACTGCAGTACCCTGTTGAAACCCTTTAAAATGCTTTAGGTGTGCTGCCTGAGACAGAGCTGTGCTGATTGATGACACAGCCTGTCTTGACAACTCGTGGTAACAGCGTGAAGCACGCCGTGAGTACGAATCAGCAGCAGTCGTACAAGAAGCCTACCTGTGCACTTCAGCAGGGCCAGAAGAAGCTGGTTCTTTCCATCTGCAGAGGGAGAAGAAAAGCAAGGTGTAATGACGGTAACTGTAGACTTGGTGTGTGTGTGTGTGTGTGTGTGTGTGTGTGTTCCACTAACCATCTACAAATCTCTGCAGGCTCTCCACCAGGGTTTTGATGGAGTTGGGCAGGTTCCAAGGGTCCTCCTGGATGTTCTTGTGGATAGAGTAGCGGCAACGGACCGTCCAATCTTCTGTATGGCGAAACTCTGTTCACATAAAGCCGAGGGGCGGGTGAGAGCGTGTGTGTGTGTGTGTTTCTGGTGTGTAATGGTTGTATAAACGGAAGCTTGATGACACACCCTTTCACCTCACACATGTAAGCAAGTACAGACACACACACACACACACACACACACACACACACACACACACACACACACACACGTACCTGGCTGGCTGTGGTCAGGATGAAAGTGCTTGGTCTCCTCGCAGGCCTTGGTCATGACAGGCCCTTTGAGTAGGCTGTTGATAGAGTCAACCTGTGTACACACACGCACACGCACACACACACACACACACACACACACACAGATTGTCAGGTAATCAATCAGTTTTTCTCTGTACTTCTCCCCCTCCCTCTTTCACACCTCTCTTATTCCAGCTGCCTCCGTCTTTCTTTCTGCGTCATTAAAACACACACACACACACACATCCTCACACACACACAAACATACACACCACCCCCAAGCCGCTTCTGGCTTAAGTCCTTCAGCATCGACAACAACAAAGCTGGCGTTTGAAGGCCCCCTGAGCTGCTGTTTACATGTGGAAAAAGCTAGAGGAGCCAAAGTGGTTGCACCCCGCAGGGGGTCAAAGGACATCAGATGCCAGTAAGAGAAAAAGAGAGCTGGAGGGAAGTCTTGAACTTGGGTGAAGTCAGTGTATCTGTGCAAAATGATGTATGTGTGTGTGTGTGAGACAGAGAGAGAGAGAGAGGGAGAGAGAGGGAGAGAGAGGGAGGAGGTCAAGTGAAAGCTGAGAGAAAACCAGGAGGCTAACCAGAGGAGAGATAGCGCCGTGAGGTAACTCAGCCCAGATGTTGACCGATTACTATCACAATCATCTATGCCAAGTGGGTTGGAGGGGCTGGTGTGTGTGTGTGTGTGTGTGTGTGTGTGTGTGTGTTTGTGTGTTTGTGTGTGTGTGTGTGTGTGTGTTCTTGTTTTGCTCTCCTTCCGAGAACCAGTTAGCCTTTTAGAACTTTGTAGTCACGAGGCTCATCCTCACTTTAAGGGCCTAGTTTAGAGACTAGGGTTTAGGGTTTAGGTTAGAATTAGGATTAGATTTGTGACGTTGTTAACTGATCAACTTTAATTGATCAAATGTCAACTTCCTCCTTCAACCAAACATTCAGCATTCAGACACCAAACGTTGGTCTAACTGATCCCAGAACGCTCCTTCTGCCTCCAGTGGCTCCAGCGGGTTACCTGGTTGAAGAGGTGCTCCAGGCAGCCGTGCAGCTTGTCCTGTTTGTCCGAGGAGATTCTCATGTCACACGGCAGCTCGTCTCCTAGGAGGAGGAAGGTTCCAGTGTTCAGATTATGATGCATCAAAATAGAAAGGCACGTGTCGATAATATTCCTTCAATATTGCAAGAGAGGTTTTATGCTCACTGATGAGGCTGATAAAGAAATGGCTTAACTCAGTAGCATTGACCGACAGTTCAAAAGGGCTTTGGACTGAAATCAGTAACAGATCTGTCCTAGAAACGTCTAGCACCGCCTCTCCCGTGGACTAGAATATACCAGTGCATTTCTTTGTTTTGGTGATGACAGCATGATATATGATCAACATTTGCCGAGTGTTTTTTTTCTTGTGGATGTGCTTGTTCTGACATTCAGGAAGTCTGCTCACGTCAACCCAGCTAATGGAAAAGCACCAAATTGAGATTTAATTCTTGTGACAACGTAGCCAGTAAAGTGATCTGGATGAGAAATGGCTTATTTACTTAAAATCCAAAGCACATTGAAACACGGACAGGTCCTTTTAGTTGTTCCCTTCCTTACCTGATCCCATCTCATCGCTCCCCAGGTAAGAGCTGTTACTTCGTACACTGGTGTAGGAAAGGACTGAATCCCTGTTGCTGTTGCATTCGCTGGAAAAAATAAGCGCACACACACACACACACACACACACACACACAAACACACACACAAACAACAACAACAGTTAAAGCTCAATACCAAGCAAAGGGCTCATTCCCTCGTGAAACCACAGAGAGAATTTGGAGGCCGTGTCTTGTAATTACGCTGTCAAATAATCCTTCTGATTTTAACGGCCTCTTCTGATTTATACGAGCCAATTAAACGTTCCTCGCAAACAAACACTGACTTCATTCACAGTAAGATGCTGTAATATGTGGCTGTGTTAGATTCCAGAAGATTCGACTGATAATAAACGCACACATGAAGCCAAATGAGACTCAAACACTAAAGCGGAGCACGCTGTTTTTGTTTGTTAAATGGCTTTTAGTTTGGCATTTTCACTCGCACGTCTCCGCGACTCAACGTGATCGCCGTGCGCTCGAGGAAGATTTACGTGGCTCCAATTATACGTGGCTTGAAAACGAGCGCTCGCTCCGCATCCCCCCGGCGATGCCGTGTGATTCATACGCCGAATTGCTGTGACAAATGTCCCGCGAGCTTCCAAACTTCAACACTGGCTTTTGTTTTCCCCTCGCTACCCCCCGCTTGGCTAGGTGACAAAATGGGGACGGGGGTGGATATCACCTGCCACCTGCCGGGAGGGAAAGAGGGGAGGGGGGGTGAGGGGGGGGACACTGGATACCTCAGAGCCTGGGGGGGAAAACCTTATATAATCATCAGGTAGGGTGGCTGGGATTCTCCCCCTGGCTTTCATCCACACACACAAATAAACCACAACATGAACAGGTTTCTCTCTCCTCCTCCTCCTCCATCACTCCCCCCACCCTCCCCCTTTGTCTTTCTCAAGAGGTGGTTTCCAAATTTAGCCTGGCATACCTCGCGCCAAAAGTGTGAGCACCGCCGTGGTGATTATCCTGCTTCTGGGAGCAGGATAATCACCTCTGGGAGCACACACACACACACACACACACACACACAGACACACACACACACACACACACACACACACACACAGACACACAGACACAGACACACACACACACACACACACACACACAGCCTTATGACAGACACATTGCACCAGAGTTTGGAACAGCAGCTCCTTGACTGACTTCTCTTTCTGTCTCCTTCCCTCTTTCCTTTCCTAAACCACCTGCCAGTCTCTTCTATCCTTGTTTTTTTTTTACATACATGTTCCCAGGCTGCAGTCGGCCAGTGACCTCTGACTGTTGAGCTCTGTTGTGGTCTGTTACCACATCGGGCTTTCATTGTCTGCATCTCTTTGCAGGACTGCAAAAGATGCCCCCCCCCCCGGGATGATGTATCCAGGTCCGTGGTACACTATCTTATTCAAGCCCATGTGCACATGTGCACCGCTACGCTACAGCAGCCTGCGTGTGCGTTACATTCCGATGAGGTAGTCGTGTTTTGCGCGGCGTGGCCCGGCCGTAATGACAGAGTGGGCAAGGAGGCCGCGCCCCGATCATTTGGCTCTATTATAGACCAGCCCACCGCACCGACCAACCAATAACTACATCTTAGTGGGTGGTAGAGGGTGGGGCTGTGTGGCACGCTGCCCAGAGGACCACGGGTGCACACACACACACACATGCACACACACATACATACACACAGCGATAAACATCTGAATGAACTCAAGCAACAAGCGAATGACATAACCGAGTTTTTCACCAAAGCATTTCGAAGACATTTTTAGCTCGCTCCTGGTAGAAATGCCCACATCTGGAGTGAATTCCTGCCCCCCCCCCCGCCTGCGTTACGGTTGTGTAAAGTAACAGGGGAGCTGGATGTCGTCGTTCCCGTTTTATGGGGCCCGCGGAGCTAAAACAACTCCAGGTGCGAGACAGAGGTGTCCTGTGTCTCCACTGTTGTTTTTAAAGGCTCTGTTGTTTTTCCAGGAGAATATGGCGATGTTTTTTTTTCTGACACGAACGAGTCGCAGTGTTTTACATCAGGCGGCTTGCTGAGAAAAGTGGAATGACGTTCGTCCTCGACATAATTATAGCTAGAGTCAGAGGTTTCCACTAAAATAGTTCAGGTTGGAGACGGAAGGCGCACGGATTCAAACATTCAGAAATAACATTCCTCTGCTGAAGCCTCCTTTGGGAGATCGGCGCAATTCTCCATGTTTTTCAGCCGTGACCAAGTTCGATCCTCATCTTACGTTGAGCCACCACAGGCTGTCAGTGTGATTCGTTAAGTGTGTTTAACAGTCACCTGTAAGAGTCCCTGTAGCTCATGGTGTCGTGGCCCGAGTCCTCCTGGTCATCCTCGTTCACCTTGAAGCAGACCCTTTTAATGCCGCCGTGTTCCACCTTGTCCTGGTCGCAGCCCTCCTCGCAGGGGGCTAGGGAGGGCGGCTGGCTGGGCTCGTAGGCCGGAGGCTCGCCCCCCTCGCCTTGGAGCTCGGTGGGTTCAGTGATGGACGACAAGAGGCTACGGGAAGAAATAGTGATGTCAAGACACCGATTACCTCACTGAGACTAACCTGAAGGTCTACATTAATAACGTGACTTTTCAGACACTTTGTAAAACCTGATCACACCACTTCCTCAGCACACACACACACACACACACACACACACACACACACACACACACAATATGAGTCCCTTTCTCTCGATGGTATTCTGGCTTCACTCCCTGTTCCTGTACTGGGCCTGGCCCATAAATATTTTGGTCCTGAAGAATGTTCCTTTTGTGAAGCCTCGGCTTTAAACAAGGAAAAGGGCAGACAGACAAAGAGAGGCTGGGCCCTGGGAGGCTGGTCTGGGGATTACAGTCCTCGGCTCTTTATGCAGGGATCTTTAAATGTCACTGTGAAGGCTACCAAAATAGTCTATTCAGATCTACGCCACTCGGAATGTCAATATTTGATCACAGCACCGTTTATTATAGCTGTTGTCTGAATGCATATTCCTGAGGACGGAAATGATGTGATGATGGGACAGAAATACAGAAGACAGTCTAGGTGCAGAGAGTTGGGATTCAAAGGTAGCAGATCAATATCCATACATATTAACTGGAAATGTGTTTGTGGTGAATATGTACTTACACATCGATCTGGGCAACGTATTGCCTCATCTCCCTCACGGCCACGTCCAGGCGGCTGTACAGGCGAATGTAGGCGTCCTGGGTCTCCATGTCTTCCTGTTTGAGCAGGTAGCTCAAGCCGCCCTCGCCGTGGGGACCCCGCTTGCCGTCCGTCAACCCCTCGCCTCCATCCACGGTCACCTCCCCCTCACCGTCCAGCTCCTCCCCCTCCAGGCCGGTGCAGTTCCACGCAGGAGCTCCCATGCTGGTCACGCAATGCTGGGTGTGGGACATGGGGTTCAGATTGGCTAGGGGGGGGGAGAGAGGAGAGATGAGGGTGGTAAGTCAGTAAGTCAGTTTTCCCCCAGTAAGGAGTAATGTAATATCACCTGGTTTTAACCGTTCAGTTATTGGGGGTAAGGTCAGTAAACTGTTGGTTACAAATAAAGCCAGTCCAGTCAGAATACAGTCACTTTAAACTGTTGTCACCGAGTGGCTTCACAGGAGCAGGTGGGGTAGTTTGCTCAAGGGCACCACAACAACAGCTGTTGGAGGGAGGGAGCGCGTAACAGAAAGACAAGCCTCTCTAAGCCTGATGGACAGTAAATACAGCGGGAGGGACGCAGCGAACAGGGAAGGAGTGGGCTGAAGAGAATAGAGTTCCCTCTCTCTCAGACATCCATACCTACACCAGATGTTCCACCACTATCAAGTAACACTCTAGTCTGTTCTCCATTTTGACTTGATGAAAAACAACTTCTTAAAGGGTACTGTATGTGCCCGGGGAGAAGAAGACGCGTTACTATATACTTGGGTAGAATGCCAGGCTAAGCGGCAATAACCTCAAATATTCAAAAGTTGCAGACAGACTAAGTACTTGCGACGAGTTCATCAGCACGTGGCGAACACTGACATGAAGTAGAGAAGCTCTTATATGTTTTATGTACATTCCTTCCCTCGGTGTTCACTCACTGGAGGAGGCAATTTTGCATCACCTCGGGAAATATCCCTCATAATACCACGCGCTTTCTGCCCGCCAATGCAATGAATCTGTCAATTTGGGAGTTGCGAAGCTTGAGGCATTTCACCGGAGAAAAAACGTCATCTCCGTGGTCGGTGGCTGGTTGAGCTGGCAGAATGCATGGCGAAGAGCACCAGCGCTGAACGTCCCACCGGTACAACTGTTGAGCAGATGTCTGACTTGACAGACGGCGCTGAGCGGAAAGATGAGGACGAGACAGCCTGGAACAATGCAAGCAATGCTAACCGTCGGCTGTCTAGACAGCTGTACGGAGTTTTTTGTTTTTCCTCGAGTTCATCGGCCAGCAGAAAGGCCCAAAGGCACCGTTCCTTAAGCTCGAGCTCAACAAAGTAGAGCCAGATAGAACCGAGGGCACGATAGTTCTTCAGTAGTTTAATGGTTTACCCCTTTTGTCAAAACTATTCCGAGGTGAGGTCGCTTTCCATTTCCTCTCTCTCTCCCCTTTGACCTTTGCAGTAGCAGCATGAGTGTACCGCACTTTCTACGTTGCCTTGAAGTGCCATCTTTAATGACATCATTCATGGCCTCCTCATGTCAATAACATTGGAATTGCCCGGGGCTAATGGAGTCTTAATGGCAGACCGCCGATGTAATTTACTATGGGAATCCTGGTTGAGACCCTTAATGGCTAATGTGGGAGGTTGGGGTTGACGTTCCCTACTCTGTGTTAAGGGATTCCACTGGTCGTGGAGGGTAATTAGTCAGACTGATCGCTGCACAGATGTTAAGTGGGTTAAGATGTATTATCATAAAGGGAATGGTCCTCAGTGAAGGCACAGCTTAGGTAAAACTATGAACAAGACAGAAAGATTGTACTAACATTCACTTTTTTGTGTGTGTGTGACCTCTACCTTGATCGGGGTCCAGGCCAAAGAGGGAGTTCTTGCGTCCAAAGCGAATGCTGAAAGTCCTGCCAGCAGTGGTAGTACTCTTGGGATAGGAGACCTGCATCAAGTTGATGTGGCAGTTGGTGGGCACAAAGTCCATGCAGCCCAGCGGGTGAGGGCGGACACCCGCCTGCTTGAAGGTGGGCCACGCCTTGTTACCCAGCTCCACGGAAAACTGGGAGGAAAGGGAGGAAAATGAAGAGCAGGGTGTAGACATACAAACTATTCAAATCTGATGATGAGCTGGTGTGTTTGTGTTTTGTCGTAGAGAGAGGGGGATTGTTACTCATACGGTACCTGCTGGTAGCTGCTGATGCGCCGCCGGATGCTCTCCAGCTTGGTGTCACAGATTTGTCTGAACTCGTACTGAGGCATGGAAACCACTCGGTCGCTCTGGGAGATGAGCTGGCTGCAGTTGCGCACAAAGTGGCTGTCATCATTGGCAAACGCCTCCAGGATCTGCAGAGACAAAAACCACTGGTGAGGACTGATCACGCCAAGAATGAAATGGCAAGTTCATGGGGAAGACGGGTTTACAGGCAACCACAGCAATCAGCTTTATGTAATCCAGTGGTTCCGGGGGGGCCCTAAAAAAACGGTTGCCCTGGATTTCTGGATTTAGCCCACAAACCAAACACTCACTTCAGTATTCCTAACAACCTAAGGCAACTGTATTGGTGAACTAGCTGAAACAACAATTCCCTGACCTTGAGCAGTGAGACCGTAACCACCATGTCATAAAATATCACAGTTACAAGTTGAGTGCATAGGAGCAATTCAAGTGGTAAACACCACTGGGCAAGCTGGGACTTTCTATGATATCCGAGTCGTATTTACGACTTCCAACTTCCTAGTTTCTGATGCCTAAAACAAAACAACCTAAAACATTCGTACTTTGCAATGGATGTGATTTATTATAAACACTTCAGTCAAAACATACATGAGTGAAAAGTGAAGTTTGACCATTGCTCCTTAGCACCCAAACACACTACAGCTAGCTTGCCAACTAGCTAATCAAAACACCAACTCAACCTCACCTTGGCGGTGAGGCTAAGGCAGCCTTTGGGCTCCACCATCTTCTCCAGGACGTGGCTCTTGATGCCGGGGGTGCTAACATACTCATAGACCACGCCGTGCTCCAGGTGGACGTTGTCTACAGTCAGACTGACCAGCGGCAGCTCGTCAGAGAGAGAAAGCCTGGCCAGCCTGCAGTCTGGGGAGGACAAGGTTCACTTTAGGTATACACTTACATCCTCAAGCCTTAAAAGTAGAACTCACTGTGCATTGTTAGTGATATTACCTTTCGCTATCTTAACTTTGCACAAAAAAATAGTACAACTTTGGCGGGTGTGACTTTGTATTTCACCTGTTCCATTGGTGCCGTTCTCGTCCTCGCGGTCGGAGCCGTTCTCCACCGGGTAGGGCCTGAACGGGCTCTCCTCCTCCTCCTCCTCCTCCTCCTCCTTCTCGCCTGCGCCGCCTCCTCGCTGCTGCTCCACATCCTCAAACGCCCGGTACACCCACTGACACTGGGAGGACAAGGACGAGGGTTTAACAGTCACGTTAAAGTATCGCTGTAACGCGTAAAAAGACAAGTTTGGGGTGGAAGCGAGGTGAAAATAGAGCATCAACGCGAAACCAAGACCCAAATAATATTCAGTATTATCTTCTGGTTGATGAAAATATGGCCTGGGTTTTCATCAGCACCAGCACACATTCACTGGGACGACGTACGGTCCGAAGCGAGGCTGTTGACTGGGTTTGAGCGACGGGGATTTGCCAGAAGAGCAGGCCAGGGTAAATAAAAAACACTGCTCTTCACGGAGTAGCCAAGAGGACATCCTGCTCCGTCTCCAGCTCAGGGAAACACTGGAGCCAAATCACTGGTTCAGTAGGAATATCAAAACAACCAGACGTGTTTTTTGGGGTTTCCAGATTTGACTTTGGCCGCGGTGGAGCGGAGTGTAAATTCTATTGTCCCATTATGATTATTGGATATACTCGCTTTCATATTAAAAGCCATAACAACACATACACAAAAAAAGACTGGGATCATGTGGCTGGTTGCAAAATTTCCTTAAAAATCCCAATTATACTACAAAGCATTCTTAAGTTAGGACTAATGAATAACAGTTATGTGTGTGTGTGTATGTGTGTGTGTGTGTGTGTGTGTGTGTGTGTGTGTGTGTGTGTCTCCCTCACCGTATGGGGAGGCTCCTGGTGTGTGTGCTGAGCGGTGAAGTGCTCCAGGACCTCTTGGTAGTCACTGCGGTTGACGTTGTTGCCGTTGACCTTCAGGATGACCTGACCCGGCTGGAGACCCGCCCCCGCCGCCTCCCAGCCTATAGCGAGCCCACACAGGGTTAGGGGTCAAGGGTGATCGATTTAACTGGCAGAAATGGAGTGGAACTGTATGCACCACGGCAGTGAAGGTAAACAGTGACGATATTTTCATAAGGAGATCATAAGGAGATCATTTCAACACGGGCAAGACCAAACAATTTAAAGTAACACAATTTAATTTCTCATTCATTCAGACCCGAAAAGGCCGAAACTCCCACATCTATACGTAACCTCGCCTCTCAAGCACCTCCAGGAAAATTGAAAATGATTCGGTTCAGTGCCATAACACGCTGTCCCGGTCCGCTAAGAACTTTGCAGCCTGGAAGTCCAATCAACACCTCCACCATCTCCCTCTTCCGTCTAAAAATACCAGCGCTGGCATCACTTCCACGCGGCACGCCAGCGATTACCTAACTTTTAACTACCGGATTGCCCGGGCCCCTCCGTGTAAGTCACACACTGAGGGGGACCGATTTAGGAGTAGAGGAGGAGGAGGAGGACAACTGCACACTCTCAGAGAGCGAGGAAGGGAGGTGGAGGGAGCAGGGAGGAGGGACGGAAAAGGAGGGAGACGGAGAAAAGTAAAAGAGAGAGAAAGCAGAGCGCTCCCCCGGTTGTAATAAAGAAAAGTAAAAACGTGGGATCACATTGCCCACATTGCTCTCCTCACTAGTGTGTGTGTGTGTGTGTGTGTGTGTGTGTGTGTGTGTGTGTGTGTGTGTGTGTGTGTGTGTGTGTGTGTGTGTGTGTGTGTCTTCTCCTGGTTTACACATTTGGATTCACCCCCCCCCGTCCCCGTCACCTCGTCATAAATCTTTCATCTTTCTTTTTTGAGTCGGTCTACGCGGTATAAACATCTGGTCGGAAAAGAGGGAGGACCAGGTGTTATTAACAACGTGTCCGTCTGCTGAGTTACCTATTTTAGTTTGAGCACTCATCACAGCCTAACATAGTGTGTGTGTGTGTGTGTGTGTTAAAGGGGAAATTTAGTCTATTAAGGGGTTGAACTCTGACCGCAGGCTGGCTGGCTGACAGGCGGCCATTAAAAAAAAAAAGACAACGTAGTAGAGGCTCAATAAAAGCAGCACAGAACCCAACAGGTGCCTAGAAGCTGAAGTTTCTTCATGTCCACCCTAATTGTAAAACTCATTTAGTGGCATTGACGATGCACCTCCAAACTGTCACTGACTCAAAATGTAGTGGGAGCAGCAGTTTGTTACACTACTTCTTCTATTACTTTTTCATTATGCCCATAAAACAGGAAACTGCATTGATTGGTAGCTATGATATTAGCTAGAAACCAACCGAAACAACCGTCACTCACCTTTCCTGACAGCGTGGACGTGAGGAGGGGTGGAGCCACAGAGTCTGAAGGACAGGCTGTCTGGGTTGTCAGGGATCTTCACAATCCTGGTTTCAGAAAAGACCAGTCAGACCAGCCCAGTGTGTGTGTGTGTGTGTGTGTGTGTGTGTGTGTGTGTGTGTGTGTGTGTGTGTGTGTGTGTGTGTGTTTCCCCTCACTCTTTGGCCTTGGTGGCGACCAGCAGGCGTAGGGAGCGTCGTATACAGAAGGCCTGGCTGACCATGGTCTCCACCTCGGAGAAAGGCCTGAGGAACAGCAGGTCCTCGTTGATGGTGAAGATCTTCCTGCCCACCTGCAGACCAGCCATCTGGACGGGAGGGCAGACGAGGAGAGACAGGAGACAGAGGGCTGTTACACTCAGAGAAAAGCCTTATCTAAAGACCTTCATTAATGAGTTACCCCCCAACTTCTGTGTTTCGTCAAACACGTTCACACAGGATAATGAAATTCGCTGAAATCACTGGTGCCCCAGATACAGATCCTAATTTAGCAAAAAGCAAAATGTGCAAAATCTTCCTCTACACACTCCACTACTGCCTCAATGTTTTTTTATGACAGTAGGAAAACGGAAGAAAAAGAAAACGCCAAAAGCAACTTGCGGCTAAAACCACAGCGTGTATCATCAGGGGACGTCTGTCTTCACCACCATGCTGCTGGGGATTTGCGCTGGAATTTACTTTATAAATGATAGACAAGTTTGCAAGGGAATAAAATCACAGACACACCACATGAGTTTCAGGAGGATTACAGCCCTGATTTGGCCATCACAACTGATTTTCTGAAGTCAACACCAGTGTGTGAGGGGGCCAAAACTTTAATGTCTTGCCTCCTAATCCAGTCCTGATTTTTACTGATCGAATCAGAGATCAGTTCTTTAGTAACTTATGGCCTCGACTCGTGTTTCAGGCCCCCGGCACACCTGGCAGATCGCCTCTAGACACGATTTAACTAGATTACATTTACGCCTGTGTGTCCCGATTTCTCTTTCACATGCCAAAACCCAGAGTACCGTAGTAAACACATAATCCACCAGTATCCTGACAATCCATTTTGGAAGTATGTATGAAGTATGTTACTATGGAGCTGCCTGCTGCCTGTTTGTGATCAGCTCCTCAGTGCATCTTGGGTGCATTCACACCTGGATGTGATGCATTTTTGCCCTATCCAAACACAACCCAATGACGGCAGTGTGCTGCACATCACTCGAACGCTGTCATCTTGCACATCTTTGGTCACGTTGTCAGAATAATGCTGCCTCTGTGGCTTCCCTGTGTGAGTCCAGTGTCCCGGGCAAAGATCCGGCCGGGTGGCCTTGGCACTGGCCGGGCTGGAAAGGGCTCTTACTCTGGATAGCAGCCCAGAATGGAGGAGCTGTGGCCATCTGAATGTGGAAGGGTGTGTGTGTGTGTGTGTGTGTGTGTGTGTGTGTGACTATACAGCATGGGTGACGGTCTGCATGGGACTTTCTATAATAGTATCATATAGTGAAAGAGCTCTCTCTGTCTCTCTGAGCCCTTTTCAGAGCCCACATGAATCAGCTGAGCTTTGTTCGCTGGTCTGGCACACTGAGGCCTACTATCTATGATATAGGGATTGAAGCTAATTCTACATCTGCCTTGTAAGTTGCTCTGTAGCTGATGCCTAAAATATAATGCAGTATTGCTGTGTGTTTGTGTGTGTGTGTGTGGTTTCTGAGGGTGATGTGAGTCGGCATGTCTAATGGCTCCCCAGCGAATGAGAATGGTCCTTCCACTGGGAATAGAGACAGAGTGACAGCAGCCGTCCAAACAGTAGACAGCCATTACCTACAGGGACTAATGGACTGGGGCAGGAACAAGACACGCACGTGTGAGTGTGTGAGTGTGTGTGTGTGTGTGTGTGTGTGTTTTCTGAGAGTGTGATTACACGTGAATCAGAGAGAGGAGTGTGTGCGTCGATTGCGCCATCGTTGCTCACCCAACACAGACACACCTGGTTTGTGTATTACAGCTCTGTGTGTGTGTGTGTGTGTGTGTGTGTGTGTGTGTATTGAGCATTACCTCAGCGTGCGAGCCCCTGGTGACAGATTTCACCACAATGGCCTTGTTCTTCTCCTCGATCTCAAAGCCGTAGTCTTCCTCCTCGGGGTGGATCTGCACAGCACAGAGTCACCTTCAGTACTGAGTCACACACACTGATCGGCTGAAACGGCTTTCAACTCGTTCAAAAGTTAAAAATTATTTCCACGAGGCTTTTGATTCGCCTCACTATGCTCTTCTGTATTTTGCACAACCTGCATACAGTCGTCCATACATCTCATCTCACCTTGCGACCCTCTTCCTGTGGTCAACGGTCTAATATGTGCTCTATCGACACGTGATCACGGTTTCACTCAGCCTGCATTTTGTTGCTTGTATACGTCGTTGTGCGTCAGGCGCCTCGGTGCTCTTTGCTTCTCTTAATGTATTCCCCTGTGGGGCGAGTCTAAACGCTGTCATCACCAAACGCATTAGCCAGCTACCATTAGGTAAGCTGTGGGGGCCACCGTCCTCCTGTGCCGCCCTGATAAGACGGGGATCTCTAACGTTACGTCGGGGGAGACGGGCCGGGGTGAAGAAAAGAGTTCCTGCAGCGAGCACGAGTGAATGAGCACTATCGCTTCAATAATAGCCACCGGGGAGGATTATCTCTGCTAATCAAGTGGAAACAGCGTTTCCACTTTCGGGCGGAGAGCCAAACAGCATGTGTACTTTCCACTCTGATGTTAATGTGATGATCCAACGTGCTCAAGTTAGCCTGACACAATATCTTCAGGGTCTCCCCAAAGATATTGATACCCATCCTGATAATAAAAATAATAACCAATCTCTTCCAGCCTTTGGAAAGCCTCGTCCACTAGACCTGTGACAGCATGCATCTGTGTAAAGTCACTACACTATGGACGTAGGAAACAGGGGCACCTGCTAAACAAAGTTCATTTTGATGTCTAGGACTTACAACAAGCTTAGTGAGACCGTAAACATTATACTGTTTGACTAAAAACAACACTCTCGTTGACAAAAAAAAAGGAAGCAGTCTAGCCTTACTCACACTAAAAAGCAAAGCCTCAACTGCATTTTGTGCTGATAAAACGAAAGAAAAAAAAATCAGATATCACAATGTGCACTTTGTTCCATGTCGCCTGTATCACTGATTTGGTACATTCAACAAAACAACACAGTTATCCAAGAATGAAATGGCAGTAAAGGTCACGAGCCATATCTGGCAAGGCACTGCAAATGTTTCATATTCAGCCAGAACACAGAGAGAGGGGTCAAATAAAACCAAAACTGGGATCACTCTTGGCGGTACATTATGTCACAGTTTGAAAGTGTAGATCATTTTTAACTATGGTACCGTTTCTGTGCGTTCAAATCAAAATCATTGAAACGGAGCCAAATGAGGACGAGCGACGAGCATCTCAAAACACCTCTCATCTGCCTGAGCGGGTCCCAGGATGCTCGTCTTATCTGCTGCCTGCATGAGGGGAGCTTTATCAGAGTCATTACGCTGCTAAGACAACGCTCAGTAAGATGCCTATTGATCGCATCAAATTCAAAGGCTTTATTATCAGCAGGAGGAGGATGAGACTGTCCCGGGAGGGGTGTGTGTGTGTGTGTGTGTATTATGACATTAATTACATCTAGCTATGGACACACACACACACACACACGTGCACACACACATGCACGCACACACACAGACAGGTCCAAACAAATTGGAGTGGAGGACGCAGCAGTTGCCAACATGCCAGGTCAATTAGCCACCAAACAGTCCAGCGAATCATTATATAATATCGAGTTCTATTATTATCTATTATGTGTGTGTGTGTGTGTGCATGTGCGTGCGTGTGTGCGCTCCAGCTCACCACCAGGGACTTGGCCAGGATGTTCTCGATGAGTTTGAAGTCGTTGCGCTGGAGCTGCTTGCTCTTGGTGCTGGTGCCCTCAGTCTCCTCGTCGGCATAGAAACGGAAGAACTGCGACTCATCCTTGAACTCGCTCTTCTCCAGGACTGAGGGAGAAAATATCGTCAAAGTATTGCCAGGTAGTAGTTCACATCCAAGCATTTTGATGTATCGACTTAACAGGGCTGAATGGAAACAACAACACGTCCCTTGTCAGTTCATAGATCATATTTCAAAGCCAATTTGATGTCTGCACACCAACATCAGGACAGGCACACACACCCAAGCTAACGCCGGACAAGCAATTTGCAGTCAGGGCTACTTGTGTTTTCCTGGCGAGCTAGCCTTGTATTAGCGTTAATGCTCTGGCCGCCAGTCTCATAGTTGCTGAGGAAAAGGGGAAGTGATGCCGGGAAAAGTCCAAAACAATAAGAGGCTTTAAAGCCACGGCCGGGCTTGAGTGCGTGCCGAATGATGGAACTAGAGGTTTGACTCAGAGCTTTTATGTGCTGCGTCGGTAATTATCCCTCAAAAAAAAAAAAAAAAAGACAAAAAAAATAGTTACATAAACAAACAGTGGACATGTGATTTTAGAACGTCAGTGGTTTGGTTGCAGTTACACCGACAGAATTGACGGGGTCATGTTAGGTATTGGTCGCTCCGTTTCAGGTCACTCGCAACTTCAAACAGCCGTGTGGAGATATCCTCGCGTGCCCGGGCGGCATCGACAGACGCTGCCACTTCACGTGTGGACATCTTCACACAAACAAGCTTAACGGTTAATTAGCTCATTAGCTAATGACGCTAGGAAGGAACATCTGGAGGCAAACCACATCTGGGTCGGACCCGACTCAGGCCAGGGCTAGCAAGGCTCTCCGGAGGACGTAGAAGGAGTAGTCCTGTGTGTGTGTGTGTGTGTGTGTGTGTGTGTGTGTTTGAAGTGTTCAACACATCAAAGCCGTGTGTGTGTGTAAATCCCATTGTTGGGCCGAGCCCCCCACTCTCACACATGGGGTGCTTCAAACAGGTGTGGAGCACATTATGGATGCCTCTCCAGTCACGTCATTTTTTTTTTTTTGGAGCCTGGAGACTGAACCGAAACATGCTGTATTACCCCTAGTGCTTTGCAACGTCACTTTGTTTCTGATAAAGAGCTAGGGCCACCGAAACCATTCATTCAGTTCTCTCTTGTCCTGTTTGTTCTCCTAATCTCTTTTTCTGAAAACACAGCAATTTTCTTGAATTAAGCATCCTGTCATTTATTATTTAGCGACGTTGCTCGGGACGCTGCGTGCAAAATGCATTACAGAAAGCTTTGGGTAAATACAGTCATTTTCCATTCACCAATGCCATGTCATTCATGGCAACAAACCCAGGTCTACCAGGTGTGAACACACAAGTACGGCTAAAATGACACGGCATGCGATCCTTTGCGGTAACACCCACTGCTATATATGGCTAAAGCAGACGGTGATGTCACCACGCCTCGGGAAAGATGTTTTTTTTGTTTAGCGCTGGCTTAGGGTAAGACTTACGGAGTAATGCCATGATGTGGGTGGGATGTTTTATTGGACCCAATTATCCATCATGTTTTTCATCGCAGAAGAGCTGGCATGGGAGGCACACATGCATAGACACGTATGCATGCCAGTCATACACACTGCCTGCCCAAACACACACACACACCGTTTCCTATTGCATGCATGTGTGTAAGTGTATGAATGCAGAAGGTGTCTACGGGGTAGAATGGGGCTTGCATGGACAACATCCCGAGCCAGAGGTACCCAGCTGTTCAGAGATTTGGAGGAGGCATCTGGCACCCTCAGTGGAACAAAAGCCTTTGCAAATGAATTACACACACACACACACACACACACACACACGCACAAACACACACTGGCGCCATGCCAACTACAACGAAGCCTGGCCTCAAGTTATTTCCTCTGAGTCACGGGGGCTGTGGCCATCTAATGCCTTAATGCCACCTATTCAGCTGGAGGGACTCCTCCTCCAGAAACTCCCTGCTCTGGCACTGAGCCAGACACACACACACACACACACACACACACTGCCACTCAAATCTGCCATCATCGTGATGCAGAATAAAATGCTGATAGTCATGCCGCAAAAATGCTTTGTCCATCTTGAAATAAATACTATAAAATATCCTTGTTATCGAGCGCAACCCCATTCCTTTGAAAGTGCATTTTGACCCCCACACACTGATTGTGTTGAATATTACAGAACAAGAAAAGTCTGGACCTTAAACCTTTTAAACTTAAACTGTTTTCATGTCCTGAAATAAAGCCAATCGGAGAAAGACAAAGACAAAAAAAGTAGAACAGCAGAGAGAGAAGCTGAAAGAGAGAAAGAGTTCAAGAGAAACCAGGTGAGCAGCAGCAGATGTGCTGACTAAGGACTGGAGGGTGAGAAGAGAGAGGTCATGACCCCGAAGGGCAGAGGAGAGACAGAGGTAAGGGAAAATAGGTGACACTAGCTAACAGATGGGAGGTGTGTGTGTGTGTGTGTGTGTGTGTGTGTGTGTGTGTGTGTGTGTGTGTCAGTGAGGTGACAAAAAAGTTGAAACTAGACAGTCAGAACTTTATGGATACCTGTATGTGACAAAAGGACCTCCAGGGGTCCTTGAGGAGGTTCAAGTTTAATTTGGCTAGAATTTAATTCTCTAGAAATGATCCCAAGTAGAGAACGTCTAAGAACAACTCCTCTTATTTGTTTCACTCTTACCAGGATTATCCCCACACATACAGTATAGACTGTAATACAATTCAATACTAAATCAACAACAAACGTCGTCCCATATGGAGTCCGCAGGACAAAGTCAATGTGATGTGGGCTGACTTTGCTGTCACCCTCCTCGCTCCAGACAGCGTCGTCTAGAGCCTTAACCAGTGGTCACGGTTCGGTGGCCTGACCCAGACAGCCATGTAGCTACGCCAAACAGCTCCGGTTAGGGTACACTGCTAATGCTGTTTACTTTCAACATGCTGGGCTGGAACCAAAACCACTCCGCTACACTGTGGTCGGTGGGGTTACCGGGACTCGACACATCACAGAACAACAGAGGAGAGAGGAAGTGAACGCGGGGCTTGTTGTGGTGGAACGCGACACCGAGGGAATCGGGCGCCGTTGGAAAAGAGAGAGTATCGGAGAAACGGGAGAGAGAGAGAGTGAACGCGCCAAACGACAAAACGCTTTGAGGTTATTTGAAGCAGAGCTGCAGAAACAGAAGAAAAATGCCATATCAAAAAAAAAAAAGGGAAATAACTAGAGACAGACGAGACCAAAGTGTATGGACATGTATGAATGTAGTGGAGCGGTCATGTTATTAGAAGACGCCTTTTGTGGGTGACAGGGAAGAGACAATGGACGCCTTCTGTCTGAAATGTCACATGGAGTAAGTCATCGTGAAATATATTTATTTGTTATTCTCATGACAGAAAACCCCATTTTAAGAACAATGCATTACATCACACACACACTGCAGCTAGACACTGAACCCTTACCTACTCGCTCATTGAATGTCTCTCCAGCCAGTCAGTCAGGTTGTGTGTGTGTGTGTGTGTGTGTGTGTGCGATCACGTATGCATCTGTCTGTCCACCTACCACCTGCGTACTCGTGTGTGAGTGTGTGTGTGTGTGTGAGAGTGTAACTGACCGTGGTGCATGAAGCCGTTGTTGCAGAGCCCCACCCCCAGCGTCACGGCGTCCTCGCGGGTCGAGCAGTCTCCCTGGGAAACCAAAGCAATGACGCACACAGTCAGTCAGTCAGCACAGCTTGTTTAGACCTTCACACACAGTAGCACCACTGGCCTGAGGTGTCTGTGTGTGTGTGTGTGTGTGTGTGTGTGTGTGTGTTGGAGTGAAGGGGGGGCGGGTGTGTCTCGTAATACAGCATGTATTGATGATATATGATATTGTATGTTTTTATTTAGAGGTGTTCTTGTAAAAATAAGATGTCATTCAATCTGTGATAAAAAGAAAAAAAAAGAAAAAGCCCATCTCCATTATTCACTAACGTCCACTGATGATTCTTCTGCTATTAGCTCCCCAACTAGCTAGCAAGGTTAGCTAACTAGCTAGACGACAACCAGGCTAACACCAACCAATAATACTGTAGCTGGATGGATGTTAACTACTATCTGCCATGGACACATATGAGCATTTCATGTAACAGTTAGTTAACTTAATGTTTCCTCCACGTGCTCGTTCAGGTTTTAGAGCCTACCAAATGTATACTAGGCAAGAGATGGGATTTAAAAAGTAGAGAAGAACAAGACTTTGATCAAAACATACTTAAAAGTAAAATTACTGACTTTAAAAAATACAATTGCACACCAAATTTACAGTATTTACAGTAATCAAAGTAAAGGCAATCTGTTACTCTCTTGGTGCTTTGTGTGTCTCACTTGGTGGGTATAACATAACGAGTATTTTGTGGGTTTGGACTGAGGTGAAAGTACAGCAGACGTCCATTTTACCTGCGAGAGAAGCCAATCCACCAGTTTGTTGGCAGGCACCACAGACTTAAAGGTTTTCAAATGGTGGTCTCTGTCCCTGAAAGGAACAACAACAAGGGGATTGCAAAACGTTGTGGTTTCAGAGTGAGATGCACAGTACACACACACACACACACACACAAAAAAAACACGACGTTAGCAATGTCACGCACAACACGTGTGGAAGAGAAAGCACGACATCTTTGTGGTTAACGTATGTCCACACACCGACCCAGTCCAGAAGCTTCTGTGTCGTGTTGGTGTAGTAATACGGTAACAAATGTTCAGTCATATGTTCAGTCAAAGTCACATGGGGTAACACGATCATGAAATATATTCTTTTGTTAATTCTCATTGACTATTTAACTTCAACATCCACAATCGACCAATCTACCTAGGGGGGAAGTAGAGATGTGAAACAGGAAACTCTTGTGAGGATGTGTGGTTGGTCAGGCTGTGTGACACATGATGGGTGTAACAGGGCTTCTAAAAAGAACAGCAGCTGCACCACGCTGGCACATTCACAGCCAAGTACGGTAAAACGGCAACAAGGAGTTACCTCCTCTTAAAGATAGAGAGGTTAAACCTGCAGGCCTGCTTTGGCTTGAAGGAACATTCGACCTTCAGATGCTCTCTAACTGTTAGATATAATCAATCGCTGTCTCTCATTAGAGATGAATGGGGCAGCAGAGTGTTTTAGATTTTTTCCTTTAATGAGTGCAGTAAAACAGAACATAAATAGAAGGCCAGTAAGTTACTAAAACAGATCTAACGTCAGAAAGGATGTAAGGTTGACATCTTATCACGAAGCATCTCGGCTGATATCGATCGGTCAGGTTTTAGAGCAGGAGAACGTTGCTCCTCCTCCTCGCCGGTGATGCTGGGAGTTGTTTTTTTTGTATAACCCTTTTCAATCTCAGTGTTTGACACTACCGACGATGCCATTCTGCACAAACACCTTGAGAAGTGGGTTGCGGTCACAGACGCTTCTCTCAAAAGATCACGACTTGCTGAGTGATCATTTTCTGCTGCAGGGAGTGCATCATCCTCTCCAGTATAACTCACATGTGGCATTCCCAAAGCATTAATTTTAGGCTTTTTTTTTATTATTTGTAAACATATAATTTCAGCATAAGTTATCATTATTATTTTTAGCAGTAGTATTGGCACATTTTAAATGGTGTGAGACAGTGTGGAGCCTTGTCACTCAGTAAAATTCAATAAAACAGAATCTACGTGGGACGAAGACACAAACAGTTTGGGATTATTTACGCTTCATTAAGATGAATTAAAATGCTATACATCCATCACCCAAATAGTCTAATTAACGGCTCGCAATGTCAATTTACTGACAGATGAAAAAAAAAAAAAAAAAAAACTGGCAAAATTACATAATATTTGGCTGGCAGGCACGAGGGTTTGCCTTTGTGTGTTAATGGGATTTGTCCCCAGACCAAAAAGCTCTTTGTTTGCGCCAATAGCAACCCCGGCAACTTCAATCAGCAGCCGGGAGATGGAGGGAGATAGAGAGATGAAAGGGGGGGAGAGTATGATGTGCGATGTGTGGAGAATGGGTGTGTGGGCGTTGTGGGGGGGGCAGACAGGGGGAGAGAGAGCAAGAGAGAGAATCTGTCTGTGTGTTCTTGTAGTCCTATCCCTTTATACCGGCTCTCTCTTCTTCAATGAGCTAGTAGTAGTCACAAATATAGTAAGACAAGGTGTGTGTGTGTGTGTGTGTGTGTGTGTGTGTGTGTGTGTGTGTGTGTGTGTGTGTGTGTGTGTGTGTGTGTGTGTGTGTGTGTGTGTGTGTGTGAACCGCTGATTAGAGCAATGTCTGCTTTGCTGTGAGAGGGCTGGCGCTGAAGGTGACTCCTGAGAGACAAATAAGGAGTGATGGAGTGCGGTGTTTGTCTAGCAAGGTATAGGGGGTCGACTATTCAGGCGGTGGTGTGCGTTTTTGTCCAGTGTGTGTGTGTACCGTATATGTAAGCAAGAAAGTGTCTGTGTGTGTGTGTGAGAGAGAGAGCAGAAATGAGAAAGTGTGATTGAGAAAAAGGCAAGAAAAATTTCCTCATTTGGACATTTTGGACATTTGTAGTAAGTGTACTCTCCCTACTCTCGTAACAGCTTCCTCATAAACCTCCAGTCATGAAAACCTGGAAACAACCTGAACCTTAAATCGAAACAACAGTGGATTAGAAAAAAGCCGGCCTAGGTCACCAGGCCGGAGAGTAAAGAGATGAAAGGTGTCACTCCGGGAAGCGCTGCTCTTTGTTGAGTAACAAAAAAAATGGTGGTGTGGGCCGAACAGGGAGTCCTTCATGAATACGCACAGTCACGCACCTGAAGAGAGTAAACGCTAACAGAAGGGGAGGAAGAGGAAGAGGAGGAGAGAGAGGACAGGATGGGGGAAAGAGGAGAACGGGTACTTACTTGATGATGGGCATGTGGAGGCTGTGAAGGCGGCAATACAATCTGACGCCCTAGAAGAGAAAAGAAAATGTGGGTTGTTGAGTCACGGAGCGTACAACACAACACACCTTCAGCAAACAAGTACAAGCATGGCTCCGGGACAAGAGATTTAGCTGTCGACGGGAGAAACGTTATCCTGAGGCTGGCGCTCAAGAACGGGAATTTCACAATGTCTTCACACAATGAGGGTTGCACACATCTCAGGGAAAGTTCTGCACCCTTGATTCATACCATACCTACTGCTGCGTAACCGCTCAGTCACTTCGCCTGTGCAAAATAAAATAAAATGACGATGAAGGTTAGTCACCTAAATCATCAAAGTTAGGGGTCAGGCCAGGGTTGGATTTAGGCAACTACAAGGGTATGGTTTTGGTCAAGGCTAAAAAAGAAAAACTTAAGGTGAAAATGACCTTGAAAACGGCCTTGAAATGACCTTGAAAACCACAAGATTTCGGTGCATCACTTTTCATAACTAGAACTACAAACTTGATATGAGAACAGGTTGGAATTTCAACCTGTAAATGTAGTTTTTGTATTTTAGACTAGCACAAACATGTCTATTTGGACTTATTACTTGAAGTTCCTGTGCACATGTCATGCTGGGGAAAAAAAGTAGATCTCAAGGAATCAAGTGAATGATTGTCTATTGTATAGAAAGAGTGCAGTAATAGATCTCTCTCTCTTTTCCCCCCTCTCTTTGTTTTGCACCATCTAGAAGGTCCAGACCGGCCCGAGTTACCTTAGACATGATGTCCTCCATCTCGCTGCGGGCCTTGTACGTGCCGTCGTCGTAGCGGAAGCGGTACATCACCTGCTCATTCTTGAACTGGTGCTTGTCCGACACTGAAATGGTCACCAGAAAGACAGAACGTCAGCCCTGGTGGCTTGCAGTTTAAATACTGGGAGTTTCAGTGTTCGTAACCCATCAGGCTGCGAGTATTCCCTTCCACTTCAGTGACTCTTGACTACTTCTTTGGCAGTGTACACTGAATTCAAGCAACTTGGTGAAAGAACAAGGTTACTCTTAGCTACCGACTATGATTGTCTTTGCTTTATACATTTAATTTGTTGTATACATTGGTTGTGGGCATAGAAAGGAGAGGACAGAGGTAAGGACTTGCATTGAGATGGGAAAACACTTCAGTTGTGAATCTACGTCAATCTCTGGCTAGCCATGACATCCACATTATTTAACACAGACGGCCCCCATAAAATCTCTCAAACAGCACTACAAAACATTCACAGAAACACCTAAAACTAGCTCCTATACATAACCGATCCATTCCAGTATGGAAAATGACCCAGGAGTACACAGATACCTGGCTGTGGGAGCAGCCAGCAGCGCTAACCTGCCAAACAGAGGCAGTTTGGCTCCACCACAACAAGTTGGCAGGGGCTCAAACAAGCTGTTGGCTTTCTAGAGTCTAGACTTAAAATGCCCTCATAAAAGCACTGGAATGCACTACAAAAATCAGCCTTTGTTAAACGTCAATTCTTGGCTTTACGGGACATGGAATAATCACTGAATTATCAGGAGAGCGGAGGCGCTGTCAAAATTGCAAACAAGTACAAACCGGTCCACTTCAGCAGGCTCAGACATGTCCTGCTGACTACAGTGAGTTGAGGAGGGAAGTTTACACTGCGTGGCTGAATCAATCTCTACCCACTTCTCTCTTCACTGTTACTTAAAACCTCTACATGCATCAAGACTGGAAGACGGGCAGCTCCGGTTTGCCACTTTTTCACACCACCTCTCACTCCGTCCACGTCCCCATCGCCATGCCTCCATTGCTTAAGGTCACTGACTAATCGGTGACAACTACACTGTCCCTGCGGGGCCGCAGTCGCCCACGCTATCCCACAAACCCGTGCGGTGTCATCATCGTGTCGCCTGTGGTCGCAGGCTGCTGCGGGTGAGGTTTTCAGGGGATTTTCCACAGGTATTACGTGTCAGACAGAAATATGAACGTTGGGTCTCGGTATATTTTCCTGAGAGGGCGGCGCATAAATCGCGACGACGGCTTGCAGTTCCCTTGGACAACGGCCCCTTCGGCAACACGCTGGCAACCCCATTCATACATTATTTATAGGTGCTGGTGTGTCTTCCATTTTTTCACCTGTGAATGTTACACTTAAGGAGAAATAACGAGGGGCAACATTTCCAGAATAGCTGTCGATAGATGATGCCTTCGGGCCGTGTTGGTTTCCCTAGAATACAAGCTGCAAGAGGTGGGAAGTGAGCACGAACATGAATGAGTCAAAAAGTTAAGAGAGGGGGAGTGAAAGTGAATAAAAGGGAATAAGGCCAAGAGACAAGGAGGATGAGATGAAAACTAGATGAACATATGAAAGTATAAAAGTAAGAAAGAAGGAATACCAAACGAAAGGTTTTTCTTTTCTCTCACCGTGGTGGATGATGCCGTTCTCCAGCAGGGCCTGACCCAGGTTGACCCCTTCGTCGGGCTTGCTGATCTCTCCGCTCCCCAGCAGCCACGACACAAACTCACTGAGGACACAACACACAGACATATCCCATGAGGCCTGCTTGTTACAGTAGTGATCTGTGAGCGCCTTGATGTGTTTTTATTTAGTCTCCATCTTTGGTGTGTGTCCGATACTGTGGCGTATTTTTCCTTGGATGTTGATGAAGTTTGAGTAGGCGGCTATCGCTGCTCATGCTAACTACTCAGTTCTTCTTCTTTTATTCCAAACAAACCGCTGTTGCTGCTGCTCATCACTTCCTGTGCACCAGATGTTTTTTTTCAAGTAATTGCATATGGATTGATCCAGGCACATTGACATTTATACTATTTTATATGAAATGTATTCATCCAAGTTAAATTGTATATCAATTTATCAAGAGTTGACCAAGTGGCGACTGGGCGCTGTGGTTGCTTCTCTTCCGGTTCATTCTCTTTTCCCTCCCCTTTGAGCTGAACTCCCATTGGCCGTTGCCCGGGTGACTCAGATTTCAGTCTTGGTGAGTGGCTTCATATGACAGGAGCCTGACCAGACCGGGCCCAACAAAATCAAAGGTACTTGTTGGAACCTGAGCCGGCCCCGACTGGCTCAGGTTCCAGTCAGGATTAGAATCAGCATTAAAATGGTCTAGCCTGACGGAGGCTTCGGTGTAAAAGCTTTCATGAACTGGGTTTAGGTTGACTTACTGTTGTGTTGTATCAGTTGGTGGTAGAGAGACATTCATTTCTATGAAAATTTCACGGATTACAATAATAAAAGCGTCTGCTAAATGACTGTAATGTAATGAATATCACTACTAGTCTAACTTCTATAAAAACACAAGGCAATAAAAGTCATTATTCTCCACCTGTAGCCCTACTCCTCCCTCTCTCCTCACTTGTGTATCCTTCCCTCTCGTCTCCTGCTATAAATACCCCCCAGCCTCATTGCATCTACCATCCAAACTCAAGCACTTCGGCTCTCCTCCGTTCTTTTCACTGGACAAATGTTTGAAGGAGAAAATTACATTCTCCCCTGCTCCCTCTTTCACGCTGCCGAGCAAAATCAGTTCCCCAGAGAATGATGAAAGTGAATAAGAGGGAAGTGTGTGTGTCTGTGTGTGTGTGTTCATAAATGCTGAGACTGAGCAAGGTAGAGGATGAGCTTAAACTCCTGCTTGTGTGTTTGTGTGTGTGTGTTTCATGTGAAATCAGTGCTAGACTGTGGAAATGCTTTATGTCATGCAAATAGCTGTATGATTGCTTAGCATGCAAGTATGCCAATGCAAAGTGTGTGTGTGTGTGTGTGTGTGTGTGTGTGTGTGTGTGTGTGTGCGTGCGTGTGTGTGTGTGCGTGTGTGTGCGAGTCAAGCCAAAAGCATATGATTGCTGTGTGTGTGAGTTCATGCTGAACTACGGACACCTTGAGCCATCTGCCACTATCACATTCTGACCGGCTGAAGCACAAAAGGAATGCTTTAACATAATTAATAAGAGCCTTGCTTGTCACGACTGTGTGTGTGTGTGTGTGTGTGTGTGTGTGTGTGTGTGTGTGTGTGTGTGTGTGTGTGTGTGTGTGCCCTTTGTCTCTTTGTGTGTGTGTCTCTGTCAAAGCCTGTGGTTAATTGACATTGACAGGGGACTTCAGTGAATGTGGAGGAGTGTTGGGGGAGAGTGTGTGTGTGTGTGTGTGTGTGTGTGTGTGTGTGTGTGTGTGTCTTATGTAACAGTCAGGTTAATTTTGGATACAGCGCCGCTATGGAAATTAATATGATGAGCAGGAACGGTGTGAGGGAGACGGAGAGCGTCTGTGGTGGAAGGCAACGTTGGACGGACTGATGGATCAGTGGGGCGACCTGATGCTGCTGCACATGTCTGCATCTGAAGTCTACAAAGATGCTTCACATGTTCTAGACGATTTCAAGCATATCGGTCTACATGGCTGTATCTGATGCTCTGCAACAGCAGCAGCTCTGTTCTTCTCGCATTCCTTTGCGAAAAGCGTGATCGATGATGTCACCGCAGTCAGCTGCTGGAAATATGCGAGTCGACGGCGGAGGCCTGCTTCCTTCTTGTCCCAGCTTGAGGCCTCGTCATTAAAAAAAGAAAGTACTCCAGGTACACATTTCAGAGAGGTAGCTCACTGGTGGATAGACACACTGATGGATGAGGGTTGTGCAATGCCTATGAACCTAAAAAAGGTAAATCTTCAACTTCCACACAACTATAAACATCTAGGTGTGAGCATGGTGCCTTTAAAGTAATAATCATAACATTTTCACTCAAGAAAATGTCCATTTTGCGACTCTATTGACCTCAGTTCATGAAAGCGTTTCCATTTCCTGTTCTAAACACCCGGTGTCAGGTAGGTCTTTCCTGGGAAAACAGGAAACAGGAAGTGATGCTTTTTACGTTCCCAGCAGCAACGTAAACAGCGGTTTGTTTGGACTAAACAGAAGAAGAACTGGGTAGTTAGCATGAGCAGCGATAGCCACCGTGGCTGAACGGACGAAGACAAGAGCGCCACCTACAGAAACTCAAACTTCAACAGAGAATCCAACCACTTTAAATACCGATGCAATGAAAGCAGTAGCACGGCCAACAAAACAGACCATCATCATCCAATAAGGAAATGTAAGGAGAGTTAAAGGAGAACACAGTGCAAATTCTGAGGTGGAGAGCAGACAAATGATCGAATTATGCTATCAGGACGACGGGGCGCTATCAAACCGGCCCCTCGGCTTCTCCATTTGATGCAACAGCACCTCCAACTCCTGGAGCCTCTGAAACTATGCTTGCTGATAATTTCATCAGGATGACAGAACGCAGAGCTAATGCAGGCTGCACTCACCGTCAGGAAATGAGGAGGGAGACGGTGGAAAGCTAAAAAGGAGGGAGGGAAGGAGAGGAAGGGGGGAGGGGGGGATGAAAGAGAGAGAGAGTGGAGTAATACTATAAGACAATGCAATGGAGTGAAAGAGGGATGGGGAAGGAAGTAGGGTGGCTGGCAGGGTGGCCTAGTGTTAGAGAGATCGCCTACTAGCTCTAGGGGTGCTGTTCTGTAGCTGACCCTGACCTCTGACCTCCCTGTGTGTGTGGGGGGGGGGGGGGGGGGGCAAGACAAAATGTCCCCTAGAGAGATATCAAACGAATATCACATCATCATTACATATTATTAATATATTGTTTTGTGCTGACAGGGAGGAAAAAAAACAAAAAAAAACCTCAATGTTAATATAGATCACTTTCCCAGACTGGAGCAGATACACACACACACACACACACACACACACACATTAGTACTTTCATGGTCACGTGCACACACACACACACACACACACACACACACACAGCAGAGTGCAGTTCCTGGAAGCCTTTGGGCTCCAGATCACCTAGGCTAGGTAGAGAGTGGAAAAACATCCAGACAAGCGCTGCCTGTGACGCCACTGAGATGGAGCTCGTCTCCCAGAAATAGCATTACATATTTAAGCAACTCGTTAAAGCCAAAGCTCTTGGCAGCGGGGACGATTTGTTCAAACTTAACAAGGACAACGGTAGTCACATGCGCTGTTGTCGTCCATCATGTTTTCCCCTAGAATATACCATTGGGGGGGGGTGGGGGGTGGTGCATTTAATGATTTAGTTTATTTTCTCTGAAATGGTGCCAAGGAGAATTCTCACAAACACCGGTGTGTGTGTGTGGAGCGACGCCCAGTCCCTCCACACACACACAAAGGAAAACTTCAGGCATGGCCCTCACTGTCCATTCATGGCATTGAAAGACTGAGGGGACAGAAAGGGGGAACGGCTCATTGCAGAGCCTCAGTAAAAGGGAAGGGGTTCCACTAATGAAAGTGTGTGTGTGTGTGTGTGTGTGTGTGTGTGTGTGTGCACAAGTGTGGGTTTGATAGGAGTGACTATACAAGCCCCCCTGACGAAGTGTTTGGCTGCCAGCTTGAAGGGGAAATCATTTTGAGTCTCCTTACTCAACTGAATGGGCCTCAGGTTGCTGATTGTGTGTGTGTGTGTGTGTGTGTGTGTGTGTGTGTGTGTGTGTGTGTGTGTGTGAAATAAGAAAGTCCAGCTGACTCAGGAAGTGTCTGCTTGATGAAACAAGTGGGTGGAGAACTGCGTATCCCTTTCTCTAGTCGGGAGAGAGGTGATTACCGAGAGGCTCGTTAGGGACGAGAGGACGCAGCGATAAAAAAACGTTCAGGCATTTTGCCAGGAACTTGTTGGATTCCAGCTCCTTGGAGTGCCTGCTAATTGTAGGTAATAACAATTCGTCAGGATGCACTTGATCAGCAGTTTAGAACCTAAACGAATCACGGGGCTGCCGAGGCAAAGAAAAAAAACTCACTTTCCCATGAAGCACTTGGGCACGATGCTGAGCTTCCTGCGTCGATCCCTGATCAGGTGTCGGCTCTTGGTCATCATCATGTGGTAGAGCTTCTCCCCCTTCTCTGCAATCATCACATAGGCGTCCCTCTCCATCCCCAGTTTGAGACCTGGAAACGACAGTGAGACACAAATCAGACCCAAACGTGTTTGTTGAGTTTGCAGCTGCTAGCGAACAGCTGAGGTTGAGCTGAGGTTGAACCCTGAACGACGGCTGAGTTGTGCAAGGCGGTGACGGCTGAGGAAACTGCTCCAGAAGAGTCGGAGAGAAGAGCAATGATCATTTCGGTGGTGAGCTGATGACAGAAGATGGGGGAGTGGAAGTAAACGTGCAAACAAATTACGGGCCCAGACCGCTGACTGTATTGACAATGCCAAGAAAAACGCAGTGGGCCAATTACAGGACATGAATTGAGAGAGGCTGTCACGGGGCTGTTAGGGGAGACTAAGGCCTCGGACGGCTTGGCTGCGTTCTGGTGCGGTGCAGATGGATGTCAGGAATGGAGCAGCTCGCTGCCGCAACCTCCTGAAACAAATCCAGATGTTAATCTCTCCGAGACGAGTCTTGTTTCTGTGTTTGTTTGTTAATGCACCGTGGCCGTTGTTGGCTATTTCTCTATTGTAAGGCAGAATCTGAGGCCTGCTGCCCCGGTAAAACCCCTCCATGGAGCACCCCGTCTGAGCCGCTTAACTCCGCCGTGGGGCTTCATGAACTTTGGAGCTGCACGGTGAGGCTTTCTGACTCGCAGCTCAACTCTGCTGCGCTGTGAGACTCTCTGAGCTGCTAAACTCTATTAGGGCCTCTTCTAGCCACTAAACGTCACTATGAGTTTAAAGCTCCAGTCTTTCCTGTCTCTCTATACTGTCTCTATACAAAATATAAAAATAAAATAAAATATTTAAAGCTGCAATACACACCTTTTTTGACATCAAAGTAACAATAAATATCCTATTATACATTATCAGTCTGTACCCTGTGTGTACATGCCTAAATTCCCTGTTTGCCTGAAATTGGCTTGTCCATGATATTGGGGCGTGTACCATTTGCTGTGGGTGTGTCATAGGGCGTGGCCAGCAGTTAGCTGGCTATCAAGGTGAGGCTAGTAGCCACAGCGCAGGGAAGTCACAGCAACAATAACAATGGTGGAAAGCAGTAAAAAAAACAAAGGAACAGCGAAGCTAAACATGCGGCAGACAAGACCCGTTCAAAACCACAGGGGAACATCAGCACTGCTTCTTTTGAGTGACAGGTGTTGGGGCGGAAACTTAACTAACTGAGAGGGCGGAGGGCGGGACTAACAATACACTTCACTGCCTCGGGGTAAAAACAAAAAAAAAGTGCTTTTTGTAGCTTAAACCCCTTTTTATTTATTATTTATTAAAATCCCGGGTTGGGGCTTTCCAACTCTGCACTGGCAGCCACTGATGGAGGTGGGGTTGGATTACATTTGACAGCAGCTGGAGCGGACTTAAACAATGAGTGTCATTGAACAACAGACGGGGCCTGTCCAGCGCAGAGGCCCCCTGCGGCTTCTGGTCCAGCTGTCAGAATTTGTCCAAAACAGCTCTTCATCTTCCTACTCTCATTGGCACGAGATAGTACACCATCGTATTATCTAACCAGTTTTGCCTCAACTTCCACAAAAAGATAAAAACCCAGGCACCTCCAGCTGGCAGTTCTTGAACAATGGAGGTGTTTTGGGTGGTTCGGGGAGGGCCAAATGTCCCGATAGAGGGAAGGACCACAGAAAAGGTCACGTTAAACAAGGTGTGGGCGGGATAAGCGAATGTCACAATGACATGAGGTGGATAAGGGAGGAAGTTGCCACTATGATGCATTGCTGTAAAGCCTTATCGTGTAGCTGTCCAGATGGGAGAAGGGTTGAAAGAAAGGTAAGAGCATTGAGAATAGTGTTTAGACTGGGTAACAGAGGTGGGAGGGGGGATTGGGCACTGTGACTGATTCGGCATCTGTTAGCCCCAGGTCAATTTCCGCCGAGTTGTAACCCAACACCGCCGGCCGCAGCACGCACCTTCGTACTCGCCGGTACTCTGTAACCCTCCACGTTTGCCACAGGATCAGGTGCCGATGCCCTTGAACTCGTACTAACGCCTGCTCCAGATTACGAAGCCGACTTTGCGACTTTTAAAATATTTAAGCCGACAGTTGTACTCTGGATTACAGGCGCTAGTTGAACTCTCAGGCCTTCTGTCACTTTCGGCCAAGTCGTGTTCGTATAGCTTGGGGGGGGCTGATTTTGATTTTTTTTTTAAGTCATCAGCGCTATCAGGTGACACATTGTCTACAGCGCCAAATCCGGTGAAAGCCTTTCGAGCTTTATTCACACCCTCTAATGCACACATTATAACAAAGACAGGTGGTCGGTGCTGACAGGCAGGACAGGTGGGGGCACTTTTTAAGTCAATGGGGGCAAAACAACTTGAGGAGCAACAAGCAGCTTACCGCACAGATTCTCTCCTTCAGATGGTCATTTTTTATCTTTTTGTTAAATCCGTTTTCAAAAGAATTTCACATAAGTGGAAGTGGGTTGTAGTTTTTTTTTCCCTGTGGTGTCAATGTGCGAGAAGTTTATCTCTCAACGGATGTTTTGGGTAGGACACCCTAACAACCCGGTAAAAATAGAAACTCCTGATTTCGATTAATTTTGGTGTCATCCTCCCCCGTTGAGCCTCTCTTTCTTTGGCAGGCAAAAGCAAGTCTATTTCCAGCCCTGGCCCGAGATCGAAGATGCTGTTTTTAGCACATCTCGTGTTGTTGTGGTGAATGAGCCGTTTGATTGAACGCTCGTGTCCCACTCCTTTGCTTAGCCTACAACTTCTACTGCCTTGTAAGCAGGGACTATGACCATGTAAACAATGGGTTTGCTGTACCAGCGTCTGCTCTGTGTGCAGGTTGACCAGGCCGCCTGCGAAAGCCTCTATTTATGAAACAGAGCAGAGTGGGCAAGGTAGGACGCATCCGTAGGACACAGCAAATCAGGTCACATAACCACATCCACAGTCATGGCCTCTACGTTTTATATCGGAGACATTTAGATGCTCTTCAACAGCGTGAGGTACTAGGGAAAGAAACAAGAGTAAGAGCTAAATAATAAGAGGGATTTTTGTTTAAAGTAATAATCCACAATATTTTCATTTCTTAAAAAAGTACATTTTGCTACTAGTGATTCAACCTCTAGCCAGTTCATGAAAGCTTTTCCATTTGCTGTTCTAAACACCCGGAGTCAGGTAGGTCTTTCCTGGGAAAAATCCTCTGGCGCAACAGGAAGTGATGCGTTTTACGTGTCAGGTTTGTTCGGAATAAAAAGAAGAAGAACTGGGTAGTTAGCGTGAGCAGCTTCATCAACTAAAACCCAAACATCTCTTCTGTAGTCTTTCCAATTAAGCAGAAATGCCATAAAGTACGGTGCAAAAAAAAAAAAAAAAAAGTCTGTAAAGCGAAGATGCGTTCACAAAATACGAAATTAAAAGTTTGTAAATATCCAAAGATTTACTTTAAAGAGCAGTAATGTGAAACACTAATGCAGAAAACAAAAATTATATAAAAGAAATCCTAAGAATGCCTAAGACTTTTGCACAGTACTGTATATATGTATGTGTATATTCTTTTGAAGATTGAAGATGAAGATTACTCACTCTCTCGCTGCTCCCGCTCCCTCAAGATGGCGTCCAGCCACTTCTGCTTGTCCTCGGCATTCTTGGCCATGCAGACGAACCACTTGTTTTTAGCCGTGTTGTGGATCTTCCAGCCATTAGTCACTGTGTAGTTGTTGCTGTGATAGTCCGCTGCCGGGGTAAAAACAAACAGGCCTCATCATCATCCAGTCATGTCGTCCACCTCCATCGTGATGGATCTGATTCAGTGTATCTGATTACATATCATTGCATAATTGATCAATACTATGCTGGTTGTCTATGGGAAGCCCTGAACCTGAACTGATCGTAATGTTGTAGCAGTATTATTGTCCTTGGTTTCAGTGGGGAAAACAATCAATACGTTAAGCTTGTGTTGAAAATGAAAATGGTATAACTGTGCAATGAATATCAGCACAAAATATCGTCTCTCTGCAGCTCCAATCCTCCAAAAAACATCGGTATCCAGCTTCAAAAGCCCATATTGGTCAGATCTTAGTAAATTTGAGTACATGCTAGTTACGATTTCAATGCTGCTGACACACTTTCAGTGATATATGTTAGGACGACGTGCAGGTGACTCTGTCTAACTCCTCTCTCTCATTCTCCTGCTCTTCCTCTCACTTTTTCTTCACCATTTCTTTTTTTATATCATTTATTTTCTGTCTGCCACTGTGAGAGGAGCTGCTGCTGTCTTGGCCAGTTGTCCTTGGAAAAGACAATGTTGATCCCAATGAGATTAATTATAATACACAAAACAGATCGAGACAAACCCCAGCTGCATCCACCACGTAAACACTGACCACAGCTGTGACTAAAGTAAGTCATGAGCATGTCATCATAAAAACTAAAGGGTTTACCAATTTTACAAGCCAATTAAGAAGATAAACATGAGAGAGAGTAGTGAAAGACCGTCTTTCCACTGACTCAACAAAATGTGTCCTCTTCCCCTCTCATCCCCATTCTAATTTTATCATCCATTTAGCTGAAGGTGAACATCTACTGAATAATGGATGGCCTTGGGTAATGGGGTGCATTAGTCTTACACTCAAAGGTCATATAAATAGATCTGATACTTTAGACCCCACGGGGAGCCGTTCCTGCTGTCCTGGGAGAACAGGGGACTGGCTAGGGGGGCCGGGGAGGGACATGTTCTTGGCCTGAGTCTTGTGAAAAGTCAAATTCTGCTGAAATCTGATGTAGGTCCATGCTGGGGTCTGGTAAGGTGGCCTTTACCAACATAGAAAACTGTATGACTGAAGGTGTGGACACTAATACTTGTTGCAGACGAGAACAGCCTTCCACTTCATTTACACTAAGTTAATAACAATAGGCCTGAGTCCACTACCAAGAACAAGAGATTTCTCAAACAAGATTACAGAATTAAAAATATTTTTTCAAAGTTAAAGCACCTGCAGTAGCAACAATAACATACATTTATATCTGGTATTCACACTGTATTAGGAGCATACATGTGTTAATATTAGAATGAAATATATATTTGAGAAAACCAAACGGTGTGAACAAGATATTCAGATAGATTTTAACTTCATACGAGCATTTCTCCATTTCTCAAAGATCTAAAATTATAAATAAAGTATTCTTGAAATAAGAGTATCAACTGAGTTTTAAAAAAGTATATTAGTTTTTGATAAATGATGGAAACAAACAGTTGTGTGTCTTAGTGGCCTCTGACTTTTGGACCCCGCTGTACATAGGTATATAACACTGGCTTACTATTAAGGGTAGGGTTAGTAACATAGTAACAAACTATGTTTTTGTCGCTGTTTAGGGTTAGGGTTAGGGTTAGATAATCTGGGAGGTGCATATACAAACACCTCTAGAAAACCGGACCCCTTAGTTCTACGAATCGAATACGTGTTTTTCTTTGTGGTTTCCCCTCCAGCGGCCTGAACGTGACAACCAACAGCCACCAGGCAGAAAAAAAAGAAAAAAAAAAGAGGTCATGTCAGCTTGTAAACAATCTTGCCAGTGAGAGGAAACGTGCAAAAGAGAGGAAGACGAAGACGGGGCAAACACTAACCAACCTCAGCATGGTGCCTCACGAGAAAGCCACAGCAGCTAAGAGGTGCCGAGCGCCGGCTGCAATACAACCGACAACGTTTGGCTTTTGGCACGCTATCTTAGCCAATACCGGAGCAGAGCCGGTGTATCACTGGGCTTGGATTCGTATCAACACCTTCACCCCAAACTGAATACCTGATATCAAAAGATAGTAGATGAGGCCGCCCGATACGTCCTCTGTGAAACTAGGTGCAAGTGCGTGACTCCACCCAAACTGTCAATAAGTACCAGATTCATATCCGCCAACCCTTCAAGCACATCCAAAGACCTTACAATAAAAGCACCGCTATGAAAACGAGCACCGAGAGTCAATATTATTGCACTATTTTCTGTCATTTGAAACGGAGGAAACCAAGAGTTTGCGTTATGTAGCCGTTACATCAGGGATAACCTGGGACAAATGGGAAATGGTTGAATGAATGTACAGAGAGGGATGCATGAATGGACACATATAGACCAGTTTCCAAAGGTAGCGCTGCCGGGCTCGGCAAATACATACCTGTTCCGTCTTCCACGTTTTCCACCTCCATCACCTCGGTGTTGATTCGGCCTCTGAAGACATAGAGGGGCCCGTTGATGGACTTGGTCCTCTTCGTGGACTTCTTTCCAGAAACCCTAGGAAATGAGACGCAGCGCTGTGGTTTCACTCGGCAGGGAAAAACATCTGTTGTTGCCAGTGCTACTGCAAGAAGGCACTTGTGTCTTTAAAACACACACACACATTCATACAGGCAGAGGTATGAAGGCTGCAGACACACGTAGGTCTTTTTGTTTTGCTTGCATACTAATAACCTGTCTACACAAACAGGAAGTTGGACATTAGCACCAATTTTCCAGACTGGCTTCTTTCTAGGAGGCGGCCATCACTCACAGTCAAGAAAAGCCCTTCTTGAGCACCTTCCTATTCCTTCTCCCTTACTTGTTCCACCAGTAGCTACGGTTTCCCCTGATTTCTCACCTGGATTTCCTCTTGCAGTAGACCAGGAGGTTGTCGAACAGAAGAAGACCCGCTCCTGGATGTTGCCTGCTGAGATTTTCAGGAGGTGTCCGTGGAGGAGCAACTCGGTGCAGATATCTGTCAGGTTGGTTCCCTGAGGTTGAAAAACAAAGATGGAGATCAGCTACCGAGGCAGATCATTCACAGGTCTTTATTAAGACATGATATTGTCATCCATCATGTTCAATTCATCAATTAAAGAGTGTTTATGGGCTCGAGCTGCTGCTACCATTTATGTTATTTGTGTGGAAACTCTGATGGCGCTCGTCCCAGTCTAAATTGTGGATTACAAAAACATTGCTGTATCCCGACTTGAAGCGTTCGTAGCCTCAGAGAAACAATATGAAACGCAGCTGTGACATTGAAAACAATTTGTTTTCATTCCATTGTCAATGATAGGAAGGAATGAGCACATACACCCATCCAACTTCGATCCACTCCCACTGATAGCGAAGCTTGTACAGTTTTCAAGCCCTGGCCATTCCCTGAACTTTGGAGTTGAGTTGAGTTGGAGAGCGTCCCAACAGAACTGCAGGGTTTTCTCCAACTAGTGCTTTCAGTGAGTTCATGTGTGTAAGGTAATGGGAAGCACCAAACACCAAAATAGGAGGGCTAGCGGGAAAAACTATTAAAGCAACCGACATGGCTCCCTGTGGGACCCCTGCACAAACAAAGACGTTTTATTCTCGCCTCATGATCCAGATACACGAAAGCACGTACACACGTACACACAAGCACAAGTATTAGGAAGGAAAAATATAAAACGCTAAACATGCAACATGCTGTGAGTCACGGCAGCATCAACTCAGCTGTTATCGTGTGTTATGGCAGTGCTGTCAAACGTCTGACGTTGCTCTGGTGGAGGATGTAAGTGTAAGTGCTCAAGCGTCTGATCGCTGTGGTGAAACCTAATCTAAATGTTTTGATGCCCTGTGACCACGAGGGGAAATTAAAAAAAAGAATAATTGTCAAGGCGATGTAAAGCTTAGTCAAATGCACTGGAGTTCTGCAGACATCCATCTATCTATAGGCCGCCACAGCGCCACACTCTTTCACAGCATGTGACCAGTTCTTTTGCAGTGCACCACAACCTACTGAGCTGTTTTAAAAGCAATGCAGAGACCCATTACAAGAACCACTGTTTTACACCGGAAGACTTTATAGTCTACACACAGACAAAAACAGTCCTCATTTACTGTAAAACCTTTTTGAAATTCTCTCTCTCTCTCTCTCTCTCTCTCTCTCTCTCTCTCTCTCTCTCTCTCTCTCTCTCTCTCTCTCTCTCTCTCTCTCTCTCTCTCTCTCTCTCTCTCTCTCTCTCTCTCTCTCTCTCTCTCTCTCTCTCTCTCTCTCTCTCTCTCTCTCTCTCTCTCTCTCTCTCTCTCTCTCTCTCTCTCTCTCTCTCTCTCTCTCTCTCTCTCTCTCTCTCTCTCTCTCTGCTAGGTTGTGAACAACATATGAGAGCTGGTTGAGACTTCAGCCTGATTGAAACACTCAAGTAAATATAAAAAGTTTCAATTAACACGGGTAACCTTTGAGACATAGAAGACACGTCAGAACAGGGCCAAAAAAAAAAGATCATCGCTCATTGTTAAACGGATCATTCCACTCCAAATCATGTGGAACTAAGTACACCCATGTGTGGACTTGGGACAACCTCTCCCTTGGCTTGTAGCGTACCCCCTCCACACACACACACACACACAGCATTTGGACTGCACCCATTCTCTTTGATGTCTCTAACATGGGTCCTCCAGAGACCTGCAGAAACCCCCACCCCCCCCCAACACCCTCTCTCAAGCGTCCATAATTGATTCCTGTGACTATATATTTATGACGGACGTGCATCGCTCCAGAGTTCATCGAGAGAAAAACGATTCTCTGAGCTTCTCTCAAGGTGCATACCGGCCGGGCCTGGCCAGGGGGATAATGTTTCAGACCATCAACCTCATGTTAACTGCCCTGAGTTGCGGTGGGGGCTGCCTCTGTGTGTTGGTGTGAGCGTGCATGATGCATAGGTGAGTGAGTGGTGTGTGTGTGTGTGTGTGTGTGCACGCAGTGTATCCAAGCAGCAGTAATGCATCTGGGCCTGATTCGGCGCTACTGGCGGCCTCCTCCATTAGGCCTGGAGGTGATTAGCCGGAGTGGCTGCAGAGACGAGAGAGTGGAGAGGAGAGTGAGACTAATGCTGTTAGGATGAAGGCTCTAGAGGAAGAGTGGGGGGGGGAATAAAGTGTCTTTCCCAGCAATTGACTGAGCTATTGAGAGGGAGAGAAGAGAAATGAAGAGTCTTACGTCTCTGTTCTTCCCTCACATGAATCAGATTCGCGTCTGTTTTAAGAGGACGCTGAAAGGAAAGGTGGATTTTGGCTCTGACCCAATGTGGCATGCTGGTCCGTTTAATGGTTAATGTTGTTTTAGGAATAACAGTCGCTAATGTTCCAGTGGTCTGCGGGCTCCGTCCCAAACAGACTAGGCATGTACGCCAAAGACCATCGGCATAAAATGAACGTCAGCGGCAAATCTGAAAGCGGCCCACTCGCAGCAATGCTAAAACTGAGACATACAAATAAAGAGTTGGGGGGAACCTGGTGGCTAAGGCGTATACCATGGCATGTACCTGCGAAGTTCTGGGTTCAAATCCAGCCTAGGGTCCCGCCCCCCCCCCCACCCCATTACTCTCCAAAAAAGCAGAACCCCCGCCACAAATAAAACCTCATCACTGGAGGGAACAGAGAACCTATTCCACGATCTTCCACTGTACTGTACATGTACCCGTGCTAAATAAACAATGGCTTCTTGTTTTGTTGGACAAACAATTGTCAGGGTCAAATGCTGACATTTTTCAAAGGGAGGGAGGAGAGAAGGGGTCTGTTTTGGCAGGCAGACACAGGGATGCCACAGCAGGGGCCCACTCTCTGGTTCCCTCAGTCAGGTTTTTCTCCCTCTCCCCCCTCCAAAAGTCCCCTCATGTACCCCTCTCTTTCTGACCACCCTTTTCCCTTGCTCCCCCCCCCCCGAGGCATGTGAGACTAGAGCCCTGCCTCCTAGGTCTCTTCTGATTGGGCAGTATGCCCGTTGGCATCCCCCTTGGCACCCTGAGTGGGCAGATTGTCCCATCGGGGGCCCGTGAGGACAAGGCCTCCGTTGTGGCGGGTGAGGGACGCGTGAAAAATGCGCTGGGCCCTTCACCCGGCTCCCAAGCCCCGTCCGTGGCCCCTGCGCTCCGAGCAGTGACTTGGCTGCAAGAAACTCCTAAGATAGATGGAGGGGGAAGTGGTTGAGGTCTGGCTGTTTTTTGTCACGGTTGTGGTGGAGGCCTTTCTTCCTTTTGCAGAGTCCTTGACAGGTTTGTGCTTGTGTTGCATTTGAGGATGCTCCATTAAAAGTCTATTTTCTAAGACCTTTTCCCTCCCCGTCTCTCTCGCACCCTCTACCTCTTCCTCCGCTCCACTCTTCCCTCTCTAAATGTCACGGCACTTCCCAGCCATCGCCTCGCTCTCCATGCCCTCTTTTCTCTCTCAAGGTTTCAGCTCTCAAACAAGCAATTCCTCTCCTACTTCCCTTTTCAATCGCCCTCTAGCTTACCTCCTCGTGACACATCAGTCTTGACTAATGACTGAGTCCTCTCCTCTCCTTTCTTGTTCTCTCTCGTGCTCACCTCCCAGCCCTCGATGTGGGACTGCAGCTGTTCCAGGGCCTCCAGTTTCTCCATCTGCCTCTTGGTCTCATTGATGTTGGAGCAGACGGCCTTCATGGCCTGCAGAGCCTCCTCCACCGCCGGATAGTCGGCGTGCTTTTTCGGGGTCCGTTTCAGCAGTTCCTAGGGACAGGGATAGGAAAGAGGAGGCGGGTATTTTAGGGCAAAGCGAGTACAGGACAGGAAGTACGTTTTGAAAGCCAGAAATCTCATCACAAGGCCAGGTAATCGCTGAGTCACTGGTATTGATGAGCAAATCTCTCAACCCCCTACGTACATATTAGTCATTTTGTGGTATGGGTGAGTAAAAATAGTGGTGTTGATATATTCCAGCAGGATATGGCACCCGTACAATACCTTCAGTAGCAGTGGGTACTTGCAGATCCTCTGAATGGGCGTCAGAAGGTAGCCCTCCAGGGGAATATCTGTGCTTTTCTTCCCACCCAGCAGCATACAGTGCTGAAGACAAAATCCAAACACACACACAGTTCAGCACAACACAGCTGTACACCGAGACACACTGCATGCATACATGTTAACTAACAGCTCCACACCTCCACACTGGAAGAAAACTGGATGGGCACAGCATGCATCGATCTGGGCCTGTTCATTGCGAAGAAGAAGATTCTCTCGACACTCAGAGTTCAGGTTCGTTTTTATTTTGGTTCAGCTGCACTTAGAAGCAGACATTTAAGTTCCTGTCACCCCCCCCATACGCTTAGTTGTCAGTTGAAAGGACAGGTTTTCTTCACAAGTGAGGGAATACAGTTACAGTAATGGCTTCTCTATGCCTTCTATTTTGCAGGAACGTGGCCTGCCAACAGGCTACGAGCTCAAGGGATGAGATCAAAGATCAAAAGCAGCCATGCAAGCTATGCCACTGGAGGATTCTCCATGGGAAAGAAGGCGTCGGTTTAGAGGGCTGAGCATAATAATCGTATGCCAATTCCTTTCAACTCGATGGAGAGCAGTAGGAGATAGTGGGGGTTGTGTAGCATTTCAGCGGCGGTTGTTTGGGGGAAGAGGGAGAGCCTTAGGAAGAGAGAGGAATGAGACGCAAAAAATGCAGCCGACAACTTTACAATTCCGCGGATTCCAGCCGGCTTGGCAAGTCCACCCCCAGCCCCACCTCTTCTCTTCTGACATTCTTTCTCTCTTCACATTCGCTTTCCAATCACCCCCTTTTCTAAATCTAAATCGTCCATGTCTTCCTCTTTCTCCTTCCTCTCATCTGCTGCTTACTTGTAATCAGCCAGCCTGAAGCCAGAATTCCCTCTGCTCTTCACTTTGACCTCCTTTTGGCTGACTTTCACTTCTCTTCTGGCCTTTTCTTCTCTTCCAGCCCTATTAACACTTCATTTCTACATGCAATTTCAGATGTTCCCTTCACTATGCGATTCAATTAGCATGGAAATTGCTTAAGCCACCACAGGGCTCGGCTGGAATTGAAAAGCAGTGAAAAGAAGCCAATGGCAATGACGATTCTCAATGGTCATCCTATTTGAGTGATTGCAAAACTGACTACTAAGCTTGACTGTGTGTGTTCTGCTTTTTCAAAATACTTCTGACTCAAGCAAAAGCAATCACCAACTTCCTGGTATGTCAAAATATCCACAGTACAAAATTCAATCAATCATGCTGATTGTATTGATGAGGATTGTGGTAACTGAGGAACTTCAAACAGAAACATCAAGTTTGATTTACTGTGCACACTTTCCAATGCTTCATAAAGCACAAGAGCTAGCCCTGTGCTTGAGATGATATTGAGAAGGTCTGGCCACTGCTGTAATATGTAACCAGCTGTTGTGCAATGAATTTACTTTGGACACGTTAGTGCTGCATAACTGCCAGACCAAACCAATTTACCACTCTGCGATCGGGCCAGGAGAAGCAAAAAAAAACAAAAACACAAGTGCACGGGAACACTCTGATCCCCCTGTTCCAGTCCTGTGGGTCAGAATAATGCCATGGAAGAAAACCATCAGGCACCGGCAGACACGGGGCCCTCAGATCTCCCGGCCAATCCCAGCAAGGCTGCCAATACTCCACAGCTGGCTGGCCTGGGATCTGTGGATGACTTAATTTGCTGGGTCCACTCTCAACGCTACCGCCACCGTCCGGAGTTCATTGTCCCCGAGCCCCGAAGGCTCAGGTGTCAAAACACGGAAACAGCTGGCAGCGAAAACGGTACAAGAGTGACAAAAAAGTGACCCGGATGGCGGTTGCATCCTGCCCTGGTGGGAAAACCCCCCTGACCTTCTCATGGTTCCTGCCCTTTATTTACGCGTTAACATGGAACTAGAGGCGATATGATGGGAGGAAGGAGGGCCGAGAAGAGGAAGCCAAAAGAGGAAACGAGGGAGAGAAGACGCACAGGAGGAAAGAGACTTGGAGCAAAGGAATGAGGCAGTAAAGAGGCCAGGAAGAAAATGAGGTAAAAGGTTCAGCGGGAGATGTGGACAAACAGTGGAGCTGGAGTTCACTGGAGTATGAAGACTAATGAGGCATAAAATGTGGAGAATAATAGAGGGATGAAGAAGGAAGCTCATAAAAAGGCAGATGAGTGGACTGGAGGGGGGAGCAGTGTTACCAGCAGGAAGGTCCTGATGTTGGGGATCTTGTTGAGCTCCATCAGAAGTCGTAGGGCCTTCTCGTGGTTACTGCAGTACTCGCCGTATACTGAGAAACGCCCCCTCTGGAAAACACAGGAGAAAAAGTCAGAATCACCGAGAGGACACTTGATATTATATTTTATAGCAGTATTAGTAGCAGTGTAACACTCTGAGCTGTGTCCATGTCATGGTTGGTTAGTCATTTTGTACCAGTATTCGGAGATAATTTGTCACACTTCTCCTTTAGGAAAGTATTCAACAGGTTACTAGGTAAAATAAATAGCATGCCATCATAAAAGGCTTCCTCTTTTTTAGCCCGTGGTAGCGTCATCATGCGTCACAACACAGAACAACTGTACTTCTAATGCAGAAGCTTTTGCAAAGCGGCATTTTGCCACCACAGGCTTTTTTTTTCTTTTGAATTCGAACACCTAGGGAAGTGATTATAGGTTGAAATGTATTATTCATACAGCATATTGTAGACAACAATGCATGCACGGTATCGCAGCTGCACTTGAATGCAAACCCTGGAGCTTATTTAAGCCTATCGTGTATAGGTTGCTATACTACAGTAATTGGGTTGTGAAACCATGTCCATTGTGGGGCTTACAGTCTACACTCCGGGTCTGAAACTGTCATCTGAAACAGCCCAGGAAGTGAAATCCAACACTGTAGTCGCCTGGATAGCCTTTTGCATGGCTAGCATGCTACACAAGAGTAATCAATGTTCAGTTATTGAGACTGATGGGTCTTCTTCATGGGTTCTGACAGATGATAATATAAGAAAGCGCAAACCTTTGCAGAAATTAATGTGGGAAGGGACTATGCACTAACACCAACACCCCCCCCCCCCTCACACACACACACACACACTCAATAAACAACATGTGTCACTGCTGAATGTATGCATGCCTGTTTCACATGGAAATACAGCGGTGGCGACAGCAACCAAACAAAGCTAATGGGTCTTTACATATAACCCTCTACTCTCTCCGGTTCCCATGACCAGGGAGCTGAAAGCCTGTCACAGGGTTTTATAGATGTATAACACAAGTTTACAGCACAGTGTAGCTGGCTGGCACCTTCTACCACACAGCCAGGCGCACACGCACACACACACACACACACACACACACACACAGAAAGCCATGTTTGGCAGCGGACCCCAGTCCAAAGCACCACTGGGAGCAACAGCTGGGCCAGCATATGGTGTGAGACAGCAGATCTCGTCCCACTGACTGAACACACCACACAGCCAGAGGTTGAGAGCGACAGGGAGGTCAAGACTTGTAAAAGTCCAAAAACGGACAAGAGCAAAGTTCAGTATTTCCACTCAAGTCTCACAAATGGCTTCATATTCAGGATTCTGGCTCATATCCGGTTAAAGGATTACACCGGCAATAGGAGTACCTTGACTGTATTGTGTTAGCGTACAGTTAGCATTATCTAATGTAAGAAAATGGACCTTTTAGCAATCCAGATTTAGTGTTGGGGGGGTTTGCTGTTTTTCATCGCTTGCTAATGATTAACTAGCAAAGTAAGCTAGCTGCAACTGTTTAAGACGTTTACATGTTAGTACAAGTGCCAGGACCTAAATGTGACCCTTTAATTTCCACAAGGTCAGCTTTAAACACCAGGACTGCTCTGAAGGGCGACACTTGTACCCAGAATAGCTCAAAGACTGTGTTTGTCCCTTTGATAAACACATAAGTCTCTTTTTTTTTTTTTTTTTTTTATTCTCAATCGCTGGAATGTTATGGCGAAGCCTAGATGAGAGGGCAGTATCACACACACACACACACACACACAGAGGAATCACATCGAGTCAAAGCATAATGGGTGTAGTTCAGAAAGGGCATAATGAGACGACTGTTGGTTCTGGCATGGCGCTTGGTTACACGCTCCCCAGAAATAGAGCAAATATTGACGTCTCTGGGTTCACCTTAAACATCTCATTTTTTTTTCCTTTCGGAGAGTTTGAATAATCCTACGCATGCCGATGTGACTGAAACGAGGGTTTAACGTGTGTGTGTGTGTTGTGTGTGTACAGGAAATTTAAAGATTCAGCATTTCTGCTTTAAATCAATAAGATGAGATAAGATAAGATGGATACTTGGTTAAAGCCAGAAGATCCTCATTTGCTCTTTAATAGTGTTGAGGAAACAAGCTCTAAAAAGGGCTCTGTATATTCTCTGCTTATTGTGAAACATTTCATAAGATGTGGACCTGCTAAAGTGGATTCATGATGGCAAATAGTTCTGCTCATTTCAGGGTCAAAATCTGTGAATGGTGCATCTTTTTTACATCCGCTTCCTTCCCAACCCTCTTGGCAACATCTTCAGATGGAAATGAATCTCCCCATTTGTCTCCCCTAACTGTGACTGGCAGTCAGTGTCTTGCCGAACAATGCGGGAGGTTAATCAAATCTCAGCCACGGTGTTGACATCTGGCTGGGGTCAAGGGCCGGGGGTCAGAGGGGGCCAGACGGGGCCAACCGATTGGCTGAGGGGTGTCAGTGTTGAAGGAGAGAAAGGTCACGGGTTGGAGAAGGAAGTGTAATGGATACGCGGCAACAAAGGTGGTGGCTGTGGGAAGCTCAATGCCTCGACAGAAAGACACACAAACACACAAATTAAGAGATAGTCACTTGCACTTGAGTGAATGAACCTACAAAGAGAAAAGAAGTGAGAAAAATGTGAGTGTGTATATATAGACACACACGCCACTGATCCCTGATCAGCCTCTTCATCTTCCTGGAGGGATTTCCTCCCACTCCTCCTGACAGAACTCGACCAACTCAGTGAGGTTTGAGGTCTCACATGAACAGACGCTTCAGGTCCTGACAGCATCTCAGTTGGATTTCTGTCAGGACTTTGACTTGGCCGATCCACAACACTAAACTTCTTCTTTCTGAGTCATTATTTGGCAGATTAGGATCCTCGTCTTGTTGAACAGACAGTTTCAGCCCAGCTTCAGCTCTCGGGCTGCTGGTCTGACGCTCTGTTCATGAATTCTGACAGACGGAGCCCAAATCTTTTTGTTATGATTTTCTAACCTTCCCAACTGATGCTCACTCACTCCTCTCTTCCTGAGGTCCTCTGAGGTCTCCTTACATCTCAGCATAGTGTTTTTCTAACTGATGCAAGAAGAGGTTCACTTATTTTTGCATCTGCAAAATTCCATTTAAACTATTTTCATTTTACCATATTCACAAAACATTAAATTGTTAAAAATAGATCCTTTACTTCAGTTAAGGAATGGCTCATTTTGATTAAATAAGAATTGCGTGGTAAAAACTGGTAAAAATTGATTAACGGGGGGTTCACAAACTCTCAAGCATGACTGTACATCATTACTGTACATCAATAACATCTACAGGGAGGACATTCATTGAAATTGATTGAATGGAACAAGTGCATTGAAACATTACTGAATGTTTATTACATTACTGCTAATAACCCTGACATTTATTGATTTTCATTTCATTACTACTAGCCATCTGTTATGCTTATAATTGAATTCACTTGATAAACTATATTGCTTTGGCAACATAAGTGTCTTTCCTGTGGTGGGTGAAAGAGAGAGTGAAAGAGTCAGAGAGAAAGAGAGGTATTCAGACACAACAGCTCAATTAGAAAGTGAAGGCTCTTTCTGTTTTCCCATCACCCCTCCAGGCTGACCTCTCTATCTGCCAGTCTGACCTCAGAGCAATGGACAAACCATGTTGAGCTCCTTAAATCAATTCCCCACTCTAACCCTTGGCCTTGCAGACTCTGTATGGAATGACCATGACTCCTCTGATGCGCGTTTCAATGAGTCAATTCACCAGCTATGTCCACCAAAATGTTTAAATGTCATTCATGCAACAGCCAGGTGGATTATTATTTCATTACAGAGCAGTGGAGAACTGGTTGAGCAAATATTGCAGATTGGAGTTTTTACTTGTGTATATATATATATATATTTCTTGGATGCAGAGCTGCTCTGGAGGTAAGAATAATCTCATTGGTTGAATTAAATTACAATGGGCGGAGCCTAAGAACCACAGGTGTTCTGGCTAAGTAACATTAGACTGAAGCCCAGTGAAAAAGGCAAGAGGTAAGAGAGGAGCTAGCTAGTATTATGAAGCCTAGCGCTCTTGCTAGTATCTGAAGAATGCAATCTAGCCATACTAAGTTACCTGGGTAAGCTAATGTGCTAGTGTGCTTCCGAGTTCACACTGGCCATACTAGCCTATAGCTATCTAGGAACGTTAGCTAGCCTGCTGACCTTCCAAGTTCATGTATACCATGGTCATGAATAAATGAAAAAAAATAGGTTATATATATAGTTTATTTTTTGACCAGAGTTCCTTCTTTGCCAAGTTTAACCAACTTGTTGCTCGGAAAAAACGGTGGTTATTTGGCTCCTCCCACTGAGGTTTAACTCAACCAATGAGATTATTTCTGCCTCCAGAAAACTCTGCAAATACTGTGTGACTGCAACATTGTCTTATAGGCTGTCAAAGCAGGACGAGGTGGAAAACCTTGTTGTCTGTTTGTGTGTCTTAGTGAAAGTGAATTTCTAAGGAGAGGAGAGAGTGAATTTATGAGAGACAGAGAGACAGAGAGAGAGAGAGAGAGAGAGAGAGAGAGAGAGGGAGAGCGAGCGAGCTAGAGATTGAGCGCAACCAGTAGAAGCATTGTCCCCTTGCTGAGTGACACACCATCTCTTCCTCCCCGGACACAGGGCCTTCTTTGTTTGTTCCCAGGGGCCAAAGGAGTTCAAACAGAGGGGAGTGGGGGGTGGGGGGGGGTGGATGGATGGAGGAGAGGAGGAGATGCCAGAGACAGAGCCTTGCACTGGTTGATGAAGAGGGAGGGAGGGAGGGAAGAGAGAGGCTCTCTTTTTGCCTGACAGGATGCAGGCTTGTTTGGAAAAAAAGAGGAAAGGCAGAGGGGCGGAGGTTGTGTGTGTGTGTGTGTGTGTGTGTGTGTGTGTGTGTGTGTGTGTGTGTGTGTGTGTGTGTGTGTGTGTGTGTGTGTGTGTGTGTACAGGACGTCGGTGGGGGGGAGGGGGCATGCTTTGCACGCCTTCCCCGAATCTGTGGTTACGCATAACCCGTGAAAAAGAGTTTGTGTGTTTGCATCTAAGAGGAATGCATGCATGCAGTCCCACGTGTGTGTGTGTGTGTGTGTGTGTGTGTGTGTGTGTGTGTGTGTGTGTGTCACTCACAAACTGGAGAAACACGTGTCCCAGTGCATGCCGAGGCTGGGGTTCGGGCTGCAGACTGGCCTCCACGGCTGACAGCACCTCTTTGTGCACTTCCAGGATGTCCTCGATGTTAGAGAAGAGAATCTATAGAGGGAGCCATGATGGAGACGGGAGGGGACGGAGAGGCAGGGAGGGAGAGAGAGAGAGAGAGAGAGAGAGAGAGAGAGAGAGAGAGAGAGAGAGAGAGGGAGAGAGGGAGGAGGGAAAAGAAGAGTCGGAAAATGGGAGGGAGAGGAAATGACGGACAGATGGAGAGAGGGAGAGAGGGAGAGAAGGAGGGAGGGAGGTGTGGGGAAGGAAATATTGGCATGTTCAATCATCTCAGCATCACATCCATTCCCCAAACTACCCAAAAAGTGAAAATCATAAAAATGAAAGCAACTTGAAGCAACAAAAGTGTCAGCCATACCTTGACATGTTCAGGTGAGAGACACTGTTGGTCGTCTACAGTTTGCTGGATTCTGTGCAAAAATGCCTGAAGAAGAAAACAAGGCATACTTAGAAAAAAAAAGACATTCAAGTAGAGCACTTCACTGATGATAAGCAGTGGGATGAAGCATCTTAGCCCCAAGACCACCTCTGTTATATTTGCAAGAGGAAGAAAAAGTGAACGAAACCCTTTCAGCATCATATGAAAGCCATTGCATTATTCTCCTGTTAGCATCTGGTGCCAATTTGTCAGAAACAACAGCGCTGCTAAACAACTTTCCTGAATGGCCTGGGAGGGTTTGATTGGTTAGTAGATCAACAGGACAGGTTTCTAAAATCCTGAACTTTCCCATAACAGACAACCCTGCGCTGGTGTTTAGCCTCCCTCCACTGATGCACGAGTTGGGAATTGAACCCAGTCGTCTGAGTTGAGGGTGAATGTATCTGCCCGTCTGCCACCCCCGCCCCCCGACGTCCACAGCCTTACTTTCCACTGCACCATTTCATTTCACCACTACCCGTTTCTAGTCGTGTCTCCTCCGCATAATCCTTTCACGGTGGGGAATCGTATTTTTCTCACTTTTTGTGCGCAGAGCATGCAATTGCATTTTAAGACTCTTTACACAAACTTTCAGGAGACCAAGCTGGATGCACACACACACATAGCTGCAGGCACGCCAGCATGCACGAGCATAAACACACAAGCATATGAGCAGGACGTACACTCACACACTTCCCACCAAACTGCCTTGATTGGTAGCAGAGATGGGCGTCTGACAGCTGATCGGCCTCACTATACCTCAGTGTAGAACTTCCCACTATATGACAGATACGTTGTCATTGTCCTCCGACACCCGACGCTCGGCGTATGGATCTTTTGTAGTGGGGGTTATCTGTGCATTCAGCTGTGAGACGCCACCTGAAATAACTGGTTCATTGTTGCAGTGTCTTCACACTGAAAGGGACATAATAAGCTCATGTCAAGTTGAGCTATGCGTGTATGCGTGTATGCGTGTGTGTGTGTGTGTGTGTGTGCATGCAGCCTCTCAGGGAGCTTTAACCTGCCACTCAAAATCCTGATCTTAAAAAAAAAAAAGTGGTGTGATGGAGAGAGCAGGGAACTGAATCTGCAAACTGTTCTTTCATTCTCTATTCCCCATTCCTCTTTATCTCCCTGCGTATGACAGTCGGCCTCATCTCCAGATACCAACACTGATGTGACAACAAAAGGGATGAGGGAGAGGAAATGTGTATCCCCAGAGCAGTCTCTCCATCTCTGCCTTCCGTGCCTCTTTTTGTCTGGCAGATGCTGATGAAATAATCGACCAGAGTTTACTGGTGTGATTCTGCGTGGACCCCCGACCTGCTTCACACCTGCCAGCCAAAAAGCCACAACGATGGTGCAAGCAGCAGCAACGATTCTTACGCTTACTGTCCACACAAACACACACACACTGTATGCAGATGTGAAAGAAACTCGCCTGTAATGAAAGACTGACATCTGTAATCACACATAGGCTCTAAAGTTAGAGCACAGCGGAGCAGGAACTCAGGCAGCCAGTCATATTGTTTCCTCCGAGACCTAACACTTTGGGAGAACTCTCTCCCAGTAACTAGCATTTACGCAGCGCATCCCAAAATAGAAGGCAGTGGTCCTTACCAGTCACTGGGACCATGATAATTAAAGCTGGTTAGAGAGGAAAGTAGTAGTTGTAGTGTGCTGGCCTGGTTTTGGGAGGGGGCTGATTGTGCTTGAGGCATACACTAATTAAATCTCCCATATGGCAACTTGTACCATGTCCACACTGGAGGAGGCACTCATGTGAGAGATTGCCCCCTGGCAGGGAAGACAAGAAGGGCCAGGAAACAGGGCTTTCCTCAGCCTCCATCAGATGGAGGAGATGAGTGTGAGTGTGTGTGTGTGTGTGTGTGTGTGTGTGTGTGTGTGTGTGTGTGTGTGTGTGTGTGTGTGTGTGTGTGTGTGTGTGTGTGTGTGAGGCAGGAGAGGGAAAAAGGAAAAGGACCGTGGTGTTCGGGTGGAACAGAAGGTGAGGTAAAAACTCAAATATCCAGACTTCCAGACTTGAGTCATGCCTTATTGACATCCTACACAGCTACCATCCAGAGTCAACCCCAAGACAAAATGTGCCACACAGATGTGGTCGTGGTGGTGGTGGTTGGTTGGTGGGGGGTGGATGGTGGGAAGGAGCAACAAAGAGCTCCTTTCAGTCCAGGTCTCGCCCCAACATGGACATTCTCACCCAGGGTTGTATTGGCTGTCTGAATTGTTCCATCACAAAGCACACACATTTATTTGAAGAAGAAGAAAAAAAAAAGGGAAGCTTCCTCTGTGCTCAGTCACAAGATAGCCCCTGGCTTCAGAAGAGCCAGGGCAGCAGAACACAACACAAGCATGTTTGGAGCGCTTTATTTTGGAGCATTTACTCGGTTCGGTTCGTTTGGGCATGTGAAAACAACATTCGAACCATTCGGACTCGGGTGGCACCAAATAACCACACTGAGTCGCCTGAAAACGGCTCTCGGTCCGACCCCAAAACACAAGGGTTTATGGGTTTAAGAAGACAAATGCCATCTGATAGCAGTTCCTCACGCTTGGAAAGACAACAAAACAAACTGTCTGGACTGATGCTTATATTCACTTTACTTCCTCATGCGTTCTTAACTGGTATGAACACCAGAGAAGAAGTCTGGAATTGTATTTGTTTTGACGCCCTCCTCCCTCCCTCCCCCGAGCTAAATGTGGCTCCATGTGACTTTGTTTACGATCCCTGGTTTGCTTGTAATTGGGCCTTAACAAACCAAACACAAGGATGCAGCACAGTAAACATTTCGTAGCTGTAGCTGTGGAGAGGACAGTACCTCCACACGCGGGCATGAGGATGTGAATACTGAACGAGACGTTATTTCCAAAATAAGTAGCTTAGCTGGGCGCTGATGGAAAGAAAAAAGGTCAATCATGAAGAACAAAACACATTAGTCATGGCAAACGCATTGCAACTCAACACCACCCACTGGACACAGTTGATGAATGACTAAATTCACCTCCTTGCTTCCAAGTCAACCAGGCAGCGAGGCAGCAGGTTACAGCTGACACACCACGTTTATTTTCATACCCGCATCTCAGGTGACCTTTCCGCGTGTTTTCAGACGTCAATGCGCCGTCATCGGTGAGCTGTAGTTGTGAGCTCGGCTGATGGGAGAGTAATTGCGTTAGGGTGAGCGGAGGACAGGACACTGCGCTGCTTGACGAAGGGATTGGTCGAGCTGGATAGTGTTATCGCCTGAAGCCTGACTCAGAGTATCTGACTGGACAAAACAAGCACTCTGAAGGCCACAGGTCAGCTCTCCACCAAACTGGGTAAGACTTTTTCCTGGAAGAGATGAACCAGGAGACGTTCTGAAAGCCCGCTGCCTAACGCAACACATCTTAGCTCGCCATGGATAGAAGTTATACACCGTTAACCCTGCCTAATAATCTGTTGCCCTGGGCAACTCACATCAGCTGCCTATTTACTCCCAGATATCTAAAAATAGTCCAATCCAATCATGTCATGAATATGTGATTATGATAGTTGGTCAGATGGGACACTCGTTTTCGATACCCACGGGTTCTTAGTAATGACTCAGTGTGGCTGCAGGAGGCTCAGCTGCTGCCTGGAGCCAAACAGAGATATTGCGTATGACCATCTCTTCCCAGAGGGGTGATGGGCTGTTATGGGGAAACTGCTCATGCTGTAATCCCACAGGACACTGGCAGCAATACTCTAGACCTCCTAGACAGAGCACAAAATAGCCGTAAAGGACAACACTAATGCAGTTATACCACCATGTTATCAGTATGGTAGGGCCCTGACAATCTACGCCCTTCAGCAGACGAAAACTGTCAAAGCAATGAGGGAAATTCATACTCACAAATATCATACATGCTCTAAAAAGAGTTGATATTTCAACCCAAGACATAATGAGCACATGTTTGCAACCTTGCATAGTTCATGCATTAAGCCCAGTTGGTTGGCGTTGGCTGTCTGAGCGCCTGGTGGGATATAAAAATGAATCACTCACTGATGATGTGATTCAGCATGAAGTAGCAGTAGCAGGCTCCAAACTGATCAGTGTTTGTATGGCACAGACATCATTAACAAGTTTGAGCTCTTAGTTGGCTTACTGCCAGCTGACTCAACGTCGACTGTGCCCTGAGCAGATGCAGATGCAACATGCAGGAATACACACAAATGATCCACCTTAGCTCAGTCCACTCTGCCAAAATAACCATCTGCTTCAAACGAAACCAGGGATTCATGGTGCACGTCAAATTAATCAGTGCTTAATGTTTAATTAGACAGCCCTTTCAGGTATGAGGCCCTCAGCTTTAATACTCGACACTGCAGGTGATGCGGGCATCGACAGCACCGTCAGGATTCCCTCGGCGTTGCTTCTATTGCTCAAGAACTGTTGTGAATTATTAATTTCCTCTCTCCCTCACATCAAAGGCCTGCACACACCTCAGCTCTATGACATCACAGAGGTCGCTCTATGAGCAAACTATTGAATCCTGACTTCAATAACCAGGTATTAGCGAAATGTCACCCAATATTAAAAATGTGAGGGCCATTTCTTCCCAACAAGTGGAAGGGACCAGGTACTACAGCCATTGCAGTGAAGTATGATAGGCTAGTGAAACGTAGGGAGATCTATATGTGTGTATAGGCTAAACAAGCCAAATTAATGAATGTATGTATTTGCACCTTTTCATTCCACATAAAGGAAAAGTGACACGTTGAAGAGGTGGAGTGATCTAGTTTAAAGGGGGAGAGTGTGAGCCAATCCCTTACGGCCCCCAGGACTGAGCTCCCAGACACAAGCCTGTAAGCTTTGCATTGCATGTTAGCTTTTCATTCACAAGCCCGACCCCCTCCCCATTTACAAACAGTAGTACAAGTCAATTAGTTTACATACAAGCTGGCAATTGGTAGGGGTTTGGGGTGCAGGTCAGGGTGGGGGACTTCAACAAGCTGAGAGCACCGTCCACTTTATTGCAGCTCTTCACAGGCAAGAGTGCATTGAAAAGACTGAAGCACGAGTAAAAAAAACTGCACAAACTGCAACAGAGGAAGTGTGCATTCATGTCTTTGTTGGTGCGTTTGTGTGGCATGCAAGCAGGAAGTGAAAACACAGGAATCAGATTGAACAAAAGCCCACCGCTTTTTTTAAGACGCCCCAAATCTTTGAAAAGTATTTATTCTTTTCAAGTAGATGCGCAGTGGCTCAACTCAGCAGGGAAGGGAAATAAACAACGTCTGCAGAATTGAAGCGCTGCCTTTTGACACAAAAGGTAGCAGATGTCGTTTCTGGACAGGAAGTGAGGCTTTTGTGAAAAGGAAGCGTGCGTCATGTTCGACTAAATGCTGCAAACTGTCTGCGAATAGAAGCCTGCTGGTTTTGTGCTAATATGCAACCAAACTACAATGTTTTGGATGACTGGTGCAACATCATGTTATTCATCAATACAACGCATTCATTTCAACTGAGAGTAATACATGATTATTGTCTGTATTATTTACAAATCCCACATCTACCCCCGTCATAGTACATAGCAGGCTGGCCAACATCTTTCGCTGCCTCCACAGACAGAGCAATTGCTTTTCACCACCAATAACTGGCATCACCAATGACAAGGCATAGTCCCATATGACCGACAGCCAAAGGGTCAGATGTGGGTTGGTGGGGTTCGCTGATTGTTGAAATTTAGTGGAGCGAAGAGGGGCCAGACAGTGAGGTGTGAAGATACAGATGGTCCATATGCTGGCATGAGTTTGGTGTTCGCTCCACTGGACAGTGAGCAAGAGGCCTGCTGCCTCGGCGTCTGCCTCATCTGCTTCTAAACAGAGCCTTCTACCTGCAGCTAGGCTGACTGCAAACGTGGTCTAAGTGTAGATGCGCTTTAATCTAAGTCTAAGGGAAGGATCTTAATCAGCTGGCTTTGCTTTGCCCACCCAAAGTTTGGTGGAACTGAATTTACCAACACACAAACAAACACGATGAAATCCTGACTGTGGAACCAGCACAGGTAGATCTGTGTTTATGTCTCATCAAACCTTGGCAATGAGACACATAACCTCTTAACATGGGAAACTCTACATAAGCATCACTACAACACCAAAACCAGCAGGGAAATGAAGAGATGTCCCAACTCTCAAAACTAGGTTAAGTTGCAAAAGTGCAGTCCAGTCAGACGTGGTCAGTCAAAGCTGCTGTCCTGCTGTCTGCAGGAGGTGTCACAAGGGTCACTTAGAGTGGAGTCATGACGAGAGAGGATCCCGTCAATTGGTCTGGTTACGTTCATATTAATGGGCTCAGGAGATAATGGCGTAATTATGGACACACTGGATCATCCTCATCCTCCACAAGGGGGTTAGTACTTCTCTGCAGACGTAGAGTTAAAGAAAGCATCCTGCTCTTGGGCAATCACACAGTAGTGCAATACAGTGATTCTGTCCATTATGTATTGCTGCTTCTTATATATTGCAGCTGCTGAGCATGCAGCATGATTTTGACAAGAGGGCCCATAAGACAGTTGTTGACATTCAAGAAAGGTTCAGAGAATTATGAAATGCTGTTGTATGTTCCACCGGAGAGGTGGTGCAGTTTTCATTTACAGGCAGAGATAAAAATATATTGTGGGCGCAAGTAGCAAAGCTGTAAAAGCAGCATGAGGGCGACAAAAAGGGAAGGGTGAGCATTTGAATCTATTTCTGTTAGCCCTCTCTCTCTCTCTTTGTGCAGCGCCTTTGGAGATTGCTGACGGTCAGATCTTCTGACGGCGAGAGCTTAGGAGAAGGAAGGGGGATCCGGGGTGGCGCAAGAAAAAAAAGGAGAAGTTAAAAAAAAATGAGGATGCACAGCCATTGTGGCGAGGCTACGAGGACAGAGGAGGGGATGAGATAGGAGTCGGTGGTGGAGAGAAAATAGGTTAGCTGGTACTTCGGGGATTAATTGCTTCCGTGAGATCAATGCTCAGCTCTTTCTCCTGAAGCCATGGAAGTTATAACGGGATAAGTGACGATGTAGGTGGAAGCAGCACACAGCAGAATAAACCAAGAAGGAAGTTAAATGTGCATCATTGAGCTTCTTTTCCCTTTAAAAAGATGACCTGTTGCAAAGCAAGACTCATCTTGACAACTGTGATGAAATTGAACAACTACGTATAATACCAAGGCACAAAGTGTGTGTGTGTGTGTGTGTGTGTGTGTGTGTGTGTGTGTGTGTGTGTGTGTGTGGCTTAAAACTGAACATGTAATCAGGATTCAACATTCAATTCAACAATTCAAGTATATTCTACAGTAAACATGGAGAAAGGGAGATACTGAGATGTGGCATTGACCTGCCAGATTATTTCCTTCCTGCTGGTTGAAGGAACAGTTGCTGATACAAGGGAGGGTGTTGTAAGAAACCGTGGCTACATCAGCATTCAGCAGCAACGCCGAACCATCTCGCTCATCTCAGTGCTGGCTGGGCCATCTCACAAGAGACCCCCGTGTACCAAGAACAGCTCTAACACTTGTCAAGGCTTTTCCACCAGGCCCTGAGAGCCCCTTTTCAATTTGCTTCGGTTCCCACACCTACTGGAAAAAAAAAAAAAAAACCCTTAGACAGAATCACAGATCCACAGATTCAAGACTTTTCTATGTAAAGTTCTCAGGTCAGCACCTCAACCCCCCCCCACCGAGAAAACAACACCAAGCTAAAAACAGTGCGTCCATTAAAGGGCCTCTCTTTATTTTTAAGAGGAGGTGGGGGACAGGGCAGTTTTGGAGAGGGGGTGGAGGCCATTTTGGGGACGACATGGCATGAAATTGAATAAATAAATGACGAAATCCCCTCTTTGTGGCCGGGACACAGCGGACCCAGAGAAAGGCCCGCGGCGTCGCCACAATGAGAAACCCCAGCAAACCCAAGCAGACTTCTTTCTCTCTGAAGCCGTAATTCACAACTCTCCCCTACCCTCCAAAAACTCCCTCGACTCCCCCTTTACCCTCCCCTCAATCCTTCTCTCTCTTCCAAGAGCAACCCCTTTTTTGGCAGTGCCCTTCGCCAAAACACAAAGTCTTCTTTGAGTCTTGTCTTGTTTTTTTTTTCCTCCACTCTCTCACTCACTTCCGCTTTAAAGGGCTTTAAAGTTCGGGTCTCTTTGAGCAGCTCACATGGGCGGAAACTGAGCACTACAGGGGGATGAGACAGTGTCTCCACCACAGAGGCCCCTCAAAGACAGACCGACAGACAGGGCTGGACCGGAGACTTCCTGTTTAGGACAAGGCAGCAGCCAGGCTGCCCGCTCGTCGCGTTGATGCACTTTGAAAATGTGAAATTAAAATCTTCAACAACACTCATGGTGCAACATCACTGGAACAGCCACACTATACTAAAGTATAGCAGTACAGACACATCAAGTTGATATTGGCCTATTGGAGGTCAGTGTAGTCTACCTACGATATGATGAACATGATGCAGTTTGTTTGATTATAGATTTATTGTATAACTGATCAATACTACACTGGTTGGGAAGCCCTTCACCTGACCTGACTCCAATTTGACATTATAGTCATTATCATCTGTATCTTTTCAATGTTTCTATGGAGAGTTCGAGTGTCCCAGGGTGTACAATTACCCAGATTGGATATCAGCACAAAATATTGGCTATCTTTTGTCCAAAAAAACAACCATATTCAATATATTAACAGTAATGCAAGTGAGAAGTCCAAGCATTCGACTTCCTCTTGGTTACCAGCAGCGACGAAGTGTGAACCTGCCCTGTTTTTATCCGGCAAGTCGGCGTAAAGTGTGTTAAATTGGAGAGGAGGGGCCTTTGTACCGTCTCATTTAGCGAGGTGCTCCCACTTTCACAGTGGCTGCACACGTAATGAATCGGTTATAAATATCCTTTATGATGTCTCCGCTCTTTCAAGTTGTCCGGCAGCTTCTGCCACATAATTATAGACACGCTCTCACCTCAGCCATTAGGCAGCCATGGGAAGAAAACGCACACGCATGTACACACCGCACACACTATTTGTGTTATTCATATGATCCTATTCTCTGCTGCAGCCGTGACCCAATTTCCTCTCGGGATCATCTAATTGAAATAATCACCTAATTTCCATCTCTACCAATGCCGACACTCTGAACACTCTGTCTGTCTGCGAGGCCTCGTTCAAAGTGGCCGGGTGGTGGGGGGGGTGACATGTGGTGCGCTGGAGATAACATCACGGCCAGATTGGACAGGCCATCTGGACGTTTGGACGTGTGTTTTGCGACGGTGACAGACAGACATAGGGATCAGAGAGTGGTGTTGAGTGAGCCGTCAGAGACCCGTGGAGCTCCCATTGAAGGGCTGAGTTCAATTCAAGGCGCCGAGTTCCTGGGGGTGTCGCCACTGGTGTTGAAGAGGCAGCAGAACTGTTCATTAAAAGGAAAAAATCCAACCTCTGATACACTGATTTCCTACATTTCCCAGAATGACTTTCAACAATCCCCAGAGAAGGGGCGTGAACCTGTTGCTTTCAATCAAAAAGGTGGACGTATGGGCATACACATATAGCTAGCTAGCCAGCTAGTTTGTGAACACCGGGGCGTGTCTATGATCTCGGCTGCACCCCTTACTCAAAACGTGAGTAAGTGTTGTAGCTGCATTGCATTCTGGTCTATGGAGGCAGCTGTTGCACAAAATACTAATTCTTCCTCTTCTACGATGGATTTCGGTGCAAAAAGGTGAGTCTACATAGAAGCCCTCGCTCTTTGATTGTGAGGGACTGATACTAAAACCTGACGCTGATGTTTTAGACACTGTTCTATTGTAGCTGCCCGTGGAAATATCTCGCCGTGAGGTTATGCCATCTATGTCTGGCTATCTAGGGGAATAAGAAAAATACACCACCAAACAAGAAAATGGACCAAGAAATGCGACGTACATCAACAACAGTGTTAAAAGTGTTTTGGGGTGGATGTTTCCCTTTAATCACCTGTTGCAAAGCAAGAATTATCTTGATAACTATGATGAAATTAAACAACTACGTATAAGACCAAGGCACAAAGTGTGTGTGTGTGTGTGTGTGTGTGTGTGTGTGTGTGTGTGTGTGTGTGTGTGTGTGTGTGAGAGAGACAATAAAATCATGTGTTTGCTTCCATGTCAATTACGTACTAGGGCCAAGCCACAGAGTGCCACACCTGGCATTCAACCAGGCAGACATAAGCAGTGTCGTGGACGCAGACGCAGATGACGGTGGTGAGGAACTCTGAATTATCGTTCCCACTACAGTACGGCGGCCATTAGATGGACAGGGGGAGGATCAAAAAGAACACCCACTTGATACGGAGAGAGCAGCTCAATGAAACCTCTAGATATGTCTCTTTTTAGACACTAGAAAACAGATGACCTGCACGTCTCCCTCATCATCTCTTTTTGGCAGCCACTAATGCAACAGCTAATATTAGTTACCACTTCTAACAGTGATGTTTCTAGGATCTATTTCATCTCGGTGCAAACAAATATAGAGCAGAAAAGTGTATAATTGAATTGTGCACATGAATCAGACAGTGATGCCATGAAACAGCCACACAGACAGTACTGCTGAAACCCCCAATCAATCACACAAGAACCTATTTCACACATATAGCCTTTTCTGTAAATGTTACAGATCTATTCCGTTAAAAAGGTATAAAAAAGAATCGACTGTGGTACTTTGCTGTGTCAATAACTAGTAACATTTCCGTCAAAGTTCCATGTTGACATGTGAGAATGAAGCCGTCACATTAACAGCTCAACTATGTATGACTCAAGCATTTAACATGGTGTATTAGTTGGCAAAAATGTCATCACATTGGACAAACGCCAAAATAAGAGCCCCTTCAGCGTCCACGCGCAAGAAGAAATTTGTCAGCAGCTGTCAAGGGCAGTTAATGCGGTTATGACAAAAAAGCCTCTTTAACTCATAGGGAATAAATAGGCAAACATCTCATAATTAGCTCAATTAAATATTTTACCTTAGAGCTAATTTAAAAAAAGACATCCATGACAGAAATCTCAGTATAAGCTTCCCCTATTTTCAGCGCTGCCAGTTTGAGCAGTCCTCGGTTGCAGTAACGAGCCAGAATAAGTTAACCCAACGACGTTTTGTATCCCATGTGTGAACGGAGCCGAGATCCCCTCAGACCACCTTTTGACTGCTCCGCCGCTCCCTCGGGCTGGCTATGGTCTTGAAAAGGCGTGTACACACACACACACACACACACACACACACACAGCGCACCTTATTACCATTCTCAAGGTGATCTGTGAAGGAGGCATCGTCAGACACCCTTCACTTTTTTCTCAGAACACACATGGCCGACCAGTTGTCTTCCAGAGGACCCGGCTAGGTCAACGCTAAGACTAGAATTTAAACCATGATCAGAAATCTTCGCCACGTCATCCGTGCTTCAGCAGGGCTCCCTGGAGGCGAAACGTTATGTGGCTGCTTTGTTGGCAAGCATTTCTCAATAGGGCAAATGACCTTTGACCCCCTATAGAACCCACACATCTGGTTGTATTTGAGAAATCCAACCAAATAGGCCGCCGGTTCTCGGGGGAATGGTAATCCTCCCATCCTACCGGTTCACCCTGGAAAGAGAACGGCCAAAGACCTTGCTGCATAATTACTGAGCCCAACGTCTCGCTCTGAGAAAGTGCTTGTCCTGACTTTGTCTGGGTCACGATCTCTAAGGGGACGCTGGCGATCTCATGTTGCCGGGGCTTTTACAATCGAGGCCAGGTCACAGATTGTATCGTATATCAGCCTGTTGAAAAGCACTTCGCAGGGCTTTTCACATCCACTAGCGCTTCTTTTCTGGTGTTTACTCCCGTCATAAAAACGAGTCCCTGAGTCTCTTTGGTCTGCATAGTCTGACATCTGATAGAGAGACATCAGTAATATAGTGCTTTATAGTGCAGTTTTTAAGGGGCCCACAATTTTCTAACCTTAGAAACAATTCACACACACCTCAAATTCCACAGAACACACTCTTGAACAGATTCACTTCTATAACTGCTGAACTCGCAAAGACTAATTTGATCCTGTAATCAAACGGAGGGTAATTCCAACATCATTTAAAAGATATCTTTAAACGCTGATCATGTAAAAATTGCTGCTCTCCTATGCTAATTCACTGCTCTAAGCACCCACAATGGAAAAATATGAACTGCAGCATCTGAAAACATAGCTGTAGGAAGCAGAGGGGGGGGGGACCGGGGTTGTTTTTTGACATCATGTATGCCTCCGGGTGCTACAGTGGTTCAGACTTGTTAACTTGAATTCCTAAAATTCCTGGTGCAGTCTTATGCCTCGGAGAAATGGCTTATCAACGCACATGACTAAAAAAAGAAAAAAAAAGCAGAAAGATTAAGTTGGAAACTGGCAACTTTTTATGCAACATTGTACCATAATAGGTCAGCTTGTCGTCGTGGCAACAGCTGCACCGAGAGACACCGACAGTCAGACGCAGAGTGTGGTGGCGTTGGTGCACAGTGGCGACTTAAAACAGTTAGCTTGTTAAGGACTACATCAAAGCACATCAGTAGGTCACGCCTTGACCTTGGGTTAAGCCAGTACTGTAGGTCTCAGCATAGGTGGCAGCATCCCTGACAGTGGGGGAACGAGCGGGAAAGGGGGGGGGCAACAAGGTTATGAAGTAGGAATCAGGTGTTTTGAGTGCTAAAACCCCAGATGACTAGAAAGCCCAAAGCCTTTAATTGACACGTCCTGAAGGATCTGATAGAAAACATCTGTAATGAACGACTGATTTTTTGACATCCCCTGATTTCCCATTCCCTCGTCCACTTCGTCCGAACCTGACTGGATGCCACCTGCCGCACTTTGACTGGTTCGTTTGGGAGTTACGAGCTCTGCGACGAGGCTCCGCGGCCCTGCCTCTCAAATCTCATTGAGCAGCGGTGAGTTTTTAAAGCCCCGTAACAATAAAATCCTCACTAGACCCCAGCAGTCTGCCACAGTAACTGCTCTACCCTGCTGTAAAGACTCTACGGGCTGTTTCCTCCTCCACTCCACTGTGTGTGTGTGTGTGTGTGTGTGTGTGTGTGTGTGTGTGTGTGTGTGTGTGTGTCTGAGGTTGCAGTGAGTTTAAACCACCAGCGTTGTGGCCAGGATGAGAGTTAGAAACCGGAGCTATTTATACCCCCAGCTCAGAGAAACCTGATGCTGGTCTTTCCCACTGAGCGGGGAGGGCTAGAGGGACGGAGGAGAGGGAGGAGAAAGGAAGGGGGCTGACACTAGCTGGAGTTTGGAGAGGAAGCTCAAGGCTGGCTTCGGTCTTCCTGGGTACCGGTGTGTGTGTGTGTGTGTGTGTGTGTGTGTGTGTGTGTGTGTGTGTGTGTGTGTGTGTGTGTGTGTGTGTGTGCGCACATACGGTCATCCTGTTTGCATTTTTGCCTCGTAAGCCTCGTCAACAGTAACTACGGTTGAACCCATACAATAGTCAACAGCAGCTGGGAAGGAGAAAGAGAAGTGATGTAGCCACTGATATATACCTGCAGTCATACACCGCCACAGGGAAACACACACACACACACACACACACACACATCCATCTTAAATATATGTGCATGTGTGAAATCACACTTGTGTGTGGCCACAAGCAAGGGTCACAGAGGGCAGGGCTTCCAGATGTTTCCTATTATCCCATGGTACTGACAAAGTCTTCCCGGTCACCTCTCTCTCTCTCTCTCTCCCTCTCTCTCTCTCTCTCGCTCTCATGACTGAAGGTCAAAAGCTGACTAACTTATTGACCGCTTGTACGAGTCGAATGTTGTCTTTAGTGGGCAGGATGCAGAAAGACGTGGGTCAGTATGGTTAATCATTGTAAAAACACCAACAGGTCTCAGAAATGACAAACCCCCCCCGGTTTTATGGTTTTGAAGGAAAATCCCTCATGCCTACATATGATGCCACTAACCAGCTTCATGTCATAGACGGTCTGATTTTTGGCGGATCATCGTAGGGGAAATCCAGTTGCTTGGATTAAGTCAACAAAGCGCTGCCCTAAAGAAAATCCCCGCTAATCTACGGCACTGAGTTATGACCAATTCAGACACAAAACAAAAAGGAGGCCGTTGCCACAAAAGCTTGAAGAGAGAGTTTATCGCCCGTAAACTTGACATTGAATAGAAATAAGCCCGTTTCAATGAGACGGCTCCCACTCTACTTGAAGAAGCAATTGGTTTAGAGATTCAAAATGATAGCACTGAGTGAAATGAATCCTCTAATCCCTCTTTTCACACCCCAACCCCCTTCACACCTCTCTCCTCCTCCCCCTCCTCCCCCTCCTCCCCCCTACGCCTACATGCTTCCCTCCAGCACATTGGATGAGCTAGTTGGCGTCGGTAATTGCCAGGGGATGAGTGACATGCAGAAGGGGCTGAGATGCCAAAGCCGGATCAACTCCTTTGTGTGTCATCGCGATCGTTGGCCCTATCGATCGGGGAAGAACACGGGGCGGGTGAAACTAGATCGGTCATGAGGCGATGGAGAATGTGGTGGGTGGTCAACAGCAGGCTGCCAGTCAGTCAACTAGCGCTTGATTTCTACCCTGGCCCTGAGGGGGAAAACCCTAACAGGGCATTGATGACTGAGGGAAACAAAACCATCAGGTGCCAGCGGATGAGGTGAAGCAGTCTCAAAAGGAAAAACCCACCTTAAAACACTTTAACACTCCTAATAATAATAGCTATTGGCCCTAGTTTGGTGGTGTATTTTTCTTATCCCAGTGAATAAGTTTGTTTTCAGCAGCTACAATGGAGTTTGAGAAATTTCTCCAAAGACAGCAGCCTTAATAGACCTCAATGCAATGCAGCCACAAGACACGTTGTGTTCTGAGTAAAGGGCGAGACTCCTATGGCCTATTTTTATGGGTATTTTTTCTCTCCAGCTATACATGTAACCCACAGCTGAATGCCACAAGTTCACACCCCTTTTCTGGTGTTTGTCAAAGGACATTCTGGGAAACCCCTAACTGAAGTAGACAAGGCGAGATGAAGGAAATCGGATACACCAAATAATTCAATTACAACACTGCATCACAAAATAACTCCTGGAATGTGTTGAACATCACAGACTGATGATATCAGACAGTGTAAGAGTATCCCAGGGTGGGTTTCTCCTTTTCATTCCCCATCATTGGCTTTAGCCTCTTCACCCCCCCCCCCAACCACTCTATATCTTTACTGAAACCATATGTTCCCTGAGCCTCCACAGCCAGCTTCTCCTTATCAACAACACCACAGTGAGCTGTATGGTGACAAAGCCCCGGCTCCCACCGGGGGAAGAGGAGCTGGCTCGGTTGGAGGCTGCAGGGAGAGCATGGGAAGGATTAGCGGAGGATTGAGGGGTGGCGGGTGGGACCTTAGGAATGATTTTTTTTTAAATGTCCGCAGACTTTTAACAATGTAGGCCACTGAGCCAGTGATACCATGGCATCCAGGCTCTAGCTGTAGATAAATGGTAACATACACTACTTTTACATGTTATTATTGAACATATTTTCCAACCTCTAGGATAATGACTCCTATCAATGTAATTGAAGCCAGGTGATCCAATCAATATGATGACATTCAGGTGTGGGTTAGAGGTGCCCTGTATTATAAAACCCAACAGTCTGCTCTATTGTGAGTCCACAATAACGAAAACACTAAAGAGTGGTGTTCATGGGGGATACCAAGGAGGAAACCACTGCTCTCCACTAAAAACATTGCTGCCCGTCTCAAGTTTTCCAAACGTCACCTGGATGTTGCGCAAAGCTACTGGAACAATGTTCTGGGATAGAGCAGACAAAGGGGCAAAAGGGCACAACGCTGTTTAGAGAAGAAAGAAAACACTGCATACCAACAGTAACCTCGAAGCATGGTGGAGGAGCATCATGGTTTGGCTGCTTTGCTGCCTCAGGGCCTGGATCATTGAGGGATCAATGAATTACAAATTGTATCAGGAAATTCTCCAGGAGAATATCAGGGTAACGGTCCGTGATCTGAAGCTTAACAGAGGTTGGGTCATGCAGCGTGACAATGACCCCAAACACAAAGCAGATCTACAACAGAATGGCTTAAACTGAGTCCCGACCTTAACCTATTGAAATGTTGTGACCTGAAGCAAGACGTTCATGCAAGACCCAAAAATATCAATAAACTGAGACGGTTCTGCAAGGAGGAATGGTCCAAAATATCTCCTAACGTTGAGCAGGTCTGATCACCAGCTACAGGAACAGTCCAAGCTGTAAACGTTTGAACAATGTGTTCAATAAAAACATGTAAAAGTACATATGTTTGTGTGTTATTTAGTAAATCACATTGTGTTTGTCTATTTACATGACTTGAAGATCAGACCATATTTTAGGAGCCTTTTATGCAGGTAATTCAAACGTTTTCTCACAACTGTACAGGGTCCATAAATACAAACCACACAAAGCAGCCCACTTTGGCACCAGATATATGTTCATAAAGTGAAGCACTGACTCTCTCTCCAACAGGCACACTGGGCTCTGTTAATGCCTTTCAAAACTACGTTTCACCATCAGAAAATTAGAAACTGAAATTAGACCTGCACACAGCCACGGGGCAGGCAATATCATTACACCAACAGAGAAAAAAGGCAACCATACAGAAGGTGCTCCCTTTTGAATGATGAGTCTTATAAGCCATTACAAAGATATGGGAAAGGAGGACTTGCATGCCTCTATTCCAGCCGACCAAAACACGTGTCCACAAGAACAGAAGATCTTGAACACACGATACAAAAAGATTGCCGTTTTTATGTGATAAAACTTGACAAAACTGTTTTACTGTAACTGTGAGACGTTAAATGTGCGGCACACTCGAGTAGCTTCCCAAGAATCCAAACTAAAAATCAAACAAGCCTATCACAAAAAAAACAGACATTGGACCAAATCTTTGACACTCCCAATCGATGGTCAAAACAGCAGCAGTCTGTCCTGCGTTAAGGGGTGTTTTAAACGAAGCCGCAAGTGACAGAATTTCTCACACACTTTGCCTTAGTACTCCTCTCTGACCGTCATCAGTGTGGCTTACATCAAGAGATGCCAAGCGGCGTGATGATAGGAAGGGGAATGGCGGAGGGCGGGATAGCTCCAAGCTGGCACTGACGGCCCCCGGATGTCCACGGGAGAGAGAACCCAGACATGTCTGCTGAATCTTTGGGATCTCTTTATCAATATGCTGGAATTGGGTGGTGGGGGTGGGGGTGGGGGGGGTCCCCATGTCCTGCCTGGTCTGTCTTGTAACAGAAGATAAGCGTTGGCTGACTCTTGTGCAACTGAGAAAGGAAGTAGAGCCACAAACATCCAAGATTGGGCCCCAAATTTGTTTTCTTTTGATTTAAAAACACGAGTGCAGAATTTCAAGTAACTGTGTGATTTTGTCTGAACTTTGCCAGCACACTTCATCTTGGAGCTCCATCCTATGGGTGTATGACTGAAGGTTCACTTGAGTCTAAACGTATCTTTTTGTCGCTCTAGTGTATATTTAGTCTGTATTTTCAAGCAGAGATGAACATGAGTAAGGAACTTTGAGGAAGTTCCCAAACAGTCGACAGCGCATGAGTAAGAGGGAACCCATGACCACGTATGACGGATAACTGCTCGCCAGATGTTGACACGGGTAAATGCATAGAATAGTTTACATGTTCATAAGATAATCAGCAACGAAAACTTGAGCTAATGCTGTCATTGTTGAAGAGTTAGAGCAGCAGGGTGGCATAGGGCTGACGCTGACCTCTGACCTCCCTGTGGAGGGGGGGGGCGAGAGAAAAGAGAAATTCCCTATGGGGAAGAAATACACATAATAATAAACTCACATTATTACTGTCACATTAAATGTAACCCTTTGTAACCAAGCTCATTGATGCGTGGGTCATTTTGTATCACTGGTGCCACGGCTCAGCTGGGAGCCCGAGCCACCTGCACTGTGGATGCAGACATGACAAGGCAAGGATGAAGGGAGGAGAAAGACAAAGAGATATGACAAGGCGAGGTGACAGATTGGATAGCCGGCTGCAGGTGGGGAGCCCATTTATACAGTTGGTGTCTGAAAGGGGCGTGTCACATTACGCCACAGTCATTTATCAAAGGCTGCTGATGCACAATGTGTGAATAAGCGACTGTGCTGAAGAATAGTGAAACGGTTTCTTATCGCTGTCTCGAGGAGGGAGGCGGGGTGGTGCTGCACGCTCATGAATATCTATTACAATGCAAAGTGAGTGTAAATTTGCGCGCTCTACTTTGTAAACCCAGGAGTTTAATCAGAGCTGAAACCCACAATGGAGAGTTGTGGATGATGCGCGTGCAGCGAACCCCCATTTATGAATCATTACACTTATGGCTACAGTACAGTAAGGTTAAGCTAGCCTTCCTTCCGATAGACAGGTACGTCTATTACAGCACTACCCAAAGCAGAAAGCTGTCAACAATGTGCACAAGAAAGCCACGTTACGCAATAACTACAAGAGCATCAGCTGTACGCCTGTAGAGCGTTATGTCTCTAACCTCTGCAGCCTGTTATAATGAATCACCAGCTTCACGAGCGAGACACGGTGCCATCAATACTGTCGTGTGGAGAGGACGTGACGCCGAAGTCGGTTAAACAACGTGACAGTTTAATGTTGCATCGCTCACTAGTAAACATGCCAGCCCGTACAACATAAAATTAAGACCTTTAACGAAATGCGAGAGTCTTCTGGTGAATTCGGCAGCAAACAAACCACCAAGCAGCACTTCGTTTCAGTGGAATGTCAACTTTTACAGTTGCTTCTTATTTGTTGCCACGGGCACTGCTCTGAGTGTTTTGGTGTAAGACGAACGTGGGAATTAACAGGCGAAACAATTCTAAAAGTTGGGAGTTTTCTTGTATTAAATGCTGCTTGCTATATTGGATGCGTGGCGAATTTAACAGCGGATCCGGTCATTTCAGAAAACATCACAAGTCCGGTTCTCCGAGGTGTGGTCGTTAGCCGATAAGCGAGGCAACTTTAACTCGTCCGATTTTGAATGGAGTTCGGCGTGACGGTTCTCTCGGTGTAAGGGAAGAGCGGGGCATTATCGGGGTTATATCACCACGGGCAACGTAAAACGAGTGTCAAATCTTACCGACTGGAGGAAAAGCAACGTCCGGACGTAATCCCTCTCGGTCTTCAATATTTCATTTAAAACGCAAATCCTGAGCCGCTGCTGTCGGTCCGAGTCCTTGGCGGCGTGGATACCGTTCTCCAGATGCCCGTCTTCCTCTTCCATCATGGCTAGTCAACCCCTTCAAAAAGGTCGCGCTACACAAATACTACTCTCTTCTGAAGTATCCACACTTTGCAGAGTGGTTGCTTCAGTCCATTTTGCGGCAGCAAGTTTTCCCAAAACGTCTCCTTCTCTTCTGGCAATAAAGTAACTTCGTTAAAAGTACCGAACACAAACGGAGAGCCTGGCGGTGTGGACGCAACGCACCAGCCGAGACCAAGCGCAGCAGCAGGTCACCTCAGACTAGAGGGATGAGGAGGAGGAGGGATCCTTGTCTTCCGAAACGAGAAGTGAGATCAGCGCTAAACACTTTAAATCAAGCACACACGCACAAGCTGGAAAGGTCTTTAGAAGTCTGAGTTGTTTTTTAGCATTGGAACACACCACGTGATATAATGCAAGCAGACCGCAGGGGCCGCAGATGCATTCAGGGGCCACAGATCCTCGTCTAAAACGTGACCGTAGCTCAAGGGCCCGTCTGTCACGACCACGACAACAAACTAGCGTTGAATGTGTGGAGTTTTACGCAGGTCCCTAAAGTGACGCGCAGACTGACTAGATCCCTTAGGAAAATAACCATAGGAATCCTATACACACATTTTAGAGGGATACTATATTATTGGTATAGAATTCTATACCAATTCATACCATAGGAGGTACCATAAATTACAATAGTTACTACAAACTCACGATTGAGTACCAGACACTTTAAGTCCTCATAGGAATATTATAGTGATACCACAGTTGAAAAAATACCCTGAAGTACGATAATATTACAATACACACATTATTGATTAACACAGACATATTAGAAGTCCCTACGTGGATATTATAGTGATACCAAAGGAGGTCACTATAAACTCACTATGGAGTAATACAGGCATACTATACAATAAGTCCCCTATAGTAGGGTGGACTCAGCTAAAATGGGCCATCATGTAAAATGGGCTGGAGCTTCATAGCCCTTTAAAATTTTACAGCCAATCACAATAACTGATCTTGCATTGTTGCTGCAACACTAGTTGACATGTAACAATAGTTTTGATTAGTCTGAGGTTGTTAAGGTGGACAGGGCAGAGTGTTACATTAAGTACATCAGAGAAATTGTATGGTAAGTGAGCATGGCATAGCAAATTTCACTCATCACTAATAAGGGTGATAAAGCATTTAAAAGTAAGCTTACCAACAAAGCAAAATGTTTATGAACAATGTTTTGACAGGCTCTTTCAAATAAAAAAGTTGAAATTTAAAAAGAAACTGATTTTTGTGAAAAAAGTAATTTTAGGTATTGGCCCATTTAGTTTAATCAGCTAGCTAAAATGGGCCACGATTTTCAGCTAAAATGGGCCACATACACACACACTCTTACACAGAAGTTACACAGAAATTGAGGGCGCAAAACAGGTTTATTGGTCAAAAAAGTAATTTTAGGTATTGGCCCATTTTAGCTTAACCAGCTAGCTAAAGGCCACGGTTTTCAGCTAAAATGGGCCACATACACACACACTCTTACACAGAAGTTACACAGAAATTGAGGGCGCAAAACAGGTTTATTGGTCAAAAAGTAATTTTAGGTATTGGCCCATTTTAGCTTAACCAGCTAGCTAAAGGCCACGGTTTTCAGCTAAAATGGGCCACATACACACACACTCTTACACAGATGTTACACAGAAATTGAGGGCGCAAAACAGGTTTATTGGTCAAAAAGTAATTTTAGGTATTGGCCCATTTAGCTTAACCAGCTAGCTAAAGGCCACGATTTTCAGCTAAAATGGGCCACATACACACACTCTTACACAGAAGTTACACAGAAATTGAGGGCGCAAAACAAGTTTATTGGTAAAAAAGTAATTTTAGGTATTGGCCCATTTAGCTTAACCAGCTAGCTAAAGGCCACGATTTTCAGCTAAAATGGGCCACATACACACACTCTTACACAGAAGTTACACAGAAATTGAGGGCGCAAAACAAGTTTATTGGTAAAAAAGTAATTTTAGGTATTGGCCCATTTAGCTTAACCAGCTAGCTAAAGGCCACGATTTTCAGCTAAAATGGGCCACATACACACACACTCTTTCACAGAAGTTACACAGAAATTGAGGGCGCAAAACAGGTTTATTGGTCAAAAAGTAATTTTAGGTATTGGCCCATTTTAGCTTAACCAGCTAGCTAAAGGCCACGATTTTCAGCTAAAATGGGCCACATACACACACACTCTTACACAGATGTTACACAGAAATTGAGGGCGCAAAACAGGTTCATTGGTCTAGATGTATCCAAGCGAAATCTTAACAATCTTAACAAAAAACAACCAAAGGGAAAAAAGCAAAAAAAGAAAATAGCACAAAGCAAGAGTGGCAAACCCCCCTGCACGGCCTGCCAGAGAGTGTATGGTGACGTGAATGACCCAAAGGCCACGGAGGACTGGGTGTGCTCTTGTCAGTGCAACTCATGGTACCACGAGAGCTGTGGAGAGGATAATGGCATCTATGATGATGATGGTTACATCTGCAAAGACTGTGTTTGAAGATGTTCTACTTTTTAACATAATGTTTGACAAATGTTGACACAAGCATGCACCTACACACACACACAGCTACACACAGTCCCAGAAAGACGCACACACACACACACACACACACCCATACAACATGATCAGTTAATTTTTAAATGCATTTTTCAATTAAATATTTGTTCAACTTTTTATTGCATGAAATGTATTTACGGTGTTGTTACTATGGTACACCAAAGACAATAGTTAGTGTCAATTTACTGTTAAAATTAAAATGATTTCAGCTGAAATTACTGTGTTGTTCTCTCTTTATATTGGCCCATTTTAACTGAACATTGTGTTGTAGCTCAAGAGGGAACCTGCTGATACTCTAACTCTCATAAATCCAAAACAATTATACTTTTTCACATTTTTTTAATAAATAAATATTTTAGAGACCCATGCCAATTTATAAAAATATCATTAGATCTCCTGCATAGCTTATTTGATGGTCTTATAAATCATTTACCAAAAAGTGGCCCATTTTAGCTGACTCCACCCTACTATTATAGGAACATTACAGTGATTCCATAGCTGATAAAAATACTATTTAGTATGATACCGTTACTATAACACACTATACATCTCTGTAGGAATATTATTGGGGATTTTTTGTTCAGGGAATTACAGATTATTTTACGGAATGAAGCTAAACGAATGCCACATGGACCTAAGGGCCATAACCTGCCTGAGGCAATCTAATAAAGCAGTTACGTTTTATAGTCAGTGGATGATCTCGTTTAGGAAATTTAAGAGGAAGGGTCCCTCTGGTGGATTCAGACACAGGTGCAACTGTCTGTTTCACACTGAGAACAGCTGCAGCCTGTTAAAAAACGCAGAAACCTGATGTAGAAACGTAGTAGCCTGCTGAGTCTGATCGATATCTCGAGACCACTTTTCTGACGCCTTGGACTCCGTCTCGTGCAAATTTTGACCCGGGCCTATTTGGCTCAGACAGTCTTTGTCACATGTCTATTTTGACTCGGACGTCTCTCGTCTCGTGCCTATTTTGAGCCAGACGTCTCTTGACCTCGTGCCTATTTGGCTCCGACTTGTCTCGGTCTCGTGCATATTTTGACTCGGATCTCTCTTGGTTTCGTTTAGACTCGGACTGCTAGATTCTGTCTGGTCTCGGCCACTCCTGCGTGTTGACGGTCCTCAAACTCCCATGCGTTTCATTTAGGTGCATGAAGGAAGTAGAGTTGCATCTGTTCACGCTTAAACTTCTTTTACATTTGGAAAGACATGTAAAATGTTTATTGCCTATTTTGGTCTTGAATGGGACTGGACTTGGTCTTGGAACTGAGGTGGTATTGACTACAACCCTGGAAAAGACCAAAGTGGGAAGATGCAGAAGTGTCAAATTGTCCACTGATATAATCTCCATAAATCAATAAAGGCTAAATCTTTCCAAGAATAGGAATTTATCTGTGGCTGTTATTTCCCATGATTGAATACAATTTCACAAAAAGTTGGAAGTGCTTTTTTAAAATATTTTAATTTCTGTAATTTTTTTTCTCGGCTTACTTCCAAGATTGGTCATTGTGGTGCAACAAATGCAAATGAGAGTATATTTTCAGTTAGAGTAGTTAATCTTTCCACATAGCTTCAGGGAAAGGGGACACACCTACTCTCACAGTTCTTGCCCCGGGGGCAGTCATGCTCCAGTCACACAGAGCTCATGGGTGTTGTATGGGTTCACATCCTGTTTGTGTCACTGCCAGCATACCCAGCAAGAGCACCGTTAACGCCACAAGCCACTCCACCTTCCCTTTTGTTTTGAAATAGTCAAAGAATAGTGACTGAGAATGTCAATGCAGGTCATGATCAGATTGACAGCAAGAACAGAGAGGGGTATTATAGTAGGGTTGCAGTGCAGAAACCCCTCATTACAAAGACCAATGCACAGTTGAGAGTTCAGTGGGGGGGGCATTTTCCATGACAATCAAACCACCAAATGAGGGAATAGGAAGAATGGTGTTCCCTCTCTCCAGTAGAGGTCCACAGACTTGGAGAATCGATGCCAAGGCTCGTGGTGGCCCAAAACCTTACGACACTTTATGATGGTTTTTCCTTTAATCGGTCACCTGGCTGTGTGTATATACACACACACACACACAACTGAAATACTAACTGAACCAAAAGTGTTAAAGTGGAGCTTCATTTTATTCCTCATAGACATCCTGTAAACAAAGTCAAACATTAGGAGAGGGAGAAATTAAAAGCTCATTGAGAGTTTTAATTAATGCATGTTACATTCAATACCCATTGTGATTCTCCCACACAGAGTTGCATACATACATAACTTTTTGCCATTTCAAACGAGGAATGCAACAGACAACTGGTATATGCCTTACACTATCATATATTTACAAATCATCCTCCGTTTCTGTACATGGCAAATCCTTAAATATGACCAAACATCAAATGAGTAGTTTAGGATACGATGCATGTTTGATTGTATGCGGTTTCTTTGAAGCATATTTAATGTACTTTTCCTTCAAAAAAGGCATGTGCACAAAGCACAAAGTCATGAAAAAAGTGAGTCACACGATTAGTTAGACGTGATAGGTTAAAAACTCGTCGACTAAGCCTCCTCTTCATTCATATTTCACAAGATAAAACTCTTCCTTCAGCAGGGTTTTCTTTCAAAATGCAGACAAGTAGAAAAAGACATGTAAGGTAACCAAAGGGAATAGAAAATAAATGAAAAATGTGCTCAGTGCATTAAGACTTTTCAATATAACAAAGAAACTAGAGGTGTTTGTCCTGTTCCGTCTCTGTGATAAATAAATTCACATTGTTACAGGCAGACAGTAAAAGGGCTTGCGTCAAAACCAAAAGTACAGTGAGTAAACAAAATTGGGTGAAAAAAACAAACTGTGAAGCCAAAAGAGATTTGTGACTGCAAAAACTGCAGATTTCTGTTATTCAAACTGAATCTTACCGACAGATTAAATCTTTTTCTGGGGTTAGAATTAAAAATGACATCTTTTGAATCAGCCGAATGTGAGTTGTGTAGGAATGCCGTTAGCTACTTTGAGAATTTGACATTTTCGATCCATCACCGTAGTTTTGTTTGGAGGTGCAAGACACTTGGACTGCGCTGTGGTTCTGTTGGGTCTTGGCAGAAAGTGGACTCAAAACGGAAAAGTGTCGCTGGGTTCACGTTCTGTCAGCCCTGCAAACGGCAAGTAGTGTCTACAGGAGTCCCGTGACGACTAAACGTTAAGAGCAAACTAATTCCAGGGCGATGTTTTGAGTCAGAAGATTGAAACTGAGATTCTTACTTGTCGAAAGTGAAATTTTTCAATGCTGAGAAACAGATGAGTCCTTATGACTCCTTGTAGTGTTGATGATTTGACTGGCTGAACAAGCGTACACACCCATACATACACACACACACATACACACACACACCCGCACACAGTGTAGTGGCTGTCATGGGATGGGGTGACTTTCAGACTGAATAGAGACAGTTCAGGTGTGAAAATCACATCTGCACATAGATAGTAAAACAATGTAGAAGTCCTATAAATTAGCTGGAAAATCTGAAAGAAAAAAAAATAAAAGTTAAAAAAATAATTTCACAAAACAGCAATATCTGTGTGCTCAGTCAGTTGCCGCAATGGCCAACTCTGTGTTCTCCCAAGGAAGACTTTGGACAGGTGTCTGGGTGTACAAGACAATTTGTTGCAAAACCAGATTGTGGATTTATGCTGTCAATTACTCCTCCGCCCCACTGAAGTCATCTACCCTGAAGCGGCAGCAGTAAAAACGTGCATCACAAAACATTTTTACGTCGCTTCCAAATCTATCTCCTGACCAAAAAAAAAATCATCCTGGTCAAATCCAAAACGGATGTCCCAATCTGGATTTCGGACACAACTTCCCTGCATTACCAAACCATCTCAAAATTCACTCTTATCACAGGGTTTCAAGGCCAAACAAACAACTTTTTTTTTTTTTTTTTTTGTGTAACATTTCAGAAAGACCGACGGGTCAGCTAGTCTATTGCAATTAAAGAGAAGCAGAAACTCTTTTTGCCACAAAGCGTGTGAACCTAAATGAGGATTAGACAGTCACGGTTGACCTTCAGCCATCCAAAGCTTGAATGAGTGCCCGAGACATGTAGAAATCTAGCTTTTTGCACCTTGGCATGGTTTTTGACACTTTGCTCTCGAAGTCAATGGCAGACAGTGTTGATATATGTTGATATAAATAACAAAATAGTACAGTATAAATATAGAGATTCTGTGTGTGTGTGTGTGTGTGTGTGAGTGTGTGAGTGCTTGTAAATGTTCTATATGTGTGTTTTGTGTGTGTGTGTGTTCCTGTGTGCATTGTGTGTGCCAGTGTTGTGACAGGACGGGAGGGTCAGTGGTGGGGTCTCCCCTCCCCCACCTCGTGGAAGAGCGAGGTGTAAAACTCGGGCTCCAGTTGCTTGTTGCGGTAACGCTGGACGATCTCGGTAATCTTCTGCTTCCGTCGGACGTGAGGCGGGTTATACAAGTCGCTCTCCAGCCGCTTCCGTCGGCACACGTTGATGACCGTCTGGCGCACGAGGAACCCTGGGGAGGGAAGACGTGAACGAAGGGGGCTTGCGTTAAAAGAAACCCGATGTGACAATGTTAGAATTCTTATGTACACAAAGCAATTCTGGCAAGTTAGCTCGATCCGACTGCGATAGTTGGCGCAGTCCAGTTTCTGACAGGGTAAAAACAGTGGGAGTGGAGTTAGGGAGGGAGACAGCAGGGTTTCCAAATAGTGAAGGCGGGGCCGTCTGGACAAAAGCATTCCAGCATTTCTATGTTTATTTTCATTTGAGACCAAAGCAACTTTTGAACACAAAAGCCAAAAGTGGGACTGTGAGCATATCTGGGAGCATCGTGCTGTGGGAGTTAAGCAACATTGGCACATGGCTACAACTTTAATTTTAGCACCACAATATCAGCAAGCCCAGTCTAACGCCTTGATAATGGCCTATGTTAGCAAGTAAGATAAATACCTCAAATCATTTCTTTCTGACTTCTGTACTGCCTTTCCCTCTGCATCTAACTTCTGGTAGCCTTTGTTTGACTTGTCAAAACAAATAACCCTCCCCCCTTCATGCCATTGCACACAATGCCTTTGTCTAAATGTAACTAGCTTATCTAGTATCAGCACACCCTGTCTGTAGATAACCGGCTAGCAAGTCTGATAAACACCTCAGTTTCTTTCTTTCATGCCATTGTGAACCATGACTTTTCTCTGCATTTAACTACTAGCTAAAGCCTACAACCAAGCAGATACAAGGTTGTCAAAACTAACACAAACTAATTGAATGGAGTTTTTTTCCTGTATATTAAACCAAAATGGCAGCCAAGTTGTGCACGTTATTATTTTGGGTACGTTTATTCCCATTGTTCCTCCCTCCCGCCAATTTAACAACATATTTCCTGTGGGAAATCCTGTGATGTATTAAAAATGTGTCATCTCTGCTCTTTCTGACAAGGCACAAACAGAGGAAATGGAGGGGAGGGGAGGGACAGACAAAACACAGAGAGCCATGTCGGCCATTACCTAGCGCTCTGCGGCTGACCACCATGCCGTCCACCAGGGGGATCACCATGCTGAATTTGCCCACGGCACCGTGCAGCCGGATCCTGAACAGCCCCGTCTTCAGGGGGTGGATGAAGATCAGAGGGACATCCTTCTCCAGTAACCCTGACCTGGAGCAGCGGCAACAAAGACAAGAACAGACAGACAGACAGACAGACAGACAGACAGAGAGAGAGAGAGAGATTGTTTAATCCCTCTTGGAAAACAACTGATAATATTTGACAGACAGCGACAGTCAGAAGAATCAACCGTTTTCAATGCATTCATCTTCTAGTCCTAATGCAATTTTGACCGTTGACATTGACGGCTGGTGACAGTGTAGGGTTGCCTCCAGCTCCTTACATTGAGAGATCTTAGGAACCTGGTTTGAGGCTAGCATCACTTTAGCTAGTCTTTGTTTAGCCGTTGTTTAAACACTGTACCTGCAGGAAGCGCTGTTGCTCATGCTGGCCTCCAAGCCCGTGCTGGTTTCCGCCAAGAGATCAGACAACGGGAAGTTCTCTAGAAGCAGAAATGGCATTCATGTACGCTGTCGTTTCATTGGTCTCACACTAGTCAGAAATGTGAATTCACTGGAGCTCTATACTGTATAGGAGACCAAAAAGCATACAGCAATATCCCGGTATGGTGATCTGTAACTGTAGAGCAATTCATGGTATTGAAACAAACATTTTACATGTAAGGCATTTAGATGAGGCTCTTAATCAGGGTGATGTTTTTTTATTTTAGTGTTATTTTCTTCTCGTTTTTAACTTTTATGTCTTCTTGTCCTTCTATACATCACTATTGAGGCATTTGTGACGTTCTTATAATTTGTAAAGCACTCTGTATTGCAGATCCTGCACGAAAGGTGTTATATAAATCATGTTTGATGTGATAAGATGAGGCAGTAGAAGCAGTGTGTGTTTACCGATATCATCGAAGCGCTCCACCCAGACCACAAACACCTTGGTCTCAGGACCCAGCGGTGGGAAAGACTTTCCTGTGGATGACCTCTTGGTCTTCACCAAAGGACTCAGCTACAGACGGAGCACAGCAGAGGTTAGGTTTCAACAAACACTAAAACATGTCGGAAAATGCAGGTTAGCAACACGCTACCAGCGTACTGCGAAAAAAAACAACCACACTAGCCGAACACAACCTTTTTGGCTGACTCCAGGTTGTCAGAGTGGTTGGGGAACAGCTCCAGTGTGAGATTGGGTTGTTTCAGTGAACTAGGCATGAGGTCTGTGTTGGTGTCGGCCTCCACGGTAGAGTCACTGTGCACTGACGACTCCTCTGGAAAACACCGACAGGGGAAAAAGGGCTGCTTTGTGAACGGCGAGTCCCTTGCTATGCTTTCAAGTATAAATCTACCAAATGTGCTTGAAATTCAAATACTGACCAGAGTTTTCAGTTAAAGATGGAACGACGAAGGCAATCTCGGTCAGAGCGTCGGCGTAGTACAAAACCTTCTTCTCCCCGTTGAACACCGAACCTCCTGTATCCTCCGGAGTAGCTGCCTCCTCTGCAGTAATACAATTATTTCAAACGGTTCAACTGGAGAAATTCCCTCTCAACATCTCACACCTTGTATATAGGAACAGCCTTGCTCACTTTCATGTTAGGCTCATTTCTATTACCAATCCATCCTTTAGGGATACAAAGAGCTTTCAGAGCTAATGCGTGGTTCATCTTTAACCAGCTTACCTGTTTGTTGTGCATCGTTGTTGTTGTCAGAGCAGGAGTTGAGGGACCAGCTGGTGTCCAGGTGTCCCGTCCAGCCGGGGTGGCGCCCCATGTCCACGGGCCAGCCCAGGGACAGCAGGAACTCCAAGAAATGGGGCTGGACGCTGGTGGACGACTCCACATTCCTCAGGATCTGACCACCACAAAGACACACCCGTGCTTGTTCTTTACACAAATATTCCAACATAGGAAGTAGCATGCTGAAAAAGGACTTACGACAGGGTGTCTGGTTTCATCACGTTAAATTTAACACCTATTTAATCTAGTTAGAGTGAAATATGAGAACTACCATTTTGCAACTGACTAGGCTGAATTCTCACTGGAAGAAAAAAAACGCACATACAAACAAGACCTCTAAAACTGAATAGGACGTAAAACTGCATGTTTAACTGCATTTTAAGGCCTTTTAGGTTTACATAATATGATTAAGACTTTAAAAATACTTTTTCCAGGACCTGCAAGCACCCTGTACAAACAAAAAAAAGATGGCCATAGGCAATCCTTTGAAACATTTACTCAATCTTGAATAGGCAGAAATATATTTGATTTTAATTCAAATGATCTCCTTGTCAATCATCAGATGTTGTTTTATGAATCCATAGTGTCTCTCTGGAACAATTCAACCAGCATTTGCTCACCTCATGGCTGCTTTTCTGTCCAGCCCTCACATAGAAAATGAAGACAGTGTCAAATGGTCGGCAGGGCAGTAGGTCCAGGTAGCTCATGTCATCAAAAAATCCTGGCAAGGACGACTCCAGGCCAATCAGATGAGGAGGTAGACGACTGTTGTTCGGTTCCTGTAGAGAAACTTACAATCAGACACTACACACAACACTGAGGTACAGTGTATACTAGGTTTAGCTAGATATACTAGTTTGCTGATATAAAAAGTGGATATCGTCCAGTTATTGTCATTGCCCTCTGCTATGACGGATATGATGCAGTTTGTTTTATTACCTATTAACTGTATAATTGGTCACACTCACTAAATGCTGTTTCAGAGGCTTTTCTACCCTGACAAGAATAAAATTCTCAGGCAAACACTGAATACTTTTCTACTCATTTGTGGAATGATTTGGCCTTGAAATGGTCAAATTTAAACATACTGAATATTGGCACAAAATGTCAGCTATCTTCAATCCCCAAAAATATTGTTCAGCCTTCAAAAACCCATAACAGTTGAACTCTTAATATACACACTAGATTTATTGAACTACAATAGATTTTTTTGAACCGCAGACAACCACAATGTACAAATAACCACCAACTATAATTCACAACCTTCAGTGCCTCCAGAGACAGGAAGCCGAAATGGGAGAGGAAGAGGCGTGCTGTCTGGAACTCCTGGGAGGGCGGAGGGGGTTTGCAGTCCGTCTGGGGGTCGGGGAAAGGCTTGGACCTCCACAGGTCCTCGCTGTGGCGCTCCAGGGCATTCTCATACTCTATCTGCTTGGTCATTATGCTGCGAAGTCGGTCATGCTGAAGCTCCAGCTGAAAGGAACAGCGGACAGGATATGTTTTAGAGTTTGTAAGAGGGTGGGGCTGAGGGTGAATGGTGCTTCACTGCATCAAATCTATGTTAGAGGGAGAGAAAGTGAGCTGATGTCCCACAGTCCATATACTGAGGTGTCACCTTCTCCCAAAGTCAATGTGCAAAGAGTTACCAGAGCTGTAGTATGAGCAACTGTGTTTAAGATGTTGGTACCAAACATTTCAACTGAGAACTAGGGCCAGACCGATATACCATGACACCAATATAATTTAATATAATAATTTAGAGAAAGAAATCTGCCTAATGTTGGTAATGGTTCATATGCGCAGATGTTATCAGTGCAGGGATTTACTGTACCTCTACTTAAGTAGAAGAAAAGAAATTAGTTGTCCAAATAAAAACACATTAACTAGAACAGTATCCTGTCATCGCTAGTTTTATTTTTGAGTGATCCAGATAAAACGCTATCAGTAGTTTTGCTCCCCAGAAACATAAGTAAATGTTTGGTGCCAAACAGGATGTCCATTTTGTGAGAACAGAATTGTTGGTTATGAAAACCCTTTTTCCAACAGACACCCAAGTGACCCTTGAACACTCCCAACAACTCACGTGTGGGTCATAACACTTCAGTGTATTTGTAGCGCTTGCTTCATCCTGCCAGCCCATACAACACACCTGAGTTTGTATAATAATAAATGATACACATAAGAAATGGACTGTTTGGCCCCATGAGTTTATCTGAAAATAACTGGGAATAATGGGAATAAAAGAACAACCAGATGATGGAGGGATCAATAGGACGCGATTCTCTCACCTCTTTATTGACAATGTCGTCCAGGTCAGGGATACTGACGTCAGCTTTGACAAGGGGGATCTTGTCCACCTCTTCAGGGAAGGGCCTCTGTTTGACATTGTACTTGATCCCTACGTCATTGTTGGGCGCCGGGCGGCCCTCGGGAACAAACACCTGCTGTATGGGAGGAGAAAAGTGGACGCATATGGAGTAGAGTTTAGTGTCAGAGGAAAAAATGTGGAACTACAAGGTTTTTTTTTTACGATGGCACAATCCTAGCATTTTATAAATTAAAAACACCTTTTAACGTAAAAACTATATTGCTTAATGTTGGAGCCTTTCGAGATGTGGCAGTCAATGCCATGTGACCTCACCCTCTGATTAGCCCGAGCTCCTCTGGGTTGGTGGAAGAGCTGCATGGTCCAGGCATGTCTGCCGGCCGTCCCGCGGATCAGGACCTGTGACTGACGGACTGGGGTCTGTGAGGACAGAGACATCATCATTTATAGGGAAGCAGGACGGCCTATCGGTTAGTGAGGTCGTCCCCCAAGGAGAGGGCCCGGGTTCGATCCTCTGCGCAGCCATACCTGCCTAAATACCCTTGTACAAGAACAGAATAACTTTTACCAATTTCAGCAGGGACAACATTTGAGAACAGACAAACAAACACTTTTGTTTTCATCCAAAAGGTTTTCATCTCAAAACGTTACCGGCCAGTGTGGCAGGTGACCCAACATTGACTGGGCTACTCACTCTGTTCGTTGCCCAGAGGCTGCTCCAGCATGGCCAGGATGACCGAATTGTCCAGGACGAAGTAGCGGAAGTTGCTGGCCCCTGTGGCGCTGAGCCTGGCGTAGCGGATCAGGGTGTCTTCGTTCAGCAGGCTGCAGGTGGAGGCCGGTCCACTGGGAGAAGGGAAGGCCCCCAACACCTGCATGATACTGGGGAACACCACGGCAACACAAGGAGGTACATAAAGGAAAGTGGGTCAGTAGGGACAGCAGAGGTTCCCACTTCTTCTCTAACGGTCGTCAGTGTGCTGTACGGAGGTTGAGCAGAGATAAAACATTTGAAACTTTACTGGGTCTTTACAGCCGCAGAAAACAGGCTGTAGATAAAAATAGAACCAATAGAGACCAGAGAATAATATGCTCTGTCCGTCCCTGCAGTTCGCAATGTAATCTGCATTATGAACTGTTTGTTTGTAGGCGTCGAGGACATAAGGAGTCTCACCAGGACAGAGTTGCCTCAGCAGCGTCCTTCACCCTCATTGAGGCTGGGTTGTGCTCCTTCTCCCCTTTATGTCGGACTTCCTGTTCCTGTCGGGACTTGCTACCAGAGATCCCCAGCTCCACAATCTCCAACACCTCTACCAGACAGTCCTGATGCAAAAAAAAAGAAAAAGAAAAGAAAAACACATGGTCTAACCACCTCACTTTGGCTTCAGCCTATACTGATGTTGGAACCAGGCCATGCAGATTACAGCTTCAGTTACTCAAACGTTTCAAGTCAGTCTGAGTCGCTCGTTTGCTTCCCAACTCTAGAGGCACGCCCTTCGCTCCAGACTACACCGCAACTCATTCTGAGTAGTGCAGGCTTTCAAGAGATTCCAGGCATCACCTGGAAAGACAGATCCTTGGCAAAACAAGAAGGGTTTTTTGTTTGGTGTTTCATCACACTAGAACTGTGGGTCCCCAGAGAGTGAATAATCAATTATTGAATGTCTCAGCAAATTTCAGCTTCTTGGTGTAAGTGTACTTTTACTGACATAACACTGTGAATCTTACCTTCTCATCCAGCATGTCAGGGTGTTCTGTGAGCCACACACACAGAAACTGGAAGGCAGCTACGATCATGGAGTGGAGGTCTCTGGATTGTAGAGGAGCTGGACGGCTGCACTGGTACACGATGTAACCACATATAGAGCTGACGGCACGTTTGCGGTCTGCAGAGTCTACCCCCGCCTTTACCTGGGAAAACACATGGGTAGAAAGATGCAAAACAAAAAAAGGTACGATATGAAATTCTCCTTTACATCAACGTGAATTCCTGTAGGCTTGGTGTATGGGTGGTGGGTTGTGGTGATAACTGCATAATGCTGCATTTCAGTATTTGTGGATTTAAAAATTACAGTAATGGTAGACTTAGCACTGAAACACTGTAGTTTGATAATGTTATGTCTATAGACTACTGGATGAAGTGGCAATAAGCAGTTATTGCTGGCTGAGCCTTGTTTGGGTAACGTGAAGACAGTCTTACCTTGGCCAGGCCAGCCAGTAGTTATTGAAGACTGGACCTAGGTAAGGTACACTGAGTCTCTGTGGTGTCTGGACATTGTAGCCTTACCTTGGCCAACCCAGCCAGCAGCTCCAGGGCGGCTAGTGAAATGCTCATGTCCTGTCTCCACTGGGAGTTGAGCCTCTGGGTGACCAGGTGGATGCTGCGCACCAGCAGGCCTGCCGCTGTATCTGGAAGAGCTAGAGCATATAACACCCCGAAATACCAACCACCGCAGAGAAAAGAGCAGAGCAGGATAGAGGGGACAAGGCTGGGACGTGAGGGCTAAGACATACAGAGCTGCTAGGATCCTGAATGCCCCATTACTAGTGCTGTCATGCTATTAAAGAACATGCAGTAGAAGAGCGTTTGAAATCAACACAGCACACAACTAGGCTGACTAGGGAAATAAGACTGATAGACTTGGAGAATATATACAATACTAATCAGTGAGCAGGAAATGACACAATCTTTGAAATGAAAAAACTAGAAGACCAGTTTGTCCCAGTGGCAAACTGTTGTCCAGTAGCACCGCATCACAGCAAATCACTTTGGTATTACCTACAGAGACATTTTACCCAACGCTTCTTAACTCTGCATACCACTTTAACCACGTTAGCTATGAAGAACACAGGGCAGCAAGGGTATCAGGTCACATGAACTAGTAAGTCTTCCAGTAAGGTTGTTATGTCTGATCATGGTGGAAATGGCTATCATGTAAAAACCATCATGCAGTAGAGCTATGGCTAACTTTATGTGGAGTCGCTGAGTATCTTGTGTGTCCTTACCGTAGTCTCGGAGCAGGGCCTGGACAGGACGCTCTGAGTCTGGGCTGGTGGCCTCAGTGCTGCCCCCACTGGTGAAACTAATGCCACTGCTGGTGCGGCTGTGGCTCCTCACGGTCATGTGGCTCCCGTCTATACTGCCCTGCGACCAGAAAACACTACAATGAAAAATACACTGCCAAACAACCACCCAGAAATACAAGGTACATCGCAGGTACAAGTGTTTTAGGGTGGATTTTTCCTTTAGGAGGCTGGTTGTGTATCAGTAGAGACAGAAGTAATCAGAGTCTTACTGTTTCAGTTTGTGCACCTATGGACTCCAACAGTGCTGAGTCTTGGACGATATTGAGCATTGCACCTGGAGAAAGGAGGGGGGAGGGGGCGAGGTGTCAAACTTGAACATGGTCCAGAAGAAACTGTTGTAGTCAGCAAAAAAAGGCACAAGTAATATGGAGGGGTGGAATGAATAATTATTGAGGGGGAAAAAAAAGTCAGCAGATACCGAGGATGAGCTGGGTGTTGGTGGGGTCGGTCTCAGTCTGCAGGGCTCCTATCAGGACGTTGACCAGGCGTAGTCTCAGGGACAGGAAGGACACAGACTGGTCATGTGGACCGTCCTCCTCACTGAACTTCCCCTCCAGTAGAACCTAAAACACACAGCATCAAGCACAATAAACACCCTGGCTTTTAGTGAAGGTGGTAACATCGTCCATGGGGTAGGTTTGGCACAAGGTTGAGTGGTTGAAGATTACATACAGCACTATTAAACTTATTGTGGTTTAGATATTTCACATTTTCATTTAGGCGGTGAGCTAAAAAAAGCTGGGCCAACTTGAGAAATGCAGTATGGTGTGAGCATCACGTAATTATCATACATTGCAATGGAATCCAAACAAACTTTGGGAGGAACTAAAGCTGTACCTCTGATTTGATGTTGCCAAAGTGGTGTGGCAGGGGTAGCATGGCAAGGAGGATGTTGATGGAGGCTCTCCTCAAATCAGTAGGGTTTACGTAGATCTTGAACTTGGACAGCTCCCTGGCAGAGTAAAGGGAATTCAAACAACTTTATGAAGTTTCTCCAACTACAGCAACATCCTCAAAATGTTCTTCTAACTAACGAGAACCCGCATTGAAACCAAAGGGTTTGGTGGGTAGATAACACATTCAAGAAGATGCTAACTCGCTAACATGCTAATTATATGCCAACTACTCATATAATTCTGTCAACCACTGCCAACATACGACCAAACTAACCTGTCCGGTAGAATGGTTTCCAGAGCGGCTATGAAGTAAGGCACCACTACATTGATGCCCTTCAGGTCAGAGCAGAAGAGAGAGGAAGAATTGAGGATGATGGAAGCCAGGACGGGTCTGCAGATGAAGTCAGAGATCTGGAGACCCTGAATCAGGACCATGTAGAACCTGCAGAGAAAAAGGAACACCTCTTTTGACCACAACAGGGACCAGAACAGGGGCAAAGTGGAGGACCTCATACAAAAAAAAAAGCAGTTCTCTTCACCACTTGTTTCTGATGGTTTCAACAGCTCACAACACTAAATCTGTATCCCTACGGCTGGGGTGAAAAAACACCTGGCCATCATACCTGGACAGGTAGACGGGCAGAATTTCTTCCCCGGTTTTCTTGCTGCAGAAGATACGGCAGAGAGTCCCGCAGGCCTCGGCTCGGCCCGCCTCGTAGCTCTCTGGGAACTCATTGGCATCAAACAGGGGGTTGGACACCATGGAGTCGGTGGACATCTGGGAGCCCTTCCTCCTCAGCTCCAGACCCACTTGAGTGGCTATGGCTGTTGAGAATGGGAAGAGACAAAAGAATGAAAGGACCCTGAATTGAAATGTGGTCGCCAGTATACATGCACGTATAAAAGAAAGACAGTGGCAAAGATATATATCTATTACATGAGCGCTGCAACAAAAAGTAAAGAGACATCGTAAAAAACGCAAACTGAAACATAACCAGACCAAAAAGCAGACGCAAAGAAAAAAAAAAAATAATAACACTCAGAACAAGGAAGAGCAAAGACTTCAATGACTGCAAACACACACTCACACCATGAACAGGCATACAAAGAAGGGACCTCTGACACAAAGAGTTTGCCCCAAAACTTCTAGCCATCATGGCACAAAGCATAAGCAAGTGTACTGTGTTGAGATCAAAAATGTGACATTCCCAGCTGCAAGGCCACAATGCAAAATCCCTGTGTCAGCTCCCTTACTCAAGGTACAGACCATTCACTTCATGCATTGAGGCACCAAACCAATAAAATCCAAACTCAAGTGAACTGACAATACAAAGGGAAATTACAAGAAACGAAACATTAATGCTGAACTTGAGGGGGTCTGAGACTAAAATAATAAGGATTAGTGCGACTCAAAGAAAAGGAAATGAAAACTTTAAATATGGTGGTGTAGTCACAAACTGGCAACGTTATGGTCGAGGCAAGTGGTGAGACGGTGACCCCATTCCATCACCATTGGAGAACGTTGAGTGAACGCTGGTGAACGTTCATATGACAAGGAGTGGGAACAGAAAAAAAAATCGACAACAAAAGAAAAAAGAAAAAAAACAATGGCGATGATTATGAACAAATGAACTAAAAAGCAGAATTTGTCAAGAAACCGACTGCGAATCAAGTGAGAAAAAAAGCTGCTGTTCCTACTTACAAGATTTATAAGAAAGGAGAATTTGGATAAAAGAGGCTGCAAGATAACAGAAATAGTGGAGAGACACAAAATCAAAGCAGATCCAATATTCTGGGGTCAATTCATATCAGGCATGAATTGTGGGTGTTTTTTTTTGTTCTCCTCAATGGATGACCTTTGACCCACTACTGTTGAACATCACTCAGACATGACACATGCAGGACACTACACCAAAAAGAGAGAGAATTAAATGGTGAGCCCAGGACATGCCCAACTTAATGGCATATGTAGCCTATGTGTTGACATTAACTCAGTCTACATTGTAAGGTTACGAAGAATAAAACAAAACCTTGGGTCTCCTGTAGGATATGTAGACCGCATATGTCGTAAAGCCTATATGCGGTATTGGCTGGGTTTAAATAGCGGCCAGATGTAAATGGATTCTGAATCAGACTAAAATCTCATACCTGTCCACTTCTAACCAAGCCCTCCACTCACACAAAGGCGCAAGGACGTTTCAGAGAAAACGGCGAAAAAGGAAAGGATATTCAACATTCAGTAAAAAACATAAACACTAAAAAACACAGAGAACTCCACGACAACACATACTAATTAACACAGCAACAAAACACCCACCTGCCCATGCAGAAATGAAATGTCGGCCTAAAAATGTTACAGCAGCTAAAGCTCTTAACCGCCGGCCAAGGCTTACTCCTTACCAGTCATACTGGGGTCTCGGCTGAGGCCACTGTGGAGCTTACAGTGCACCAGAGCAGCGTCAAAGAGCCACTGGCCAAACAGGTTAAGGATGCTGTTGACCTTGGGCCTGGCCGGGGCCGGCAGGGGCCGAGACTCCCAGCTGCTCTGGTTGGGGCTGGACAGCAGGGTTGGGGAGGACGAAGTCTGCTGCTGCTGCTGCTGCTGTTGCTGGGACGCTTTGGTTGGTTGTCCACCACTGCCCTGTGGGGTGTAGGGTGGGAATACAGGTGGATGTCCGATTAGGCTGCTGACACGACTAGCATAGCGCAAACATTCATATTACAGAGTCATAAGGCAAGAAAAGTCACAAGATTCCTTTAGATTCCTTCACAGGGTATCTGCAGGTTTCAGAGACAAAAGACTTTTTACAGTAGGACGTAATCAATGCTACTTGATTGATTGACTAATATAAAAAACTAAATAAGGAAACAAAAGGCTGGCAACTACAGCTGATTGAACATAGCTAATGAAAGGTCTGAAACTACATGGGCAGTATAAGAAAAAAGGACACCTGGAAATTAATTGTTTAGGGACATGAGTCCAATATTGTTTATTAAAGCTACACTAGGCAACTTTATATGTTGGGAGCGCCAAATTTAAAAGATGAACTTCAATCATCATGTGACATCAGTAAACTGCAACACAGCACACTCATGTTTACCAACCCAGCTGGTCTGTGATCGCTTATATAAAAGATCTAACGTCTGTCAGCTGCCGAGACAGTTTGTATTTTGAAGGGAATATCTATGGCATTTCAATGAGGGGGGAAAGGATGCTCTTCTATGTTGCAGTGGCATTTTGTGGATACAGGATAAGGCCGGTATATTTTTTACATAAAGATCTTGCCTAGTGCAACTTTAAAGCAGATGCAAGAAAAAAACATTTTGTGAAACATTCTTCACATGAGCACAGTAAAGGAGAGCTGAATTCAAACCTTTTTCAACTTTGTATACCATGCTGGGACTTACAGTTGAACTCTTGCTGGTGGTTTTGGTGACCACGGTATGCCGCGGCTTGCGGCTGTGAGGGGGCGTAGTGTTGTTGATGGAGGGGGGAGGGGACATGCTCAGTCTGTTGACCGGGGTGGGCGGGGCACTGTCGGATCTAGGACGTGATATACCTGTTGCAAGGAAGGGTGAAATGATGTGTGCTGCAGTCAAAACAGTACAAAAAAAAGGTAGTAGTCCATTTAAACGTTCACCTCAAGATCACCCTCAGAGTGAGGTAAAACAGACTTTGAGGTAAATCAGCTCACCCTCAGAGTGAGGTAAAACAGACTTTGAGGTAAATCAGCTTTAACAAACAACGCCTTCCTTGTCTCGTCTCTCTTCCAGTAAACACAACCTCACATTGTGTTTTGGGTAAAAGGCACAATTATCAACCGTTTTGCCATTGCTAATGCTAATGCTATGTAGTAGAGAGGAGAAAAGGAAGTGTTTCAGATCCTGTTAGTTGATCAGACAACCGGGTCTACATGCAACACAATGATTAGACATGAATCACCCATGAATTTTCATCCACCTTGATCAAATGCCTTCATTTTGTGCGCCTGCAGCAGACACCTTGTTGACAAGCTTGTAGAGTGGCTTGTATGCAAGTCTTGGACATTTTGCTAAAGCACAGATCTAACCCCGTGTGTTAAACATCATCACCACCAATAAACATGGACCACTCCATTATGCCCATCCTTTCACAAGGTGCGTCAGCTGGTGTTTGTACCATGAGAGAGCAGCACTGGACAAAAAGTGAACACCCTCTCGCGTACATCTCTCTTTTCAACAGAGACACCTACAGTGTAAAGAGAGAAATACACACTGACATGTTTCTGTTCAAATAGTCAAGCAGGTATTCCTGACTGATATACTCCACCTTGCTTTTACTCAGCAGTAGTGCTTCAATAATAATAACAGCTGTAACTGAAAAAACATTTTGATGCAGTTCTGCCATTTCAAATCTGAGCTGCATTCCTTTGTTAGCTTATAACATCTGGATAAAAGTGATAAATCCCTCCCAAATGACCGTAACCCAAAACGCTCTTACCTAGGAAGGCATCCACGAGGCAGCTGACGCCCCTCATGGCCCTGAAGAAGATCAGGGGAAGCTGTTTCAGACAGGGATGCAGCACCACTTCGTGAGGGATGCTGCTGGAGTTGAGAAACTGCTCCTGAAACTTCGGGGTGGTGCTCACGATCGCTGGGTTGCTCAGGTCCACCGGGTTGCTGTATTTTTCAAACAATCAAATCAAGCTTTAATACCGCCAAGCGCCGGAAAACATGTTAGTGAACTACAGCGGTGGTGTGTCTGTGCCGGCACAAAGTGAATGGAGAGACAGTTTGAAAGGTAGCCTGAAAAAACATGGAGGTACTGGGCTCGCTGAATGACATGTGAATAACAAGTCACTGAGAGCACCTTACAATGAATGCATCAGTAGAATAAACTTCACTACCTAGAGCAAAATTGAGTACTAGAAAAAATAACTTTTTTGTTCATAGAGAGGAAGTAGCGAGCGGAAATCATTCAGTGGCAAGAGAGTGACGTCAGGTACTACTTCTTCAGTTCCCCTCTACACTGCCTCGAAGGACACGGGAACAAAGAAGCCACTTTAGGTTTCTAGGTTACTTTGATGGCGATGGAATCTCTCTTTCAGGTTATGAGACAGCAGACGGCACTGCTGTCGGAGGTCTATGCACCTGAGCATGTGGAGGAAGCGGTACCAGGTCTGTGCGACACAGTCATTGTCCATCTCCACTGGGATCAGGTTGGCATCCTCGTCAGGGACTTTGAAAGGAGGGAATGAGGGGCCGTGGGTGAAACGCAGCAGTCTGGATTGGATAAGATACGCAGGCAGGCACACATTATCACACTCAATAGATACTACAAAAACAATTCCAACACAACAAATGATTTTCAGTGGTAGGTTTGATAGGTAAGTCTGATGTGAACGTGACCATATAATATAGAGTTCATGGGAGAAATAAGCCTGTCCCGATCACCTTCTTACCTGGAGGTGAGGGCGCAGGCCACTCTGCTCCACTGCTCCACGACAGGAGGGTGGTGTCTCCAGTTGGCCAGCATCTCCTTTGCCGTCTTCCAGTAGGGTGGCGTAGGGAAGCAGCGGGCGCATGCCAGCAGCCACACCTCAAACAGCACTGCCATCAGCTTCTCTGCCAGCTTCTCTGCCACGCCAACTGGGAACAAGGGCAAATATTAGGGGAGTTGGGGAGGGGTGGGTTGCCATAGTTCGTCTTCACTGCTCTAAAATGAATCACGGTAAAGCACTGTGTCAAATGGCTTATTCCTTTGAGAAAACTGCATTAACACACCTATATAAGCAAGAATACAAATGTTGAATCTTTTGTTTTTAACAGATAAAACAATAAAAATGAACATTATTAATAAACAACATGTTGCTTTTGGTTAACAAATTAATATTTAAATGTTCATAGATGTGTGTTTATACACTGTAAAACTATATCGTTCATATTTAAACTACCTGCCATAGTTTAAACTACTATGCAGCCAAGCGTGTGTTTATCAGGTATTATAAAACATGACTCTGAAGAACTGTTTTATTATCAAAAGCCACACAGGACCTTGAAGTGGATTTGAAGGGCATTTGTCTTTTACATTCAATCACCAGAGCCATTGGAAACAGCGGTGCGCACTAAAGGGACCTATGCCCATACTTGGAGCCCAGTACATAAACTTGCTGCGAATTGACATATTTTGCATTCATTCAAGCTGTAAGATATATCTCCAATCAGATTTGAAAGGTGGGGCCAAAAACCAACAAACAATAGAACTTGTTATAGAGAAGTTAGACCAAAACACAGCAGGTTCCTGGTTCCTGACAAGCACTTCTGTTTTAGCTTCACTTCCCTGGCTACCAGGATTGATTGAAATCAAGCATTTCTATTCATCTCACAATTAATTCATTCAACACTTTGCACCGCTATTTGAAAAGTGCTCTATCATTATCATTATTATTATTATTATTATTATTGGAATAAATCCAGGAAGTGGGGCTGTGGTGAACAGGGCAGGGCTTACCTCCAATAGTGGGTGGGGCCAGTAGTGTGTCGTTAATGCGAAGCAGGAAGAGCAGCAGCACCTCCCAAGTTTCCCTCACCATGGAAACAGACTCTCGCGCCAGCTTCTGGACTGCAGTCAGAACCTGCTGGCAAAGCCTGATGTGGTTCAGACTGTGATGCTCAGGTCTGGAGGGAGAGAGGCAGTGGGGGAAGAGGCAGAGAGAGAGAGCAGGCAGTGACCGACTGCTGGAGGATGCAAAAAAAACATGTTTCCCAACGATGTAGGCACCCCTTGGGCCAATCGGTAGCAAGATGCATCATCCCTATGAGTTTCATCAAAATTGGACCGGTGATGTAGCCATTATGACCTTTCAAAGTTTTAAATTTTGACCTTTAAAAAAAATGATCGGCCCAATGGGGATGCTATGATTACACAGCAGAACACAATGCCAAAATGCATCATCCCTCCAAGTTTCATTAAAATCAGACCACTGGTGTAGCAGTTATGGTCTTTCAGAGTTTCAAATGTTGACCTTTAAATACAGCACCCTCATTAGGCCAATCAGTATATTTTTTAAACGTAGTGACACAATGCAAAGATGCATAATCCCTCCAAATTCAGTCAGACCAGAGATATCATGTTTGATGGACATAGTGGCAGACAGACGGACACGGCCCAATCAATAGCTCCCATATGATTTCATGGTGTGGGGGACAACAAGGGGAGACAGTAAGAGGCATGAGTAAAAGATAAGATGATACTTTAACAATCACAATCACATACGGTCACTGCAGAAGCGAATAGTTATGAAGATACACCAAATAAAATTAGAATACAAACAAGATGAGAGCAAATGAGGGGTATTAAAGTAACGCAACCAACAAATTACAACACTTGAACATATTAGGTAGAACTTTAAGAATGAAAAGTATGAAATAAACTGAAAAGTCAAAATAAAATACAAACAAAATAGGAAATATATGCAGTCTAAAAGTAAATTAAGTTATAAAAAAAATATCTAAATATATGCAATTTGCAATAGATGAGAAAAATATAAGAATGTGCTGAAAAACTATGTGAAAAGAACAGCTGCAAAATGGACAAAGGAAAAAAAGGAAAGGAATGGCTCTTAACGACTAACGCTGGTGGTTACTAAGCAGGCTAATCCCTCCACATCGCTGCCATACCTCAGTACGAAGACGTTGTAGAGATGTTTGAGGATGGTCTGGACGTACAAATTGGGCTCCTTGACCACCGGCTGAGGCATGGACTCCCTGGGCGACACCAGGGCCATCATCCAGTCTGTATACACATCCACACACAGCTTAACAGTGTCCCCCTCAAGGGGTAGGGTTAGGCCGTAGCACAGCACCTCCATGGTCCACTTGACCTAGGAAACAAACAGTTGTCTTTTGAGTGCTCTGTGTGTTAGGAGTCATCTATGTAGCATGTAGCTGTAGGAAAGCCTCTCAGCTTCCTGTATCCCACAAGAACAAAGTTCATAAGATGTAACTTGACATAACTGTCTGGCACCTTGGAGACTATTACAGCTGTTAAGCTTGTGGGCACACTTTTTAAGGGCTCCCAGTTGGTACTGATATAGTGGAAGGGCAGAGATTGCACTTGTTTTAAAACGGACCCTCGTGGTCACAGGCTGCCAACCTGCTGCTCTGAATCAGCAGCAAAAACCGCCCAGCAAGCAAAACATAAACCCACAAACTGACCAGCAAGCACTCCACATTTCAAAAGCCAAACTTATCAAAAGAAACATTCAAAATCTTACGTCTTGAGTGGTTAAGATAAAAAAAACATTGTTGGGGGGTTGTCAGAGTGGTCATAACAAAACCATGTAGACATTCAGGATTGATGCTGCAACCTCTTGGGTCACTGTGGAACTGAGAACTACTGAGTACATGCATGTGTCTGAATTACACCAGCGTGGTCTTCTTCCTTACCTCCTTGTCTGTCTTGAGGATGTTCTCCGTGGCCACGGGGCTGACAGCCGTGCCCAGGGGCTTGACTACAGCGTTGGCCACCTCTGTGCCAACGCTGGCGGGATAGGTGTGCAGGACACTGAGGTGGCCCTGGTCACTCTGCACCACCAGGTGCAGCGAGCGCCACTCAGAGTACATGCTGCCGATGTCTGCTGCGCTCTCTACTCACACCACCTGCCTCCACCTGCACAGACACACAAATGCAGCTTGTCAACTTAATATGGCAGGCTCACAGCAATACATAGGCATGGAACAATACATGGGGGGAACTTAACGCCAAACTCCATTTAATATGACCTTGCTTATCGGCAGACGCACAGACATGGTAGAACATGGTAAGACCTTTTACGAGTTGTCAAGTTCGTCTGGTAAGTTCGGAACGCACGTGATACACCAAGCAACACTTTAATTAAATCAAATCTCTGCCTTCAGAATCGGTTGACACTGCTCGCTCCGGCCCTCCGCGGTCTTTGTCGGTGGAAGATTGTGGGAATAAAAGGCGAAGCATTCTAAACGTTGACACTTTATTAAAATGAGTGCTGCTTGGTGTATTGGATGTATGCCGAATTGAAGAATGGATCCTAACCATTCGCAAAAGGGCTAGTGTTATGTTCGACAAGGTGTGTACTTGTGCCAATAAACAAGGACACATTCAACTGCCAGAATTCTGAATGGAATTCGTAACGTTTTCTCCATGTAAGAGACGCTATAACGGGGGGTTATATAGTATCTATATCATATAGTATATGGTTGACTTTATGCTCTCTAAGCTTTGAAATGTCGGATAATTGAGTAAACCAAACATACTGTAGCTGCAACGTCAGGTCAACAAGAGCTGAGGAAATCACAACCAGGAAACAGCTCTTGAAATGCTAACGTTAGTGGTATGCTAGTTAACGTCGGGATCCATCACATCCTCCTAATCCAGCTAGCGTTAATGACGTTAGCTGAAGTTAGCTGCTGACTGGCTTCTGTGTTAACAAATTGATTCCCTGGATAAGCCAGTTAAGTGTTGTCAAACATTGCAAGAATAACCAGAATCGAACCCACGAGCTAATATCAATAACTACGTTGTAGCTGATTCGATGTTAGTAGCTAGCTTAGCTAATGTTCGCTAGCTCGTTTGCTGACATTAGCTGAGCTGCCTGTCACTTGTGCTAGCTACCTTCCCAAAGGGGCTAGCTCTAGTTACTTAGCTCGCTGGCCAAGTAACTAGAGGTTTTAAAATTTACCTGGACCGACTGGAACTGTTGACATAACAAGGGTCTGAAACTCGCAATTCTTCCTGGCTAATGTATCCCGGTCTAGATCATAACAGCCTCCATCTTCGCAATGTCAAGGCTTGGATGTGTGTAGCTTGGTTAGCTGTAACAGGAGAGCAAAACCCGGAGATTGACGCCCCCTAGTGGACTGATACTGCACCCGCACTACTGAACTGATGCTGCCTTCATGTGCTCGTCGTTAGCCCCAATTTCTTAGTGCTTGTCGCACACTCAAGTGCTTCTGACCGTAAATAATAACAAAACGTTACAGAGCTGCTTTTATGATGCAGCAGGATAAGAAGATAGGGAAGATACAATGTTTTTTGATTAATGTATCAGCTACAAGTTGTACATTACTTTTCGGTTTTCTTTAGGAAAAGTATGCTTAGCTAGATTGCTTAAGTCAATAAAGTAATTTTTCACGTCACATGGTCTTTTTAAAAGAATTAGCTATAATTCTAATTCTTATGATAATTCTAATCTTAGTTATTTTTCCTCACCAGTCAGGCATTTGTCCCGTGTCATTCCGATCTGAAAAAATAAATAAATAACGAATGTCCTTTTAAATTGTCAGTTCAGGCCCGTCGCTGCTGCGTCTGTACTGCGCAGCAAGTAAAAGTAGTGCGGTGCGGTCAGCGCGATACCATTGGCGAAGTGAGCTACAGGTCAGTTATGTTTTCGGTTTTTGTTAAGACCGCTTGGTGTAAATTTGATGCAAATGGAAGATTATGTTGTATAAAAAGTCATAACTTTGCCCGTTAGTATCGCTAGTGATTGATTCTTGGTTTACTGCTGTTAGTTATCTAGCATGTTAGATAAGACTAAAGTGATGTAATTGATATAAGCCCCAAAATCGGCAGTTATCGGTTCTCACTGTGAGATTAGTTGTGGCAGAGATTTCTAAAGCTGGACCCCAACTGGTGTCCATCCATCCATTCTTGATTCCAGTGCAGATTCCTGGCTGTTGAATCTTCATTTGCTTGCAGCCGTCACTCCTGAACACAAATCCCTCACTGCATACATCAACAAATTAAACGCATAAGTAGAGAGTCCTCCCCGTCGGGGAATTGAACCCCGGTCTCCCGCGTGACAGGCGGGGATACTAACCACTATACTAATGAGGAGACATAAAGAAGGCCGACAACAGGTCAGCAGTCACAGGTCATTGATGATGGAGAGAGTTCTCTTAAGCATTCAGCATTAATTAGTTGAAACTCCCGAAAAACATGGGTGCTGATTAATCTTAGTTTGATTGATGAATTTGTTTACCATTGTTTTCCCTGATTCTTTATTAATCATTACATTGGCCCATTTGATTTTGAGCAGCATTCATTCTTTTCTTTTTCTGGTTCAAATGAAAGTGAAGAACCTACCAGGTGCACTCCTTTCAAACAATACACAACTGTCCAGAAAGCAGTTTCAGATCATTTTTAAGATTATTACATGTTTCTTCAAGATGAAAAGAGGTTGTTTTCACCCGGTTTCCAGGACCAGGACCATGACCAGGACCAGCCGGAAGCTGTGACCTTAGTACCAGCTCTCACCACTCTCAGCATATAGACTGAAGCATGGCCAAAAACACCTACTGCTACTCTTGCTACCGGTGGCTGACGCTGACCACAATGTTTTGCACATAGTCAAATTTTATTCAATCCCATTGGATGACGTTTCCTGAAGAAAACCCTTTAGGTTCTTTGCAAATGGTATAACGGTGCCTGAGACTTTGTGTGTTTGTGTGTGTGCTTGGGATTACATGTGCACGTGTGGAAGTTGTAAAGGGGAACGAGCGAAACATAGCACGGGATTCAGTATTTTTGATGGATTTTGAATTTGTTTGATACCTAGTTGGCATATGTAGTTACTCTTTAGGTTTCCTCCTCAGACGGGGTCTACCCACCAAGCTACCTAGTCCCTTTCTTTGCTGGCCACCTGGCTTTTCATGAAATCCATGCAGATAATCTTGTGTAGTTGGGCTTCTTCATTTTTCTTCTTCACTATTTGTTAGATCTGGCCAAAGATGAAAGTAAAGAAGGAGCAGCTGATGAGTAATTGTGCGCTCTGTGCAATAAGAGTGAGGAATGTGGCAATAAATCATAACATTTTCCATGTTCTTGCTGTCGGTGGATGGCGTTATCTTCTTCAACGTGACAACATGCAGAGAAGGTAAATCCTAACAATCTCAGGCCTGTCCTGCCCTCTGCTGGATAAATGTGAACTCACAACTGAACTATAAATCCAGCCTCAGAATTAGGTTAATCACCAGGTACACAAGTTAATTTTCATCAGTGTTTGAGAAAATAAATACAGAAGATGAAACTGACATTAACAGATGCAGTGCACATACCAATAGACAGATGTGACTTAGCCACCAATATGAATATGATTCTCTATGTGACCAAAAAAGACATGGAAATAGATAACTGATGAACAGACACGGTTACTTCTAATGAATAGGACCTGAAATGTGTTCATCAGGATTTAAAACCACTGGAGGTGAGAGTCCAATCAAGTTAGGTGTTCTTTCAGTATTGACCCTAATAAAAGCTCCTGTACTGCCAGGAGGCTATGTAACAGAGCCTAATATGCATGCTTAACTGTTATTATGGATAGATGACTAGAGTCATGATCATGCCACATGTGCTCTGTAATGTTCCATAACTTGAGCAATAAGCTTCAATAAGCAGCTGAGTCTGTATGTTTTGCATGTGGAAAATCTTAACTTCCTGCTGAGGTCTGGTCTTCAAATCAGAAAACTCTGCCAAGTTAAGAAAGGGAGTTCTGGTGAGGGGTTTTAAAAGAAATCACAGCGCCATCAGGTGACACTTGTAATAGAAAAAGTGCCAGAGGTGAATTAAACCTCCACCAAGTTGACCTACCACTGACCACACAGGTCTACTGCACATACAAAGGCAAATCTAAGCTCACAAGACAAGTACTTTGATTTGATTTTCAGGATGCCACACTGCTTCCAAGAAGGTCCAGCAACAATTAGCCCTGTAGATAAAGGGAAGGCACACACAATAAAACGAATAGTCTTTTTATAGCATTTATTCATCCATGCTTTTCTCCCCAAATGTGCAAAGATGCAAAAAGTGCAAATACCAGCAGAGAAATATTTTATTATATTTGCCTATTGCATCATGAAATCATTCATTAAAAGACCTTTTCAGTTGGCCCATTAAACACAATGTAATTAGTCATTTCTGTCTTCGCACATCGCTCTGAAGCACATGTACACATTTCACTGGAGGGGTCGGGGGTCAGCTGGTTCAGTGTCTTGCTCAAGGACACCTCAACAGGGAGGGACACATTACATGATAGAGGGATCAAACCTGTGACAGCACTGGTTTGAAATGCTGTGAAATAAAACTACATGAAGTCTAAGTACTTCAGTACTGGAGAAGAAAAAGAAAGCATTGAATCCTGCTTGAGAGAATGAACATATTCTGGTGATTTCAACATTTGTACCAAATCTGTATCTTAGCCCATCATCAAAAGAAACACACAAAACACAATCAGTATTTTTTAATTCAATTAATTTATTTAAATGTATTCAATGGCTGGCTCCCCTGCCACTCATCTGGTGTCGGTTGAAGAATTGATTGATCCAAGTACCATTGATTCTCTCCTCCCAGGTCAGACAGTTTTGTCCCCAATGGTTTGTTGGTCAAGTCCGCATAGTGCCAGAAATCACAACCAGTAAGGTCCTGTGTCTCGACCACTCTACTGGTGAACAAAAAAGTAGAATCTGCCTGAGTTTGACTAGAGCCAGGTTAGCCAAGGAGGTGGAGATGGTCCAGTCCTACAAGTACAATTTATCTTGTCCTGGATTATTATCCTATCTCCTAGAGGTGCACCGATACTATCTGCAGTAACTGATAACTGGAAATTGAGAAGTACTTGGTATCGGTACTCGGCCGATCCACATCCACAAAGTACAAGCTGCTCACCCTGTCTCGTGGATGGCACCTTTTTCCGGGAGAGAACTATGGCCTCAGACTTGGAGGTTGTGATCTCGATCCCGACCGCGTCACACTCAGCTGCAAACCGCTCCAGTGCACACCGGAGATCACAGACAATGAAGCCAGTGTCCCCCAAACTGGACACTATCCAGACCTCGGCTGCACCTTGATATCCTGTAAGTGAAGGTCACAGACAGGAGAACGAGCTTGACAGAATGCGAACGCAGTTCTCACTTTGCGACATTTTTCCTCGGGTCGGCCGAACCACTTAACAAAGTACTCAATAGTTGTATCGGTGCAGCTCTATTATCTCCTCCTTTCCCACCGGTCCGTAGTCACTTGGCAGATATGGGAACACTCAGTTCAGTGGTGAGAATCTGGACTAGCTGTGACCCTTCTTGTGCTGGGTCTACCCAGGGGTTTCCTCCCAGTCATTCATGCCCAGAACACCTTTTTCTGGGAGAGAAGCAGACTTAGAGGTTCTGATCTCCATCCCGACCGCGTCACACTCAGCTGCAAGCTCCAGTGTGCATCGGAGGTCACGGACAATGAAGCCAGTGTCCCCCAAACCGGACACCATTGCTGCCATTTCAAGCACTGACCTGACCACTGACCTGATAGGACTTCACTGCTGATAGAGAGGAGATCCGACCCAGAGCAGCACCAGAGAGTAGCAGCTCATTGAGGTTCACATTCACATCTATGGGCAAATTTAGAGTGTCCAATCCACCTGAATTGCATGTCTTTGGACTGTGGGAGGAAACCGGAGAACCCGGAGGAAACCCACGCAGACATGGGGAGAACATGCAAACTCCACACAGAAAGGACCAGGAAGGCAGGACCTTCATGCTGTGAGGCGACAATGCTAACCACTGAGCCACCATGCTGCCCTAAAATTAAATAAAATTAAATAAAATTAAATAAAATAAAATTAGTAGGGGTGAGACCTTCTTGAGCCCAAGCTTGGACCGCAGCCACTGGACAAATCTTTTTTTCAGGGTCTTTGGCTCATTTTGCTGCTGCCCATTTTCCTCTTTCTTCTCTCCCTCTGCTGGTTTCTTCTTCCCAGCCTTGTTCTTCTTCTTTTTTTTCCCTTTCACCTTGATGTTGTCGGTGATGCGAGGCAGCAGGTTGTGGCGGCACAACAAATGTTCCTTGGTTGCTGGAATCATTTGTTGGTGGCCAACAACCTGCTCTGAATCGTCCAGGTTCAGAGGCAGCACAGTGAGGCTTTGGTCATCCTCCTTGGTGACCTGGAGGTCTGGGCTCACATCAACAAACAGGCTTGAACTTGCCAGGCTTGGCTCAGAGTTGTTATCCCCCTGAGCTTGATCCCTGGCTAGTTTAGCCTTGCCCATTATGTCCCAGGCTTTTTCAAACCTATCTTCTATTTGTTGATAGAGTTCAGTATTTGATGAGGTTAGCCAAGGAGGTGGAGATGGTCCAGTCCTACAAGTACAATTTATCTTGTCCTGGATTATTATCCTATCTCCTAGAGGTGCACCGATACTATCTGCAGTAACTGATAACTGGAAATTGAGAAGTACTTGGTATCGGTAATCGGCCGATCCACATCCACAAAGTACTGAGCTGCTCACCCTGTCTCGTGGATGGCACCTTTTTCCGGGAGAGAACTATGGCCTCAGACTTGGAGGTTGTGATCTCGATCCCGACCGCGTCACACTCAGCTGCAAACCGCTCCAGTGCACACCGGAGATCACGGACAATGAAGCCAGTGTCCCCCAAACTGGACACTATCCAGACCTCGGCTGCACCTTGATATCCTGTAAGTGAAGGTCACAGACAGGAGAACGAGCTTGACAGAATGCGAACGCAGTTCTGACTTTGCGACATTTTTACTCGGGTCGGCCGAACCACTTAACAAAGTACTCAATAGCTGTATCGGTGCAGCTCTATTATCTCCTCCTTTCCCACCGGTCCGTAGTCACTTGGCAGATATGGGAACACTCAATTCAGTGGTGAGAATCTGGACTAGCTGTGACCCTTCTTGTGCTGGGTCTACCCAGGGGTTTCCTCCCAGTCATTCATGCCCAGAACACCTTTTTCTGGGAGAGAAGCAGACTTAGAGGTTCTGATCTCCATCCCGACCGCGTCACACTCAGCTGCAAGCTCCAGTGTGCATCGGAGGTCACGGACAATGAAGCCAGTGTCCCCCAAACCGGACACCATTGCTGCCATTTCAAGCACTGACCTGACCACTGACCTGATAGGACTTCACTGCTGATAGAGAGGAGATCCGACCCAGAGCAGCACCAGAGAGTAGCAGCTCATTGAGGTTCACATTCACATCTATGGGCAAATTTAGAGTCTCCAATCCACCTGAATTGCATGTCTTTGGACTGTGGGAGGAAACCGGAGAACCCGGAGGAAACCCACGCAGACATGGGGAGAACATGCAAACTCCACACAGAAAGGACCAGGAAGGCAGGACCTTCATGCTGTGAGGCGACAATGCTAACCACTGAGCCACCATGCTGCCCTAAAATTAAATAAAATTAAATAAAATTAAATTAGTAGGGGTGAGACCTTCTTGAGCCCAAGCTTGGACCGCAGCCACTGGACAAATCTTTTTTTCAGGGTCTTTGGCTCATTTTGCTGCTGCCCATTTTTCTCTTTCTTCTCTCCCTCTGCTGGTTTCTTCTTCCCAGCCTTGTTCTTCTTCTTCTTTTTTTCCCCTTTCACCTTGATGTTGTCGGTGATGCAAGGCAGCAGGTTGTGGCGGCACAACAAATGTTCCATGGTTGCTGGAATCATTTGTTGGTGGCCAACAACCTGCTCTGAATCGTCCAGGTTCAGAGGCAGCACAGTGAGGCTTTGGTCATCCTCCTTGGTGACCTGGAGGTCTGGGCTCACATCAACAGACAGGCTTGAACTTGCCAGGCTTGGCTCAGAGTTGTTATCCTCCTGAGCTTGATCCCTGGCTAGTTTAGCCTTGCCCATTATGTCCCAGCCTTTTTCAAACCTATCTTCTATTTGTTGATAGAGTTCCTCGCAGTCCATAATGATCTCCAGCTTATACAGCTCCTGCTCCTGCTGCTGGTCCTGCTGCTCCAGGATCTCCGAGCCAAAATGGTCCAGGTCTCGGCACACGCTCTCTATGTCCAGCTGGGTCTTGTGCTGCAGAGCAGAAAGGCCTTCTCTGAGATTCTGCAGGCTCTGCTCTTTGGCTGTAGCCCACAGTGACTCTTTGACCTCATTGTTGAAGGGCTCCACCTCAGTACAACGGGTCTCCTCTGCATGCACACGCATTATACTCACATTAACATGAGGCGTTCGTTCCCCCCATGCTGCGCGGGGTCTCATCCGTCGTTGCATTGCTGATCCAAGTAGAAGAAAAGCTTCTGTCGCGAGGTTCAAACGTTAAATGAGAAGCAGGTGTCTGTGCTGGAATTTATAGCGAGTCTGACTTCATGACATCACGCTGCCATTATGATGTCACAGATGAAGCTGGGAAGATTCCAAAGTCCCCTGGGCTGACAGGGGCCCTGAAACCTACTGCAATTGGTAGATTTTACTGTTTGACCAAATCATGTTTATGTTGTGTTGATTTCAACAACTGTCCTTCATATAAATGTCCATTAACGCAATTATTACTATTTTCAGTCAAATGATCATATCACATCATTATGCCCAAATTATCCACCACCACTTCTTTTTTTTTTTTTTTTTTTTGAACTTTTCCCCTTTTTCTCCCCAATTGTACATGGCCAATTCCCCCTGCCTAAGCGGTCCCGGTCGCTGCTCCACCCCCTCTGTCGGCCTCGGGAGGGTGGAGACTACCACATGCCTCCTCCGATGCATGTGGAGTCACCAGCCGCTTCTTTTCACCAGAGAGCGCAGAGTTTCACCGGGAGGGCGCCGGCAGTTGGAAAGACTCATGAAATGCTGAATATTAAACATGATGATGGACTGTCTCAAATTACCCACTAGTCGGATGGTTGTCATCTTTCTCCACACACAGAGACTGTTAACCAATATTAAAACGTAAGGACAGCTGGCAACACAGAATACAGTACATCACCACTAGATGTAAAAATGAATGAATGGATGGATTCCTAGAGAAAATACATTTTAATGATAATGGTGATAATAGTAGTAATACTGGCTCAACTTATAACTCCAATGTACACCAGTTCATTACTTCAGTCTGCTACTCATCCATACTTCATGATCATCCTCTAACCCCTATATTTCTGTCTGTTTTGTCTCGTTTGTCAACTAAGTAAAACTGACAAACTGCAATTGATCTGCAGATCAAACTCCATAATTCATATGATTCAGAGTTTTGCATTCTTACAGTTACACTATACATGATGCACACAAATGTAATCTTCAGGTAAGTCATTGTGTTCATAAACACTTACATGCTCTATTGTCTTCCCTCCAGACACTTCCACTCCTTCACCCGCATCGTAGCAACACTTCCTTGACTTGGCTAGCTACGTTGACGTTTACCAATTCATTATTGGTAATGAATGAATGAATACAGTATTGACCCTAATAAAAGCTCCTGTACTGCCAGGAGGCTATGTAACAGAGCCTAATATGCATGCTTAACTGTTATTATGGATAGATGACTAGAGTCATGATCATGGCACATGTGCTCTGTAATGTTCCATAACTTGAGCAATAAGCTTCAATAAGCAGCTGAGTCTGTATGTTTTGCATGTGGAAAATCTTAACTTCCTGCTGAGGTCTGGTCTTCAAATCAGAAAGCTCTACCAAGTTAAGAAAGGGAGTTCTGGTGAGGGGTTTTAAAAGAAATCACAGCGCCATTAGGTGACACTCGTAATAGAAAAAGTGCCAGAGGTGAATTAAACCTCCACCAAGTTGACCTACCACTGACCACACAGGTCTACTGCACATACAAAGGCAAATCTAAGCTCACAAGACAAGTACTTTGATTTGATTTTCAGGATGCCACACTGCTTCCAAGAAGGTCCAGCAACAATTAGCCCTGTGGATAAAGGGAAGGCACACACAATAAAACGAATAGTCTTTTTATAGCATTTATTCATCCATGCTTTTCTCCCCAAATGTGCAAAGATGCAAAAAGTGCAAATACCAGCAGAGAAATATTTTATTATATTTGCCTATTGCATCATGAAATCATTCATTAAAAGACCTTTTCAGTTGGCCCATTAAACACAATGTAATTAGTCATTTCTGTCTTCGCACATCGCTCTGAAGCACATGTACACATTTCACTGGAGGGGTCGGGGGTCAGCTGGTTCAGTGTCTTGCTCAAGGACACCTCAACAGGGAGGGACACATTACATGATAGAGGGATCAAACCTGTGACAGCACTGGTTTGAAATGCTGTGAAATAAAACTACATGAAGTCTAAGTACTTCAGTACTGGAGAAGAAAAAGAAAGCATTGAATCCTGCTTGAGAGAATGAACATATTCTGGTGATTTCAACATTTGTACCAAATCTGTATCTTAGCCCATCATCAAAAGAAACACACAAAACACAATCAGTATTTTTTAATTCAATTAATTTATTTAAATGTATTCAATGGCTGGCTCCCCTGCCACTCATCTGGTGTCGGTTGAAGAATTGATTGATCCAAGTACCATTGATTCTCTCCTCCCAGGTCAGACAGTTTTGTCCCCAATGGTTTGTTGGTCAAGTCCGCATAGTGCCAGAAATCACAACCAGTAAGGTCCTGTGTCTCGACCACTCGACTGGTGAACAAAAAAGTAGAATCTGCCTGAGTTTGACTAGAGCCAGGTTAGCCAAGGAGGTGGAGATGGTCCAGCCCTACAAGTACAATTTATCTTGTCCTGGATTATTATCCTATCTCCTAGAGGTGCACCGATACTATCTGCAGTAACTGATAACTGGAAATTGAGAAGTACTTGGTATCGGTACTCGGCCGATCCACATCCACAAAGTACAAGCTGCTCACCCTGTCTCGTGGATGGCACCTTTTTCCGGGAGAGAACTATGGCCTCAGACTTGGAGGTTGTGATCTCGATTCCCGACCGCGTCACACTCAGCTGCAAACCGCTCCAGTGCACACCGGAGATCACAGACAATGAAGCCAGTGTCCCCCAAACTGGACACTATCCAGACCTCGGCTGCACCTTGATATCCTGTCAGTGAAGGTCACAGACAGGAGAACGAGCTTGACAGAATGCGAACGCAGTTCTCACTTTGCGACATTTTTACTCGGGTCGGCCGAACCACTTAACAAAGTACTCAATAGTTGTATCGGTGCAGCTCTATTATCTCCTCCTTTCCCACCGGTCCGTAGTCACTTGGCAGATATGGGAACACTCAGTTCAGTGGTGAGAATCTGGACTAGCTGTGACCCTTCTTGTGCTGGGTCTACCCAGGGGTTTCCTCCCAGTCATTCATGCCCAGAACACCTTTTTCTGGGAGAGAAGCAGACTTAGAGGTTCTGATCTCCATCCCGACCGCGTCACACTCAGCTGCAAGCTCCAGTGTGCATCGGAGGTCACGGACAATGAAGCCAGTGTCCCCCAAACCGGACACCATTGCTGCCATTTCAAGCACTGACCTGACCACTGACCTGATAGGACTTCACTGCTGATAGAGAGGAGATCCGACCCAGAGCAGCACCAGAGAGTAGCAGCTCATTGAGGTTCACATTCACATCTATGGGCAAATTTAGAGTCTCCAATCCACCTGAATTGCATGTCTTTGGACTGTGGGAGGAAACCGGAGAACCCGGAGGAAACCCACGCAGACATGGGGAGAACATGCAAACTCCACACAGAAAGGACCAGGAAGGCAGGACCTTCATGCTGTGAGGCGACAATGCTAACCACTGAGCCACCATGCTGCCCTAAAATTAAATAAAATAAAATAAAATAAATAAAATAAAATTAGTAGGGGTGAGACCTACTTGAGCCCAAGCTTGGACCGCAGCCACTGGACAAATCTTTTTTTCAGGGTCTTTGGCTCATTTTGCTGCTGCCCATTTTTCTCTTTCTTCTCTCCCTCTGCTGGTTTCTTCTTCCCAGCCTTGTTCTTCTTCTTTTTTTTCCCTTTCACCTTGATGTTGTCGGTGATGCGAGGCAGCAGGTTGTGGCGGCACAACAAATGTTCCTTGGTTGCTGGAATCATTTGTTGGTGGCCAACAACCTGCTCTGAATCGTCCAGGTTCAGAGGCAGCACAGTGAGGCTTTGGTCATCCTCCTTGGTGACCTGGAGGTCTGGGCTCACATCAACAAACAGGCTTGAACTTGCCAGGCTTGGCTCAGAGTTGTTATCCCCCTGAGCTTGATCCCTGGCTAGTTTAGTCCTTGCCCATTATGTCCCAGGCTTTTTCAAACCTATCTTCTATTTGTTGATAGAGTTCAGTATTTGATGAGGTTAGCCAAGGAGGTGGAGATGGTCCAGTCCTACAAGTACAATTTATCTTGTCCTGGATTATTATCCTATCTCCTAGAGGTGCACCGATACTATCTGCAGTAACTGATAACTGGAAATTGAGAAGTACTTGGTATCGGTAATCGGCCGATCCACCTCCACAAAGTACTGAGCTGCTCACCCTGTCTCGTGGATGGCACCTTTTTCCGGGAGAGAACTATGGCCTCAGACTTGGAGGTTGTGATCTCGATCCCGACCGCGTCACACTCAGCTGCAAACCGCTCCAGTGCACACCGGAGATCACGGACAATGAAGCCAGTGTCCCCCAAACTGGACACTATCCAGACCTCGGCTGCACCTTGATATCCTGTAAGTGAAGGTCACAGACAGGAGAACGAGCTTGACAGAATGCGAACGCAGTTCTGACTTTGCGACATTTTTACTCGGGTCGGCCGAACCACTTAACAAAGTACTCAATAGCTGTATCGGTGCAGCTCTATTATCTCCTCCTTTCCCACCGGTCCGTAGTCACTTGGCAGATATGGGAACACTCAATTCAGTGGTGAGAATCTGGACTAGCTGTGACCCTTCTTGTGCTGGGTCTACCCAGGGGTTTCCTCCCAGTCATTCATGCCCAGAACACCTTTTTCTGGGAGAGAAGCAGACTTAGAGGTTCTGATCTCCATCCCGACCGCGTCACACTCAGCTGCAAGCTCCAGTGTGCATCGGAGGTCACGGACAATGAAGCCAGTGTCCCCCAAACCGGACACCATTGCTGCCATTTCAAGCACTGACCTGACCACTGACCTGATAGGACTTCACTGCTGATAGAGAGGAGATCCGACCCAGAGCAGCACCAGAGAGTAGCAGCTCATTGAGGTTCACATTCACATCTATGGGCAAATTTAGAGTCTCCAATCCACCTGAATTGCATGTCTTTGGACTGTGGGAGGAAACCGGAGAACCCGGAGGAAACCCACGCAGACATGGGGAGAACATGCAAACTCCACACAGAAAGGACCAGGAAGGCAGGACCTTCATGCTGTGAGGCGACAATGCTAACCACTGAGCCACCATGCTGCCCTAAAATTAAATAAAATTAAATAAAATTAAATTAGTAGGGGTGAGACCTTCTTGAGCCCAAGCTTGGACCGCAGCCACTGGACAAATCTTTTTTTCAGGGTCTTTGGCTCATTTTGCTGCTGCCCATTTTTCTCTTTCTTCTCTCCCTCTGCTGGTTTCTTCTTCCCAGCCTTGTTCTTCTTCTTCTTTTTTTTCCCCTTTCACCTTGATGTTGTCGGTGATGCAAGGCAGCAGGTTGTGGCGGCACAACAAATGTTCCATGGTTGCTGGAATCATTTGTTGGTGGCCAACAACCTGCTCTGAATCGTCCAGGTTCAGAGGCAGCACAGTGAGGCTTTGGTCATCCTCCTTGGTGACCTGGAGGTCTGGGCTCACATCAACAGACAGGCTTGAACTTGCCAGGCTTGGCTCAGAGTTGTTATCCTCCTGAGCTTGATCCCTGGCTAGTTTAGCCTTGCCCATTATGTCCCAGCCTTTTTCAAACCTATCTTCTATTTGTTGATAGAGTTCCTCGCAGTCCATAATGATCTCCAGCTTATACAGCTCCTGCTCCTGCTGCTGGTCCTGCTGCTCCAGGATCTCCGAGCCAAAATGGTCCAGGTCTCGGCACACGCTCTCTATGTCCAGCTGGGTCTTGTGCTGCAGAGCAGAAAGGCCTTCTCTGAGATTCTGCAGGCTCTGCTCTTTGGCTGTAGCCCACAGTGACTCTTTGACCTCATTGTTGAAGGGCTCCACCTCAGTACAACGGGGTCTCCTCTGCATGCACACGCATTATACTCACATTAACATGAGGCGTTCGTTCCCCCCATGCTGCGCGGGGTCTCATCCGTCGTTGCATTGCTGATCCAAGTAGAAGAAAAGCTTCTGTCGCGAGGTTCAAACGTTAAATGAGCAGCAGGTGTCTGTGCTGGAATTTATAGCGAGTCTGACTTCATGACATCACGCTGCCATTATGATGTCACAGATGAAGCTGGGAAGATTCCAAAGTCCCCTGGGCTGACAGGGGCCCTGAAACCTACTGCAATTGGTAGATTTTACTGTTTGACCAAATCATGTTTATGTTGTGTTGATTTCAACAACTGTCCTTCATATAAATGTCCATTAACGCAATTATTACTATTTTCAGTCAAATGATCATATCACATCATTATGCCCAAATTATCCACCACCACTTCTTTTTTTTTTTTTTTTTTGAACTTTTCCCCTTTTTCTCCCCGAATTGTACATGGCCAATTCCCCCTGCCTAAGCGGTCCCGGTCGCTGCTCCACCCCCTCTGTCGGCCTCGGGAGGGTGGAGACTACCACATGCCTCCTCCGATGCATGTGGAGTCACCAGCCGCTTCTTTTCACCAGAGAGCGCAGAGTTTCACCGGGAGGGCGCCGGCAGTTGGAAAGACTCATGAAATGCTGAATATTAAACATGATGATGGACTGTCTCAAATTACCCACTAGTCGGATGGTTGTCATCTTTCTCCACACACAGAGACTGTTAACTAATATTAAAACGTAAGGACAGCTGGCAACACAGAATACAGTACATCACCACTAGATGTAAAAATGAATGAATGGATGGATTCCTAGAGAAAATGCAACATTTTAATGATAATGGTGATAATAGTAGTAATACTGGCTCAACTTATAACTCCAACGTACACCAGTTCATTACTTCAGTCTGCTACTCATCCATACTTCATGATCATCCTCTAACCCCTATATTTCTGTTGTTTTGTCTCGTTTGTCAACTAAGTAAAACTGACAAACTGCAATTGATCTGCAGATCAAACTCCATAATTCATATGATTCAGAGTTTTGCATTCTTACAGTTACACTATACATGATGCACACAAATGTAATCTTCAGGTAAGTCATTGTGTTCATAAACACTTACATGCTCTATTGTCTTCCCTCCAGACACTTCCACTCCTTCACCCCGCATCGTAGCAACACTTCCTTGACTTGGCTAGCTACGTTGACGTTTACCAATTCATTATTGGTAATGAATGAATGAATACAGTATTGACCCTAATAAAAGCTCCTGTACTGCCAGGAGGCTATGTAACAGAGCCTAATATGCATGCTTAACTGTTATTATGGATAGATGACTAGAGTCATGATCATGGCCACATGTGCTCTGTAATGTTCCATAACTTGAGCAATAAGCTTCAATAAGCAGCTGAGTCTGTATGTTTTGCATGTGGAAAATCTTAACTTCCTGCTGAGGTCTGGTCTTCAAATCAGAAAGCTCTGCCAAGTTAAGAAAGGGAGTTCTGGTGAGGGGTTTTAAAAGAAATCACAGCGCCATTAGGTGACACTCGTAATAGAAAAAGTGCCAGAGGTGAATTAAACCTCCACCAAGTTGACCTACCACTGACCACACAGGTCTACTGCACATACAAATGCAAATCTAAGCTCACAAGACAAGTACTTTGATTTTATTTTCAGGATGCCACACTGCTTCCAAGAAGGTCCAGCAACAATTAGCCCTGTGGTTAAAGGGAAGGCACACACAATAAAAAGAAAAGTCTTGTACACATTTCACTGGAGGGGTCGGGGGTCAGCTGGTTCAGTGTCTTGCTCAAGGACACCTCAACAGGGAGGGACACATTACATGATCGAGGGATCAAACCTGTGACAGCACTGGTTTGAAATGCTGTGAAATAAAACTACATGAAGTCTAAGTACTTCAGTACTGGAGAAGAAAAAGAAAGGATTTAATCCTGCTTGAGAGAATGAACATATTCTGGTGATTTCAACATTTGTACCAAATCTGTATCTTAGCCCATCATCAAAAGAAACACACAAAACACAATCAGTATTTTTTAATTCAATTAATTTATTTAAATGTATTCAATGGCTGGCTCCCCTGCCACTCATCTGGTGTCGGTTGAAGAATTGATTGATCCAAGTACCATTGATTCTCTCCTCCCAGGTCAGACAGTTTTGTCCCCAATGGTTTGTTGGTCAAGTCCAGCATAGTGCCAGAAATCACAACCAGTAAGGTCCTGTGTCTCGACCACTCGACTGGTGAACAAAAAAGTAGAATCTGCCTGAGTTTGACTAGAGCCAGGTTAGCCAAGGAGGTGGAGATGGTCCAGTCCTACAAGTACAATTTATCTTGTCCTGGATTATTATCCTATCTCCTAGAGGTGCACCGATACTATCTGCAGTAACTGATAACTGGAAATTGAGAAGTACTTGGTATCGGTACTCGGCCGATCCACATCCACAAAGTACAGAGCTGCTCACCCTGTCTCGTGGATGGCACCTTTTTCCGGGAGAGAACTATGGCCTCAGACTTGGAGGTTGTGATCTCGATTCCCGACCGCGTCACACTCAGCTGCAAACCGCTCCAGTGCACACCGGAGATCACGGACAATGAAGCCAGTGTCCCCCAAACTGGACACTATCCAGACCTCGGCTGCACCTTGATATCCTGTCAGTGAAGGTCACAGACAGGAGAACGAGCTTGACGGAATGCGAACGCAGTTCTCACTTTGCGACATTTTTACTCGGGTCGGCCGAACCACTTAACAAAGTACTCAATAGTTGTATCGGTGCAGCTCTATTATCTCCTCCTTTCCCACCGGTCCGTAGTCACTTGGCAGATATGGGAACACTCAGTTCAGTGGTGAGAATCTGGACTAGCTGTGACCCTTCTTGTGCTGGGTCTACCCAGGGGTTTCCTCCCAGTCATTCATGCCCAGAACACCTTTTTCTGGGAGAGAAGCAGACTTAGAAGGTTCTGATCTCCATCCCGACCGCATCACACTCAGCTGCAAGCTCCAGTGTGCATCGGAGGTCACGGACAATGAAACCAGTGTCCCCCAAACCGGACACCATTGCTGCCATTTCAAGCACTGACCTGACCACTGACCTGACAGGACTTCACTGCTGATAGAGAGGAGATCCGACCCAGAGCAGCACCAGAGAGTAGCAGCTCATTGAGGTTCACATTCACATCTACGGGCAAATTTAGAGTCTCCAATCCACCTGAATTGCATGTCTTTGGACTGTGGGAGGAAACCGGAGAACCCGGAGGAAACCCACGCAGACATGGGGAGAACATGCAAACTCCACACAGAAAGGACCAGGAAGGCAGGACCTTCATGCTGTGAGGCGACAATGCTAACCACTGAGCCACCATGCTGCCCTAAAATAAAATAAAATAAATAAATAAAATAAAATTAGTAGGGGTGAGACCTTCTTGAGCCCAAGCTTGGACCGCAGCCACTGGACAAATCTTTTTTTCAGGGTCTTTGGCTCATTTTGCTGCTGCCCATTTTTCTCTTTCTTCTCTCCCTCTGCTGGTTTCTTCTTCCCAGCCTTGTTCTTCTTCTTCTTTTTTTCCCCTTTCACCTTGATGTTGTCAGGTGATGCGAGGCAGCAGGTTGTGGCGGCACAACAAATGTTCCTTGGTTGCTGGAATCATTTGTTGGTGGCCAACAACCTGCTCTGAATCGTCCAGGTTCAGAGGCAGCACAGTGAGGCTTTGGTCATCCTCCTTGGTGACCTGGAGGTCTGGGCTCACATCAACAGACAGGCTTGAACTTGCCAGGCTTGGCTCAGAGTTGTTATCCTCCTGAGCTTGATCCCTGGCTAGTTTAGCCTTGCCCATTATGTCCCAGCCTTTTTCAAACCTATCTTCTATTTGTTGATAGAGTTCCTCGCAGTCCATAATGATCTCCAGCAGTTCCTTATCCAGCTTATACAGCTCCTGGTCCTGCTGCTGGTCCTGCTGCTCCAGGATCTCCGAGCCAAAATGGTCCAGGTCTTGGCACACGCTCTCTATGTCCAGCTGGGTCTTGTGCTGCAGAGCAGAAAGGCCTTCTCTGAGATTCTGCAGGCTCTGCTCTTTGGCTGTAGCCCACAGTGACTCTTTGACCTCATTGTTGAAGGGCTCCACCTCAGTACAACGGGTCTCCTCTGCATGCACACGCATTATACTCACATTAACATGAGGCGTTCGTTCCCCCCATGCTGCGCGGGGTCTCATCCGTCGTTGCATTGCTGATCCAAGTAGAAGAAAAGCTTCTGTCGCGAGGTTCAAATGTTACATGAGCAGCAGGTGTCTGTGCTGGAATTTATAGCGAGTCTGACTTCATGACGTCACGCTGCCATTATGATGTCACAGATGAAGCTGGGAAGATTCCAAAGTCCCCTGGGCTGACAGGGGCCCTGAAACCTACTGCAATTGGTAGATTTTACTGTTTGACCAAATCATGTTTATGTTGTGTTGATTTCAACAACTGTCCTTCATATAAATGTCCATTAACGCAATTATTACTATTTTCAGTCAAATGATCATATCACATCATTATGCCCAAATTATCCACCACCACTTCTTTTTTTTTTTTTTTTTTTTGAACTTTTCCCCTTTTTCTCCCCAATTGTACATGGCCAATTCCCCCTGCCTAAGCGGTCCCGGTCGCTGCTCCACCCCCTCTGTCGGCCTCGGGAGGGTGGAGACTACCACATGCCTCCTCCGATGCATGTGGAGTCACCAGCCGCTTCTTTTCACCAGAGAGCGCAGAGTTTCACCGGGAGGGCGCCGGCAGTTGGAAAGACTCATGAAATGCTGAATATTAAACATGATGATGGACTGTCTCAAATTACCCACTAGTTGGATGGTTGTCATCTTTCTCCACACACAGAGACTGTTAACTAATATTAAAACGTAAGGACAGCTGGCAACACAGAATACAGTACATCACCACTAGATGTAAAAATGAATGAATGGATGGATTCCTAGAGAAAATGCAACATTTTAATGATAATGGTGATAATAGTAGTAATACTGGCTCAACTTATAACTCCAATGTACACCAGTTCATTACTTCAGTCTGCTACTCATCCATACTTCATGATCATCCTCTAACCCCTATATTTCTGTCTGTTTTGTCTCATTTGTCAACTAAGTAAAACTGACAAACTGCAATCCTGTGTGTCAGGTTTTCAGGGTATCAGTCGGTATTCATATTGAGAAGTCTTGAATTACTTTAACAGTATTTAATCTAGTGTTGGATAAGCAGCTAGCAGAGGTCCTATTTCTTTCCCCAGAAATAAATATATATGCATTATACAATATATATATATAGTACAGATATATGAACTTCATATATTGTATATATTGACACATATACTTGTGTCATCACAATTCGGTTCAGTTGTATCCACTTTGGTTACTTTTCATTTGAATGTAAAAGTTCATAGATATATCTGAAGTATTGCTCACCTGAATGTTCCGAACTCAGCTTCATAGGAGGAAACTGAAAGTGGACAGTTGGAAGGCGTGGCGTGGGCTCTGTCCTAGGACCACTCCTATTCTCTATCTATGTTACCACTCGGTGACATCATTCGCAAATTTGGCATTAACTTCCACTGTTACACCGATGACACTCAAATTTATATACCCGTCAAACCAACCGATAACACCCAATTAAAAAAATGAGAGGCTTGCCTATCGGAGGTCAAATGTTGGATGTCGCTAAACTTCTTACTTCTTAATGGCAACAAAAGAGGAGTTTGGTGAGTTTTTCCTTGTCCTCTGTGAGGGTCCAAGGCTGGGGGATGTCGTGTACTAACCATTTACTGTTTTCACACGTTGGGCAGTGTGAAGCCTATCGGTTTTACCCGGAACAACGTTTTGGTACAAAAGCCTTCATCAGGTTATCTTAAATGAGAGAGATCATTTTATAGGTTGGGTAGATCCACATGGACCAATCTGGTTGCACCCAAAATGACCATTATCATGAACATTAAAATACAAATTTACAAAAAATACATAATGCATAATCATAATCATGTAAATGTTAGGCTGTCCAGGCTAATTCAGTCAACAATCTACCAAAACAAAAAAGTACTAGACAGAAATAGTAAATGATTTAAACAATGCTGGCATGTCTACCAGAAGTTAACACACAATAAATATTTATTGTAAAATGTGAATAGCAAAGCTATACAAGGTGATTCCTTCACTGGATGGAAATGCTACTAGACCAAGAGAGAAAGCAATAGAATACCCAAAGCTGGTTAGAGTTTGAAAGGAAAATAGAGGGGAAGGAATTAGACATGCATCTCCTTTTTACATCTTTTCAGAATAAAGGAAAGCACACAGTGCTTTTTAAAAGAAGTTGCAGCTGAGTAAAATTATTACTTGAATTATTATTTGAATCTTTAGAACACAGAATATTTCTTTATTTCGTTTTTTAAACTGGTGTTAAATTCAAGCCCAGGTAGCATTAAAAAGATCAGGCAGTTAGGCCTCTGTTCCATCGACTGCACAGATGTTTTTTTTAATTTTTATTGAATTATTTGTTTTTTAATTTTTATTTTATTTCATTCACTAAACTTGATATTGGTGGAAATGTAAAATCAAGTTCAAATCGGTTGCTTGACAGATATTTTAATATTTTGTTTGGACCCAACAACCTTCAACAGAGTACATTTCTGTATGGGTATTTCTGCTTTTATGTTAGATTTTTTACAGCCTTACTTCTTCATTCTTGTCACTACAAGATGTTCAAGCATGCAGGTACATTCCGCTCCACTAGGTGGCGCAAACAAATCTCATGACTGTTATTGTGTGGCGGAAGTAGCTTTTGAACAAAACAAATATTTTTCTATTCTAGTTGGCCTGACACTAAAATTACACATCTTGCATATGCCTATTGTTATAAAGCAATGGTCGAAAAATCAGCAAGTTTTCATTTCATACAGACTCCTCATTTATAGCATTATTCATTCCCACGTATGTCCTTGGTATTACTCGAAAAAGGTGAAAAATATGTTCGTCGATAGAGATTTTTAATTTGAAGGTTCAGACCGGAAGTTATATTTCTTGTTCTGGCGTCTTGATACTGGCGCCGTCGCGTGTTTAGACAGAAATAAGACAAACACAACATTAATAAAATGGCCGGAACGGCTTCAGTAGCTGGTGAAGTGTTCGTCGATGCTCTGCCATATTTTGACCAGGGTTACGATGCAGCAGGCGTCAGAGAGGCGGTGAGTAACTGGCTTCATTTGTGTAAGAGAATAGTTGGCTAACTGCAGCTAGCTAGCCATGCCAAACCAGGATGGAAAATTTAACACATTCGAATAACGTATTAAAAAAATAAACTCGTCATGCTTAACATTACATTCAGATATCAAACCTGTCAATAGTTTCAGACATATTCGTTTCCTGTGAGCGCTATTTAGATGTGAGTCGTCCACTTGTTCTTACGGCACTACTGGGGTTTAGTTGGCCGCCGTGCAGTCCGTTCACTCGAACACAACGCCAGACTCCATTCATTAATCTGGAAATGTTAATCTGGAAACCGTTTGTTGTTGGGAAACGTGCATACATACTTCGAACATGACGTAAGGACTTTTACTTCCGTCATGATCCTCTTTTCATTTCGGCACACATTTAGCACACAAGAGTATCATTTATTTATTTATTTTTTCAATAAATGTTAAATGTTTAGCTTGCTTTTTACAAGCTTTTCACGTCCACTCGAATATAATGTGGTAGGCGACAGCGAGAAGCATTTTTTAAATTGAGATTTGTTCAAAAAGTGGTATTAGTAGAGCCCATATACAACTGCTTGTCACGTGCTAGTAGCCACGGTGCTTTGCCTGTGCAACAGCAAGTCTTTTTCTACTCCAGGCTGCAGCATTGGTGGAGGAGGAGACCAGGAGATACCGGCCCACCAAGAACTACCTGAGTTATCTACCCACACCTGACTTCTCTACTTTTGAGGTGACAGTCATCACATCTCAGTCTGAAACCTTCTTTAGGGCTTCGGCCACACACCTGGAGCAGGAGTTAAATCATGTGCCGGCGCAGCACTGACATTTCTCATTTGACATTGTTTTCTTATCACCCTTCAGACGGAAATCATGAGGAACGAATTTGAGAGGCTGGCAGCTCGGCAACCCCTGGAACTCCTCAGCATGAAGAGGTAAACCCCATACGCTGCAGGAGCCTGGTTTGATATTTAGAGCACCCAGTCACTCCAGTCCGTTTTCAGCGCTCTGCATCTAGTTGAGTATATTGTCTTTGCCCCAGAGAAAAAGGAACTACGCTGCTGAGGGAAGTAGAACAATGGCTTTAACAATGGCTTTTTAAACTATTTTACATCATTCACCTGTGGATTGTCTCAAAGTGCATCAAGACCCCATGATGTGGAAAATAGCATTTGAATTGTTAAGCTATGGTGTGCAAGTAGCTATGACGTAATCCAGTAAAAGGAAACAGGTCATAAATCATAGACATTATGTGACTTTTGGATTCACTGTTATTGTTTGTGTGGCGGTCTTGAATTTCTGGATGCTGGATATTGTATGATTAATTGGATTTCAAGGAACTCTTCACAAATGAACTTGAAGTAATCACACATTATTAATGATTCATGTAGTGTTGTCCCAAACGTGTAAAAGAAACTGTACCTCACAACTGGGGCTACTTGTGTGTACCTGGTCTTTTTCTTGTGGCTGTTGGTAGTGACCTTATGATATTGTACCTTTCATGATAAAAACGTTTTTTGTCCCTGGATACAGGTAGTATTATTTGTCCACTGGTCAACATTTTATCCCACAATATCAACATGTAGCGAAAACCTGTATGGGCTGAATTGAGTGTTGTTGGGTTTTTTTTGCACTAGATTAGATTACATGAGATGAAACATAAATGATCGCCCTGGGGAAGTTAGGTTGTCGCAGCAGCATAGAATAAGATGTCGAAACGAATAAGACAAACGCACAAAGGACAAACCCTTTTTTATATTGTACTACTATTGTAACTTACTTTATTTGGCAATAAAGTAAGGCTGTGAGTGTGCAATGTATTCATGCATACACACATGCACATCAACTGTTTGCATGTTCAGACTGCAAGCAATATTGTGATGCTGAACATATTGTCTGTGGCATAAAATCTATGCTCACTGATTTTATTTTCTCTCCATTTCCCCTGTACAGATATGAGCTCCCAGCGCCATCGTCGGGACAGAAGAACGACATCACAGCGTGGCAGGAGTGTGTGAATAACTCTATGGCCCAGCTGGAGCACCAGGCCGTTCGTATCGAGAACCTGGAGCTCATGTCACAGTACGGCACCAACGCATGGAAGGTCTACAACGAGTACGTGACTGCAACACTTAAGCCCCCATGACAATAATAGTGACTGAATATGACTATGGTATTTGAATGAACCTATCACACCTCGCCAGAACTTATTTAATGTGACATGTTCTCTTTGTCTTCCTCCTTCAGCAACTTGGCATTTATGATTGAGATGGCTCAAAAGGAACTTCAGAAATTCAGGTGAGTAATCACTTGAACGTTTTTTCACAGGGAGAAGTGTTATCTGACCGTGCTGCAGTTTTCTAAAGCTGTTTTTTCCCCTCTCTTGTATCCAGAAAGCAAATTCAAGATTTAAACTGGCAGCGCAAGAACGATCAGTTGGCAGGAGGGGCCAAACTCCGAGAGCTGGAGTCAAAGTATGTTGTTTTGAGAGTTTACACATTTGCTTCACACGTACAAAGTGTTTCCCAAAAGTCTTAAAATATCTTTAATTACCCAAGTTCTGTGAAATCAAATGCAGTGTTTTAAGTTCAATTTTATTATTTGTGTGAATTTCAATGCTGTGATTTCTCCAGTAGGAAATGAACACAGTCATGCAGACCTATATTCTGATAGGACTACAGTTTTTGTTTTTAATTTTCAAGTTTATTTCAGTGGTCCAATTGGTCCTATGGAATCTCTGGTCTGTAAGTACTATGAAATAGTGATTTATCTGATTACTGTATCATCACAACCGTATCTTTCCCAACAGTTGGGTGTCTCTGGTCAGTAAGAACTACGAGATCGAGCGGGCCATCGTCCAGCTGGAGAACGAAGTGGCCCAGCTCAGACAACAGCAGGGTGACGAGAACAAGGAGAACATCCGGCAGGACTTCTAGAGCAGCGGAAGCTCTCACACTCTCATCACTGACTCAATGATCCCTCGATAAGACAGATTTACTCTGATTTCAAAAGACTGACTTAGAAAGACCTCGGCTGGACCAGAGTAAACTAACTTGACCCAAACTAATTGGAACATGAGAGTGATTTAGGATTTATTTTTTTCTCATTTGGGTTTATCGAGTCCCACCGTTCAACTCTACAGGCAGGCATGCATCGGTAATCCAGTTCTGGTAAGCATAGTCACCAAGAAGCAGCCTGAGGAGGTTGGGTGTGAAACTGTACATCAACTTGATCCTCACAAGCTGTATTTGGATATTCAGAAGGAGCTTCCCAGCATCTTACCAGAGTGTCTTCAGGACAGGAGACATATAACAGTAAAAACAAACAGTGGTGTGACCGAATGTTTTTAAGTTCATCTTTCTTCAGAGGGTAATGTCATTTTTACCGGCTTGTATGTTTCAGTCTTCAATGCACATTGCCAATGTACAAATGTGTTCAGATATGTGCAATGAACTGTACATGCCCATGTCAGTAGAAAAATGACCCATAAACACGTGATGTCATTCTGTTATTTTTTATGCTATTTTAATAAAAAAAACGTTTTCCTGAATTTCTCTACCTCTGTGGATTTGATTCTGTTTTTTACCAGATATTGCTGTAGGAACACATCAGTCATACCTCGACCAGCTCTGCATGCTCTTTGGATGATTTGGATTGCACTATTGTTTTTGTTTTTTTTGTAATTATAGCTTACTTTGTTTATAGTTTTGCAAATATTTGTGCTGTTTGATATGACAGATAAACAAGAGAAATTATTTTTACGTTGCTACATGTAACATTTTCCTGTTTTGTGCTGTAAAGCAATCCAGCAGATTCCCCCCTAAATCGACACCATGTAAAATGCAGTATAGAGGCAGCCAATCCTCTTTGTGATGGTCTTTATTTATGGTTATTAGACTAATGTGGGAATGAGTTATTGATGTTAAAATGCTACATGTAACTTCCTTCCTCATCTATCCCCATTGAAAGTGGTAATTAACATTAACACCCAATCAGTAACAAGAATGCATCCTCCCTCCAATCAGAACAGTTATGTCTTGACCTTTAATCATAGCATCTCCATGAGGTCAAGACTTTCTTCACCCATCATCATCCCCCTCTCTGTCTATTATGAAATCATCCTCCCCTATTTCCATCATTGCGTGATCTTCCTCTGAGTCATCTGTCAGGTTGTCTGTCCGGTTGTGCTCTGGAATCCCCCCCGCCTCACTACTTCCCCTTTTCTTACTGTTCTGCTCTGCCTGCCAAAGTGGACCTCATCCTTACGGTGGGGAGATCCGTCATCCCTGGTTTGCTGACAGTTCGTAGCTTCTGAGGGGCGAAACCCACAGATACAGGACAGAGGCCCATCCAGCTTTTACTACTTCTGCTTCGACTGCTGGTAATACTTCTGCTAATACTTCTGCTTTTACTACTTCTGATTCTACTGCTACTATTACTTCTGCTTTTACTACTTCTGCTAATACTACTACTTCTGCTATTACTACTACTTATTCTACTACTACTACCACTATTACTACTACTCCCATTTCTACCAGTAGTACTAGTACAACTAATATTAGTACTAGTATTCACCTAGCAAACATCTAGTACACCCTAGCAACCACCTAGTACACCTTAGCAACCGCATTGAAAAACCCTAGCAACCACTTACTACATCTTAGCAACCACATAGTACACCCTAGCAAAGACCTAGTAACACCCTCACAACCAGTAATTAGCTAGGTTGTGGTTCCTGTTGCGCTTTGGTGTAAATTATGGTACTTTGTGATACTGTAGGGTAGATTTTGTGCTCCATTTTGTGGTAGTTTGGTCTACTTTGTGGCTTCCTGGTGTGCTTTGGTGTCAATTGGGGTACTTTGGGCTACATTTGCTACTACTTATGCTTCTACTGCTACTACTTCTGACTCTACTGCTGTTACTACTACTTCTACATTTTCAAACAGAAAATGAAACCTCTTCTAGTTTATAATTACTCCTAAATACACTTTTAAAGCTACATTCTACAATAGCATACTGCATACTGCTATAGCTATTTTTTATTTTTTTCCTTTAAGGTCCTTTTCAGGTGACGCTGTTTACATGAACCATTGATACCCTGAAATTGAGTCTCCCTGTTCCCATGAATAAACTACTCATGATATTTCTGTGTACAGATAAAACAGCCGAAGGCAAAAAAGTATGAAAAGGTTCATCGGCCAGGTCCCACTTTGACTGAGGCGTAGGAGAAAGAAATATACATACAGTAATAATAGTAATAGTAGTAAAACATATTTTTGTTGACATAAATGTTACCCATAATGCTGTACGAGTCTGACTTGCTATGCAATTTGCAACAACAAAAAGAAAATGCCACAGTGACCAGTGTTACAATCCTGGCTTTCATACCCATTGTCACACCCATTAATCTTATTAAACCATCTAGTGAGACCTTTGCAAAGCTTCATCCCACTAAAACACTTTTCTTTCAATTCTTCAAAGCACCAAGCACAGGCACGTCCGTCACAAGGCTGCATGCTATAACAGTATCTTTGAAGGCAAAAATGTGGCGCTATCCAATCTCATCTCATCTCATCTCTCATCTCCAGGGTCAGTGTTTGCATTAGAAAGCCTCCGTGTCCCCCACATCATCTGCACAGCATCTCAGCTGTGTTAGAGCAAATACACTTAAACAGGGTGGAGCAGAAACCAGACTGGCTACCAAATCTGCATGTGGAGTTACTGGTTTTACTTGTTAGTTAGCCTATTGGACCATGCTTCTCACCAATGGTGAGAATGTGCCTAACCCCGGCCCTGGTGTTCTTGCCTTCCTAGATACTGTCATTGATGATTGCAGCATGCCTATGCTTGCTATGCTTTTTTTAACAGTGTCTCACCTTTTCAGGGAAGAGTTCACCCCGTGTCCTTCACACTGGCAGACAGGCTGGAATTAGAGAAAGATTCACGGATCCTTGTTATTAACCAGGATTACAATGTGAAATGATTAATATGTAAAATAATCATAATTTAAGAGTAAGCTTTCTTTTTTATTTGTTTTTTTTTGTATTGCTGATATTCTGGGTTATCTTTATGGATTGTATAGGATAGGCATATATAAGCCTTGGCTTCAGCCTATTCCTTTTTCGGTTGTTGATTGTCTTTTTTATTGTGTGAAATAACGAACGGGAATTTTTATTAACCGAAATAAACCATTCATTCATTCATTCAACCTGTGGGATTTTGTGAGCGACATGAACCAGAGAACCAGAGATCCGCGGACCGAAACAATGATGAACTGATGAACTAGAGAAAAGTGATTCCTTTGGGAACGAATCGATAGTACACTGACTCACTGAACCAAAACGTTGAACGAGGTCGATACTGTGAGCGTGAACAAAGCATGTCCGGTAGCCCTGTGAGGACATCTCAGACTCAGCTTGTCAGACTCAGCTCAACATCCATCAGTCTCAACTCAACATCCACCAGTCTCAGCTCAACATCCATCAGTCTCAGCTCAACATCCATCAGTCTCAACTCAACATCCATCAGTCTCAGCTCAACATCCATCAGTCTCAACTCAACATCCATCAGTCTCAGCTCAACATCCATCAGTCTCAACTCAACATCCATCAGTCTCAGCTCAACATCCATCAGTCTCAACTCAACATCCATCAGTCTCAGCTCAACATCCATCAGCCTCAGCTCAGCAACAGCAAAGCATACCTCTCAACAACAATCACCGAAGCCTAACACCAATGGCAGAGGAAGGAGCATATATACACACACACACCTTTGATTGGATAATTGACGACAATTTTTTTGTTGCATCAAATTTTAAAAATGCATTTGTATTTTTGGTGTATGATTACATGTAGATGTGCTTCCAGATGTGCTTCCATTCTACTTCTGTGTAGGCTGGAATGGGGAATATGGGCAATTTTCTTTTAATGCCGTTATCTCGAGATCACAAGTTAATTATTTCGTTATCTTGAGAAAACGAGGTTTGTTATCTCGAGATAATAAGATAATCAACCCGTTATCACGAGAAAACGGCCGTGCTTGCAATTATTATAATAATTATTATTATATTCTTTTATTTTTTTTAATGCCGTTATCTTGAGATCACAAGTTAATTATTTTGTATAGGCTGGAATACTTACAATACTTATACTTGTAATACTCATTTCCAGCCTGCGTAATAACCTGGAGTCGGTTACGTTCAGTGGTCATCATAACTACAGAGGTGATGTTATATAGAATTCATGACAGATGTGTTCATGAAATTTCCTTTGGATTACTAAGAGAACATCTTCAATTTTGTCACCCAATTAAAGATGTTTCCTTATGAATGGACTCAAGGATATACAAATTAACAACTTAGGCTGCTGTGTAAATAGTGATTGAACAGTTATTGAATGAAAGGAAAGGAAATTAAATATTTTTAGGAATCCTTGTTAAAAGTAAAGTTAAAGCACGTAAAAACACCCATTTTGTTAGAAAAGACTGTTAGGTTGTATTATATTGTTTATATAGGAAACACTGAAAGATCACACACACACAGATAATAATAGATAAAATAATAGATTGATTTTGTCCCAGGCAACCCTTTTGGGAATGGGATTTTAATTGTTGTATATTAAATATTAAATTGTTTAACTATACACTGAGAGAAAATGGTGGTGAAAGTGAAACCTGTGATTACAACAGTCATTCTAATACATTCTCTAAATTGGGTGAATTGTGAAATTAAGCCCCCGGAGGACAAGGACCCACTTTGAGAACCTCTGATCTATATTATTATAAAACGTTACCAAGCATCTAATCCTGACCTGTCTGGCTCTATGAAACCAATTACAGCTCCCCTGCATTGCTGGTTCGATGTGCGCTTTCACCCTTTTGTTTCTGATTCTTGGCAATCGCCTCCGGGTGCAGTAGCGAGGTTGTTGATGTCACGTGGGTATGAGCCGTGGGTTTGGGGTAGAGATCAGAAAATGTATTTGAATGTTTCAGGTTCGCTGTCAGAGAGTGTGTGTGTGTGTGTGTGTGTGTGTGTGTGTGTTCATGCATGCTAGTGTGTCAAGCACTGGAAAGGTTTGCAGAAAAATGTGATCTTTTACAGGGTTATTGGAATGTGCATGGAAGTTACTAATGTTGGGTAAACATGAAGACAGTTGCATGTATTCCAAATATTTCAGAAGATATTATCTGCCTAAAATGCAAGGGGCTATTTAGCTTAGTTAATATGACTAATGCAGAAGGCCTGGCGCTGTCATATCTATGTTAAGACCATGCTATGCATTTTCAGTGTGTGATTCTTGTGGATGGACTGTGTTAATGTGTTAAATGGCACGGTGTGTTAATGTCTTACAGTATGCATGTTGTGATATCAATCTATAGGAAGCTCTCCTGAGTCAGACAAGCCACAACTTAACTCAATGAGACTTTGGTATAAATAGATACAGACGATCAAAAAACAGCCAATCAGGAAAGGGGGAGGTGCTTCAGTGACATCACCAATTGACAGGAAGTTCAGTCACCACACATTTCAAGATGGTTTCAGAATCAATGATATAGATGATCAAAAAACATCAGATCTGGAAAGGGGGATGGACTTAAATTACATCACCAATCAATTGGCCTTTCTGTCCCGTGTCCAACAAGCCATCAGTCATGTAAATGTAAATGTCTGCTGCTTCACTGCATTCCAAATAAAGTCAGGGAAATACACTGTTAGATCTTACACAATATATATCCATCTAACTCTATCTGTAAATTTAAAGATATAAATGATATGTGTGTATTCTGCCTTGCCAACAAGAGAACACCTTGCACTTTTTTTTTTATGTCCTATTGTAAATAAATTCTGGAAAGATTTTTTTATTATACATGTATTGTATTTTGAATATAGAAATATGTTACTTTGAAAAGCAAGACAACTCTCTTGAAAATGTTCTTAATGTCTTTGTTATGTTGGGAAAATTCTGTATACACAAACACAAATTTAAGAAATCATGTCAAATAAACAAATAAGTATTTTTACTGAAAATAAGAAAAATGATAGAATGTTAAAACACTATGATAATATTTTATTGCAGGACCCTGATTAACACTGTTATTTTCTTAAATTGAAAAAAAGTTTTTATTATCTTTATTTAATTCTTAGCTTATTTATTTTGTTGCTTATTTGTATACAATTTCCTATGCTTTTTCCTCCATTTTTAAAAAATTTAATTCTATATCATCTTAATTAATGCATTGAAAACGTTCCTGAAATGTGTACATTTTCATTGTACAGCAAAAACAAATCAATAGCTATATAGGAGCAAAAAAACAGCCAATCAGGAAAGGGGGAGGGGCATAAATGACAAACAATCCATAGGGAACTCTTTGGAGTATGACCAGCTATCACTCTTGTCAATACGAGTTCAGGATCAATAGGTATAGATGATGAAAAACAGACCGACGGACCGACGGACCAACATATACTAAAAACAATAGGAAAAAAGGTCTCGCCTCGACGTCATGACGTAATCACGCGTATACATGATTCGAGAAGGTACGCACGACGTGCAGCGGTTCAAAGAGGAAGGAAGATGGCGGATAACAAAGGCGAGGAGGATATGGAAACCTCTGCTAGTTCGGATACGGTGCCTTTAGAACAAGACAACGGGCATCCAGAATCGAAAGCCGAGAATGCGGTAATAGTCATAGAACCGATTACGAAGGACGGCGAAGATGCGGAGTCTCGAGATAATGCTCCACAGGCACCTACACCCACCAGCGACGGAGGGGACGCTAGCAGCGGCGGGGCTGGTGGTGCGGGAGGGGAAGCCAACGGCAGCACTAGCAACACTGTTAGTCCGACGGAGAACAGCAACACAAACGCAGAGCCCACGACAACTGAATCCCTGGCTGCTGGGGATGCTTCTGCAGGCGGACTCACCACTGAAATGTCTCCCCCTCCTACGGTTCCAGCAGCTACGCCGGTTTCCACCCCCATCAATTTATTGGATACGTGCGCAGTGTGTAAACAAAATCTTCAGAGCCGTGACTGTGAACCAAAACTTCTGCCTTGCCTGCACTCTTTTTGCCTAAAATGTATCCCACAACCAGATAGACAGCTAAGCGTACAGGTGCCTGGACCTCATGGGCAAACGGACACACACATAGGTGAGTCGCAAAAATGGAAGTGGAACTACCCTTAATCAGAGTTCCATCTATCATCTAGTTATCTACTTCATTGATCCCCAGTGGGGAATTGGGTAAGTAGTGGCTAGGGGTTGTTGTATGACAGGAGAGCTAAAACTTTACGGTGACTTGAATGTCTACCGGGCAGGGAATTGTATTGCAGACTGTTGCATGTTACAAAACACGGTGGCTCCTCTTGTGGTTTAACGCACTCGCGTCTTCCCCAACAACTACCACTGGTCGAAGTGCCCGTGGGTATCTCCCAAATACCGTATAGCTTGGCGGCCAGCAGTGCTAGGCCTCGGCATGGTCCATGCCAAACACCATTAAAATATCAGTTTAACGCTAACTTGCTTATCGAGAAAGGGTAATTGGTAGAACGTGACTTAAGACCTCTGACGAATCAATAAGAAATACTCATCAATTCGGCATACATCCAACCCACCAAGCAGCACTATGGCAACAAAATGTCAACTTTTAGAATTTGTCCGACTGTTATTTCCCACATTCTTCCTCCACCAAAATACACCGTGATTAGCTGCAGAGAGCAGCGTGGATGACAATTAATTAATGAGATTTATATTGAAATAAACTATTTATGGTGAATCTACGGTGGCCCTGAGAGCTCAAAGCACTGCAACTTAAGAAAACCCATGCAAGTAGACAAAACACAAGCAAATTAAGAAAGCATCTTCATCAATTTGACAACACGCACAACACATTACAGACAACACACATTAAGACAGCACATAACAAACACATTAAGACAGCACATTAAGACAACACAATACAGAAACGCGCTGCAATTACACCAACCGATCGTATCGAAGCTAAACTACTCTCAGGTATGTATGTGTGAGTTTTGACGTCCCAGCCTGCAAAACTGTTCTTGGTGAAATCTATCTTTATAGCTCAACAAGGCCTGCACCTTCATGGCCCTTTTGAATGCAGAATATCCTAGGGCCTAAGATAACCCGAAACTGGAGTTTTATTGGGGTTTGATCTTTAAGGTTCTGCCTGACTGTTTACACTGAGGTAGCCCCAGTTTCAATGGGAAACTGGATGCATATCATGTAATGGTAAAATGTAAAGTCAGTTTTGAAGCACATTAAGACAACATTGAACCAATTTGGGTATAGGATATTATTTGAAACAGCCCAGAAAAATACAGTGCACTATGTAAATATTTATTTTTTCATATTAAAACTGTTTAATTCTTTTGTAAACAAAAAAACATGTTCATATTGCAACAAGCTATAACATAATTTATTTCCATGTCCTAAACCATTAAAACAATTTACAGTACAACATCTATATGAATTCACTGGTATACTGACCAGCATGTCATTGCATGCTTGGCTACTGTAAGTAAGATAATCTCATTTTCTGAAGTTTTTTTTTATCATACTCCTCGTCCACAGTTGTGTGAGGATGATTGGAGACCCTCTTGTGGCCTTTTCTCCTCCCTTGAACCCAAACCTCATTGTCCGTTTCTCCCTTTGTCATCCTTTTCTACTGATGTGGCTGCTGTTCTCTGTCCATCTGTCTCACTCCTCTGCTGCTCTGTCCATCTGTCTCACCCCTCTGCTGCTCTGTCCATCTGTCTCACTCATCTCTGCTACTCTCTGTCCATCTGTCTCGCTCCTCTCTGCTGCTCTGTCCATCTGTCTCACTCCTCTATGCTACTCTGTCTATCTGTCTCACTCATCTCTGCTACTCTCTGTCCATCTGTCTCGCTCATCTCTGCTACTCTCTGTCCATCTGTCTCGCTCATCTCTGCTACTCTCTGTCCATCTGTCTCACCCCTCTCTGCTGCTCTGTCCATCTGTCTCGCTCCTCTCTGCTACTCTCTGTCCATCTGTCTTACCCCTCTCTGCTACACTCTGTCCATCTGTCTCACTCCTCTCTGCTACTCTCTGTCCATCTGTCTTACGCTCCTCTCTGCTACTCTCTGTCCATCTGTCTCGCTCATCTCTGCTGCTCTGTCCATCTGTCTCACACCCCCCGCTGCTCTGTCCATCTGTCTCGCTCCTCTCTGCTGCTCTGTCCATCTGTCTCACACCCCCCGCTGCTCTGTCCATCTGTCTCGCTCCTCTCTGCTGTTCTGTCCATCTGTCTCACACCCCCCCGCTGCTCTGTCTAACTCCTCTCTGCTGCTCTTCTGTCTCACTCTTTCTCTCTGCTGCTCTCAACCTGTGATTTAAAGTACTAATTCAATATACTGTATAAACTTAAGCCCAATTTTGGGTTTACACACTTTTGATGGAATATTGATTCAACATCCAACTGGCTAACTCGGTGTGTCACAACTGGTTTGGTACATTAACTGGGATGGTCAAGAGTTGGTAGACATGACATTCATATTCTCCTCAGTAGGTAAAGAGAAATAACCTGTTAGGAAACGATGATTATTCTAGGCCATTCTATGTTTGGCTGTGTAGCTAGACAAAGCTAGGTAGTGCATTAGAAAGCTAATATTTAGTTGGTGAACTGGCGATTAGCCTTGATTGAGCTTAAAAACCTCACTTACACTCTTTACATTTTTATCATGGAGTGATAATATTGTTACCTTTTTTAAAATGTTATGCCATGTGCCATCATTAGTACCCTGGCTGTAGATTTTGAAACAAACTTCAAGATTGAAGAGTGAGTGGATGGGGAAATAGAACCTCATGGTACCAAGCTGAAATTAGGAATATGTGGAGAACACAATTTTGATGAACGAGTCAGATAGATTGCGTCTTAAATAGATATTTGATCATACAATGTTTTTAGTCACAGAATAGAGATGAGTAAAAATGAAATTAACTACTAGTAACTTAAATATTTACTAGTATTTATTGAACTGTTACCAGTAAAAACAAATATGACCAGTGAAATTAGTCCCTAGTAGCTTTAATACAGCAACCAGGGAATTTACAGTAGCACCTAGTAGAATATTAACTAGTGAGCAGAAAACAATACTAGCTAGTTTTTTGTGATTAGTGTATTTTAGGGCATAAATAATAAAAGGGCCTGCCATACCAACTACACGTCCAAGAGCTGTTGCTATTTTACTAGTCACCTTGTTTGGTTAAAACTGTAAAAATAGCCCAGCTTACCTTTTTGTGAAACTTAATTATAACTTCATGTGTTGTATAAGTGCACGTATGAACATGTCATGATAACATGTTTACTACCTTACTGCCGACACAGATATCACAATGTTGGTCAAAGGGCCGAGGACTCGGCCAACAGCAATTCAGCTTGAATATCAGCTTCATTCTGAGAGGTGATTTGGGCTGAAGAAGAATCTATTTGTCTGATTTCAGTGAGCCGAAAGGGAAAAATCCACGCTAGAGAATAATACATTGCATTCCTTTAACCTTGGACTGTTCAGTCAATAATTGTGATCACTTGGCCTCTCTCTCAAAGCCAGAATCCATCGAATCACACCTCAGCCTTTGATGCTGTCAGGTGATGCCTTGCAGAGCAACTGTACTAATATTATACTGGAAGCTGACTTCTAGACTCCTTCAATGTTTGTTGGAGTCTCTACAACAAAATTAACCTATTTAGAAGCAGAGCTGAACCAGATAATGTAACTGAATCCATATAAAATTGACCTTGGCAGTGGCACAGTGTACACAAATTAAGTGTCGTATTTCACTGTCTGTGAAGGAACTCTTGATTTGTTAATGTGCAGGACGGCGAAGTAACTCTTGATTTGTTAATGTGCAGGACGGTGAAGGAACTCTTGATTTGTTAATGTGCAGGACGGTGAAGGAACTCTTGATTTGTTAATGTGCAGGACGGTGAAGGAACTCTTGATTTGTTAATGTGCAGGACGGCAAAGTAACTCTTGATTTGTTAATGTGCAGGACGGCAAAGGAACTCTTGATTTGTTAATGTGCCGGACGGTGAAGGAACTCTTCATTTGTTAATGTGCAGGACGGTGAAGGAACTCTTGATTTGTTAATGTGCAGGACGGCAAAGGAACTCTTGATTTGTTAATGTGCAGGACGGTGAAGGAACTCTTGATTTGTTAATGTGCAGGACGGCAAAGGAACTCTTGATTTGTTAATGTGCAGGACGGCGAAGGAACTCTTGATTTGTTAATATGAAGGAACTCTTGATTTGTTAATGTGCAGGACGGTGAAGGAACTCTTGATTTGTTAATGTGCAGGACGGTGAAGGAACTCTTGATTTGTTAATGTGCAGGACGGCAAAGGAACTCTTGATTTGTTAATGTGCAGGACGGCGAAGGAACTCTTGATTTGTTAATATGAAGGAACTCTTGATTTGTTAATGTGCAGGATTCTGGTCTAATTTCTTTAAGCTGTCTAAGAGCATAGGGATGTTTTACCTGCCATCAAGCAGTCAGCGTGAGCCGCCCTACACTACCTGCCACCCAGCCTGAAATGATTTGATTAGTCTTGGTCTTTAGAGTCACATGGTCCTAAATGCTGTTTTCAAGAATCACATTAGTATTTGTTTCAGGAGAGGTTTAGCGTCACATGGTCTAAAGTCTATTTCACGGGCCTGTCGACCACCGCAAACAAGCATTTCTCAGGTAAAAACTGGAATTAAGAATTTCCTGTTTAATGTTTGTAGACCACATGGCTACGATGCTTTGATCTAGCCCTAAACATTCTGTAAGTAAAATAATACTGAAATCAACAGTGGAATGAATTGTCACTTTATGTTTCCTAGACTAGGTGAGGCTGGCTAGACGTGGTCTTACTCAGGCTGGGGTTTTGGATGAGGGGGGTCTTCATCCATTCCGTCTTGATTACTATAATATACTACACAAGCTCTGGCATAGTCTCATCCTACTTTCTTCACTTGATGCAAGCACTAACCTCTTGAAGAAGTTAGTATGTTTTGACCATTTTCACCTTTAGTCAACCCGTACGAAACGTTTGTTAGTAACTAGATTTACATTATTGAGTAATATAGCCTGAGACAAAGGATTATGAATTAGTCTTCTCTCCCAAGGTCAAAACAGTTAGCTGGGCTACTGATTGAAAGGGTTAACAAGACCTGAAAGCAGTCCTATAATAAGTAACCAGAATTGTGGTAATTGTAAGAGCTGTCAAGTGATGATTAATCAGTTCAAGTCCATATTTTCTTCTGACAATGTAAATAATAAGAGGAAATGTAATGTCTATAGAAACAATTCCACTTTGTTTTCCACTTGGACTGTCTTGATTGATTGTGTTCTTTCTTGTTTTGGTACCTGAATCTGATCACTGATTCCCCGTCAGTTGTAATGTCTCCTGGCTGCAGCATGTAAGGTTGCATGTTAGTAGCTGCACACTAATACTATGGCATATTCAGTCAGGTGAGTCTGAAGACTGCTTTATCTGATGCATCAAGTTAGGCTAATGGCTAAGGTTATTTCCCATTGCTTTGGTATTAACAATTAAATGTGACTAGGAATGTTACAAATGATTGGCTGATGATCTCAAAATTGCCATTGTGCAATACAATCTGGATGAATTCTTCTCCCAGCCAAATCTACTTTGTGGTTTCCCTATTGTAATTCATAATGCTTACTGCTTTAAATTCAGTACAGTCTGACTGGCTATAGTGGGAAACTACCACTAAGCAGAGTTGACATCAAGAGTCGTCTGTCAGTTCAATAAATTGATTCCCCTGAGTTTTTATAGGGGGAGGTTCAGCCTTGGTCCCAGTTCAAGCTGTGGTGGCAGCTCCGGTCTAAAGCCCTTAACATCGGTATAACCATGCTTAAATAAGGACTAGGTTAATATGAGGCTAAGCAATCACCTGGTTTAGTCAAATCTACTTGTATTGGGGTGGACACAGGCTATTCTAGTCTTCCCCTACTTAGCAGTGGGGGTATTATTGATGAATGTAGGGAAACACTACCCTAATCCTGTTTAAATGATGATTTCAATGTGATTGTGATCATGTAGCTGAGCATGGACTGCTCCAGTTCAAAGTGACAGCTGTGAGGCACATTAGCGTGCGTGCGTGCGGGGGAGTGTGTGTGGGGGGAGTGTGTGTGGGGGAGGGAGTGTATGGGTTCCTCAACACAATCCCAGTCCAGCTGCTTTCACAACCAATCACTCTGGGCCCCATGCAGCTGGAGCTCACACAAACCGGCTGTGTGCTGCTCAAGCCAGTGTAGACCGGCTCAAACCGGCTTGTGCCGGTTTGCACTGCAGCCAGCTGGTGAGGGGGAGTTTATGGGGTGGAGGAGGGGTGATTTATTATGCTGCCTCAATTTAAAACATTTATGTGAAGTTTAATCTTGTGCATAATATTAGACTTCAAAAATAGTCGCAAAGTTATATAATGCGCTGAGCTAATTATTCTTTGGGGTGTATGATTATAGCAGTAATTCAATTTTACCAACTAATTCCATTAACTAGGCCAACTAAAGTGATTTAGAGAAGCATTCCTCGTTGTTTGGCCATGTGATTTAATATTATAATGAAAATGCCAAGGATGATGTGATTGAATCTCCTGGAGACGAGCGCTAAATCAATTAGCCGCCATGAATAGGCATCGGGGTGCCCCAGAGTGCCAGGAATTTTCAATAACACCAGGAATTTTCCGAAAGGAAATTATGGAAATCACCTGAAAGTTTGCTAAAGGTCTCTTATTAATCCTCTTTTGCTTGAAGTAGGACTATTCTTAGCCAAGGCTTACGGGGGCTTCATAACTAGCCAGGTAATTGCCTGTGTATAGGCTTGTCAAGACTGACTTCTCATTTGGCCTCGTGTCCAGTTCTCTGAAAAGATGGCCCCTTATCAATCTGAAATATCACTCAATATATCAATATCAATATGGTTTTTGTAGTCCAGTGTGTGTGACCTTTGGCCTCATTTGACCCTGTGTTCTTTCTGCCCTGTCTTTCCTCTGTCTTCAGTAAACGTTATGCGCTGCTCAGTATGCCACCAGGACTACAAGCAGAGTGACATTATTGACAACTACTTTGTCAAAGATACAACAGAGGCCACCAGCACGTCCGATGAAAAGTCTGCACAGGTATGTCACACCAATGTACAGTAGACCTAATGCTCTGCCATGTAGGCGTTCTTCCGCCATGAAGAAGGGTCTTGGCAAAGACTGGGGATGCTGACATTTGATTTCCTAATGAGGCAAAGGCAGTCTCCTCAGGGATTTGGTGAAGGTCCAGGGCAAGTTGTATCCAGAGGTACACCAATACCATTCAGTTTCCCTTAGCTCAGAATTTCTGTGGTAGTAGGGCATCCGGGAGGGATGGGTGAGGGGGGTACTTTTCTACTTTTCAATGCTCATCTGAGGGAACAAACGTATGCAGTGGGGTCCAAAAGTCTGAGTCCACGACCAAGAACCGATTGTTTTCATCATTTATCAAAAACACATACAAATTTTGCTCCGTTGCTGCTAGTTATTCAAGAATACATTATTTATAACTGATACAGATCAAATTATTTAGATCTTTGAGAAATCCTCGTATGAATATCTTGTTCACAAGAGATGAAGAGAGAGAGAAGTGAAGAGACGACTGCATGAGAGGTTGATGCAACAGTGCATAAAACCTCCAGTCAAACATGGTGGAGGAAATATTCAGGTGTGGGGATGTTTCGTCTATTCCGGAGTTGGTGACTTGCACAAGACCAACTACACATTGACCAATGAGAAGTACCGCTCTATTCTGCAGAGGCATGCTGGCTTGAAGTTGGAAGTGGAACATGCATCGGCACTATGCCAGGCCTGTTTTGAAGTCCAGTCACCAGACCTCAACCCCATTGAACATCTTTGGGAACATTTGAAAAGGGAAAAGGCGAAACATACTGTAACAGCACAAGACACTCACTGGGATGCTATGAAAGAGTGTTGAACATGGATTCTCAAATTCTGCAAAAACTTGTACAACCGCAAGCTGTAATTGGGGCAAATGGTGGACACACCAAATATTGCAGTTTTTACTTAATAATTCGTAACACCTTTTTCTAACTTATTTTAGTAAAAAAAAATATGTAATGCTGTTTGAGAAATATCATTTAACTAAAAGAAATTGTGATAAATGATGAAACGGGGACTGTTGGCAATGGACTCAGACTTATGGGCCCCACTGTATAGACTCTGCTAGCAGCTGGGGTAATGTCACTTTGCAGACAATAACATCCCAATAAGTTCAATATTGGAGGGAAAAAGCACGGTCATGCTTGCAATTATTTTTTTTAATGCCGTTATCTCGAGATCACAAGTTAATTATTTCGTTATCTCAATAACAAAGTTGTTTTCTCGTCATAACGGGTTAATTTATCTCGTTATCTCGAGAAAACAAAAGGCAGATTTCTCGAGATAAATTAACCTGTGGGTGTTTGAATGGTATAATAAAGTAAGATTGTTCAGTTGATAAGGCACAGTGAAGTTCAATGAGAGAAAAGTTACCAGAATGTACATCTGAGAGTTAATTTAAGCTATTAATTTCCTGGCAATGTGATGCAATACTGACAAAATATATCAGGAGAAGACTGAGATTTATTAAATGAGCTCAAAGATCCCTGCAATGTCCAGATTCTTTTTGTGAACGTTTTCCTGGCTGCTGGCTCATTTTGGTCAGTATGAAAATGAATATTAACTAGCACGTTGCATGTCATTCCTCCATCTATTGTCCATTATGTTGAACCAATGCTACATCTATAATGAAATAATTAACCCGTGATTTCGAGATAACAGCATAATTAACATGTGATCTCGAGATAACGGCATTAAAAAAATAATTGCAAGCACGGCCATTCTCGGCTTCCGTAAGGTTTTTGTCAGACAGCTTTTTTAGTTCAGACTGTACCCGTGTCCGTCTAGCACAGTGGTCCTCAAATCCGGGCCTCAGGGTCCAGAGTATTGCTGGTTTTCTATTCTGCCAGGTAGTTTCCATTCTAGCTGTCTAATCAGGGATTGATTAAGACCTGGGATGCCAGGTGAATGCAATGAGCTTCCTGGTAGGAGAGAAAACCAGCAGCACTGTGGACCCCGAGGCCCGGATTTGAGGAACTACTCTAGCAGGTGATGTCTGTCACAAGCGGATGAGGAAAAAGGCGTGTGGTGCAGCGTGTTTACAAGCAACAGCTGAGTGAACGCCCAGCCTCGCGAGATTAGTCTCTGGTGTGACAGAGAACATACCGAGATGTGCACCTCTTAGGCACAGCGCCATTTAGATCAATATCTATACACTGACCAACTTTTTATTTTGTGGCGGTTGTGCCGGAGTTGTGGCGATGCGCCACAGATGAGCCTATGTATTGGGGAAACTGCTTTTGTATTGGTTCTGGAAAAATATCAGAGATTGAGTATTAGTCTATTAGAAGTTTACAGGAACAAGTCCATCAATTGTTTATTTATTCCTTTGATCAAATTATGCACTCACCATTGTATAGCAATTCTCAGTCAAGGCAAATAGATAAACAGCTTATTGAGAACAGGTTACCACATAAGAACAGGTTATGGAGACTAAGTCAACAGATAAAGAACAGCATGGTAGGTCTAATAAAGGCCTAATAAAACATGATGGCATTCCTTGTTCTCTTAAGGTGTGTACAAGTTGCGAAGACAACGCAGGAACCATAGGGTTTTGTGTGGAGTGTGGAGAGTGGCTGTGCAAGACCTGCGTGGAGGCCCACCAGAGGGTCAAAATCACCAAGGACCACAAGATCCACACAAAGGAGGACGCCAACTCTGCCTCTGGTAAGTGAGCTGCCATGCAAACACGTCCCAGACCCTCACGGTGAACAAACGACAAATGTTTTCTGAAGCTGGGCATGCAAAAGGCTCCGTAAGGCAAACCCTAGTTAAGGCACAACGATCGTGGTGCTGCTGATAGGCTGTTGCCATGGAGACAGTGCGGCAGAGTCTGATTACTTCAGATGGTACGTCTAGCTGGGATGCTCATAAATACTGGATCTCTTGCTAAAGGTTTCTGAGGTCTTTTATTTCCTTCATTCTCTCTTTCGTTCTTTCTTCTTTTCTGTCTTTTTTGTTTTACCTTTCGATCTTTCTGTCCTTCTTTCACCAACTCTCATGTTTAACATCCCTCTCTGTTTTTTTTTTTTTGGTTCCCTGTCTTCTGTTTCATAAGCGTCACTGGTGTCTCCATGTTTTTCTCCTGTGTCTATAGAGTCTGTTGGTACAGCAGGGCAGAGGCCTGTCTTCTGTCCTGTCCACAAGCAGGAGCCCCTGAAGCTGTTCTGTGAGACCTGCGACACTTTGACCTGCAGGGACTGCCAACTGCTGGAGCACAAAGAGCACAGGTAGCCCAGCATACACCAAGCCATTACTAAAGGAGGCTCGCTCTGCTGCCTTTCAATTAGATTTTGACCCATATTGGGTTTTGATATTTTGGGCTACTGATGGCTCGTATTTTGTGCCGATATTCTTTAAATGGGACTGTTATTATGCTAAAATATTTCTTAGAAATGACAAGGATTCTGTTTTCTTGGTGCTGTTGGGGGGGAAAAACCTCTGGAAACACAATTTCTATCATAGTGGTTTGTGGGGTCAATATTTTCTTCTATTGTTGGCTGGGTGGTGCCAACATTTCTTCTCTTTCAGGCTGCATACTCGGCTGTTTTCTGATCAGTTATTACATTACACATTCATTTTTGACAATTCAGTGACTAAAACAGGGTAAAATGTAAAAAATGGTACTCCTAGTTATTGGGGGCATTTTTTGCTCCCTCATTTCTAATTTCACAGGCATTTTCTGACCTTTCAAGGGCATTTCCCCTCCATAGCCCTCATTAATTTCTGCCCCCCTTTCCCACCCTGGTTTAACAAAGTAACAAGTAAAGTAGTAAAACCTTGGTCATTCTCTGACTGTTGAAGGTTATTGGTGTTTTCCCACAACCCTTCAGGTACCAGTTCCTAGAGGAAGCTTTCCAGAACCAGAAAGGCATCATTGAGACCAACATGACCAAACTGCAGGAGAAGAAGAACTACGTCCATTACTCTGTCTCTCAGGTGCAAAGCAGGTGCGAGCTCTGTCTCCTCCAGTACTGTCGGTGTGCATTATTCAACGGGCTGACAAGTGACAGTCAGCGTTTTTATCGGTGTCTAAGCGAAGTGTTTGCTCGTTGTGTTTTCATGTAGGTTAAAAGAGCTCAATGAGACGCACAGGAAGGTGGAGCACGAGATCAAGATTGCAGTATTTACTCTTATCAATGAGATCAACAAGAAGGGCAAGTCCTTGCTGCAGCAGTTGGAGGTAAGAGACCATTAATAAAAGTCAGTCTGCCCAAGAGCTTTGTAAGGTGCTGGAAAACCAAAATTGCAAGCAGATTATTAGTGCATTTATTGTAATGGATTCCAATGTGTATTGCGTGGCTTTTTTTGGAGCTGAACCAGTGCCTGTTGACTCACTATGACTAGAGTTTAGCTGTAACATCCTGGGTCAATCTGTGGTTTTACAATGAACCTTTTAGATGGTTCTTGTTCACATGTCTGGACTTATTTCCTACTCATATTACATTACAGCCATTTAGCAGACGCTTGGCCTGTATGTATCTGCACATATATACAGTGGGGTCTGAAAGTCTGAGTTCACTAACATGGACTCCTTTTTGTTTCAGAATTTATCAAAAACTCAAATTGATATTTCTCAAACAAGATTACATAATATAAAAAGATTGCGTAATTAATAATCAATGGAAGTCCTTTTTCAGTGTTGGGCCAACATGTGTTATATGGTGTGACAACAATTTGATAAAGCCTTACTTGACAACCTTACTGTGTGAACAAGATATTCAGATATTTTTTATTTCATACAGATATTATTTCATACGAGAATTTGTCAAAGATCTAAAGATTTTAAATAATGTGTTCTTGAATAAGAAGTATCAACTGAGTAAATGTTTCATTAGTTTTTGATAAATGATGAAAACAAACAGTTCTTAATAGTGGACTCAGACTTTTGGACCCCTATGTACATTGTAGTGAGGTAACAATGCACATTTTGCATTTGGCTTTGGTGTTGGCTCATTCATGTAGCGAGGGAGTTCAGGCTCTATTAGTAGCGGCCCTTGTACCAAAATGATCTAACTCTTCTGTCCAGAGTGTGACCAAAGAGCGCAGTATGAGGCTCGTGGCCCAGCATAAGGATACCACCCAGTTGGCCCAGCAGATCCACCACGTGCTCAACTTCTGCCACTGGGCCATCACCACCGGCAGTAGCACAGCACTACTCTACAGCAAGAGGCTGGTAAGATCCCCGAGGCCCCGATGAGGAATAGTTTGAGAAGCTAACCTTTCCATTTGCCTAGATGCATTGGTTGAGTTGCAGACCAAGCTGTTCCACCGCCATGCTTTGCATCGGGTCTTTGTTTCATTTGGCTTAAACAAAGCAGTCTTCTTCTGGCATGTAACTTTGACTGTACAGTCAGCAAGTTAGTTCACTTGTTTTAGGGGGAGTAGTGCTCATTGACATGGTTTATGTGTGGCTCTAATGTAGTTCGGCTCAGTAACTCTGTCTGTGTGTATAGATCCTGTTTCAGCTTCGCCAGGTCTTCAAGGCCAGACTGGAGCCGGCACCTCAGGCCAATGGAGCCGTGAGATTCTTCTGTGACCCCACCTTCTGGGCCAAGAATGTGGTGAATCTAGGTGAGATCAGCCTATAACCTCGTTGGCCCACGGCCATCAATATTTGCTTGTTTTAAATATTGAAAGACAGTCGATTACCGAGGCAATTGCTTATTCACACATTCAAAACACTCAGACTCAGTTTAAATGTGTTGGACGGCATATTAAAACTCTTTGCATACGTATTTGTGTATGAGACAAATCACATGTCACTGTACAGAGGAAGCAAACCGCTTTCACTGCTTTTGATACTCAACCATCCGTGTGTGCACCACTTCCGTCAACTTTATCACTTGTATCCCTTTCCTCCCAACTGTAGGCAACCTGGTAATTGAGAAGCCACCCCAGCCGGCACACCCCCCCAACATGATGGTGGGAGGTCCTCCCATTTCACCAGGCCAGGGCCACCCGGGAAAACACTCGGGACAACACCCGGGACAACACGCGGGACAAATCAACCTGGCCCAGCTCCGGCTGCAGCACATGCAGCAGGCGGCCTACACGAAGCAGCAGCACCAACAGCAGCAGCACCAACAGCAGCAGCAGCACCAACAGCAGCAGCACCAACAGCAGCAGCACCAACAGCAGATCCAGCAGCAGATGCGAATTGCCTCCCAATTGTCCCAACAGCATCCCAGACAGGCCGGCCCGCCGATGGTTCAGCAGCAGGTATGATGGAGGATAGCAGAGCCACGTTTAACAACAGCCACCAATGTGTAGAATAGAACTCTGTTGTATAAAGGGCTCGCCAATATATCCAATATTTCTGAAGGCAGATACTGATGTTTATGGCTAGCTTGTGATAATAAAAATGAAAAATAACATCCATGCATACTACAACCAGTGTATTGATGATCAAACTGCATCATATCAGAGGTGGACAGCACTCAACGATATCTGATTTTAATAAAAGGGCCAGTATCTATTGAGGTGCTATTCATAAGGGAGTGATCTTTAAATGTCAAACAGTGGATTGGGTGCCAAAACGCCTCATGACTTAATCCTTAATCCAGGATGAACACGCTCCTGGACCACTAACTTGGATATCTAAGGAATGGCTGAGAACAGATACATCATTGCTGTTTTAAATGGGCAGCTTCAGTGTCTTCAGTGTTTTGTTGGGTAGACAAACAAGCTGTCCAAACATGTTACCCTGCCACATAATGGGATTAATGTGAGAGCAGCAGTTCAGCAACCACAATTTTCAATCAACAGTCCCAGGCACTGCTCGTATGACATACTCTGCTCACCAGGAAACACTATCACAGTTTATAAAGAAACAACACACTTAAATCTGCTTTATTCACCCCACCGAATGCTGACTCATCCAAGTCAGTCATTCAGGTCAGTTGCTGTTTTCCAGAGTGCTATTCATGCACATAAATCACATTGTCCTTCCTGAAACCACTAGTTTTATCCTCAGCAGTTCAGAAACCATGTTGGCACAATATTGTGTAGAGATGACACCTGACTCGACACCTGACCGTCCTGGTAGGGGGATCCCTGTCTGAGTGGCTTGTCCCCAGCGAGGTTCCGAGGTTGAGGGGTTTCTTGTGCCATCATATATTGTTTTCATACTGTGGTCATTGTGAAGCCCTTTGAGACTGTAATGGTGAATATGGGCTATACAGTTAATCTTGATTTGACTGATGAAATGTATTGCTGACACTGACTTGACATTGTCTGTTATTTAGCAGTTCAAAACCCACATTGTTTCAAAATAAAGCAACAGGGACTGCTGATACTGCTGTCTTGACATCGCTTACTGAACAAAAACACAGAAAACACGTTTTGTTTTGAATTGGAAACTGGGGTCAGAGGTGCCCAACACTGTGCTGTTTGTATCATTTCCCATCCCTCTGTTCATTCATTGATTTCACTGCTGCTTGTACAGAAATTGAATTTTGTATTTGTATGTGTGTGTGTGTATGTAAGCAGCCCCCAAGGCTCATCAGTATGCAGCAGATCCCGAGGGGCCCTGGGGGTATGAATGGTGGGCCAGGGCCCCACATGTACCCCTCCTCCCACCACATGCGTCTACCGGGTCCGCCGCAGGGCCGAATGCCCACGGCCCAGCCGAGACACAACGGCCAGCAGTACCCCCCCATGATGCAGCCTCAGCTGCAGAGACAGGTCAGTGCACATGCTGGCTTCACAATGTAGACGTAGCTTAACGGATTGTATTTGGGTATTTGACTGCTTTCTTGACTAATTTGGTTTTACTTTTTTAATTTTTTTTGTTTAACACACTCATTGCAGTTAGTGCAGTTAAAATGTATTGATTTACTTAAGTGCAAATGTGATTGTGGACAGATGCATTATTTGTTTTGACAGAGACAAAATGTTAGTCCTAGTGTAATAGCAGTTAATGTATAGATTTACACGGCGAGGCGGGCCTGAAGTGAGGTCTGGTTCAAGAAGTGGAAATCATTAACACCCAACGAAACAGCATATTTGGACTGTCACATTGTGCATCTTTTGACATGAGCATACTTGGCTGCCCCTGCTGACTATTGACCATATAATGCCATATAAATACAACAGCCGTCGAAAGGGATGTCTTCTCACTTCTTTTAGCACATGCACCTCCACAGACGTTCAGGAGTCGTCCTCCAGTTAGCTACCTTAATGCATCCACTGTTGTCACACGCTGTCAGGCTGATTTCTTTCATGATTGATTACTGAAAATAAAATAATTCCTCTATGAAAAGTATGATCTGGCAATCCAAAATGTTGGATTAAATAATACCCGGTGGATCTACTTTTCCTTGTTTGCAGATATGTTAGACATTTTTTTTGGGCAAGGTTTTGTGAAATGAAAGAGCAGTCCTTTCTGCAGGTCCCAGGATTGGTTGCTCATTCATGAATTCCTACAGAGGTATGTGTTTGAAAGAAAGCTTGGTAGCATTGCTGCCCTTGTTAGGGCCCTTGAAAATAATCTACCCTGCCCACAACCTATTATTTTGCTTTTTTGAGATTATCTGTTTTAAAAAATTAAGGACAACATTATTTGCATGCATTTATAGTCTAACAGTCTATAGTCTAATATTCAATCGGTATTTATTTAGCAGACAGACCCTACTATGAAAGCAAAACCTGCATCCTGAAGCAAACACACCCACTTTCACGGCCACGAGGCTGCCAATGTTTGGGGCGTTGGCGTGCTGACAAGCCAACTAAAACAGATTTGATGTTTGTTTTAGAGGCGCAAATAAAATGCAAACATTGAACCTGAAATTAGTTTTATATTTTACAGACCTTTTCAGAGAATGGTACGAATACACTCCACTTAGCTCTGCCTCGCCGATATGTGTATCCATAGATGTACAACTAATTATTTGCTCACGTCAAGTACAATCTATGACTATGTACAGTTACTGCCTGCATGTATGGCTAGGTAAGACCAACCTGCACTATATCCGGCCACTCTTTCTTTGTGTCCAGATGTCTATAGAATCTGAGATGAGCCACCAAAGGTTTCGTTTCTTACTGCAATCAGGGGTTTGGCACCTTTTTCCTACTTTGACATTCGTGTGTCTTGTGCAGCATGTGTTTCACCCCAATGCATGATCATGCAACCATGATGTTTTCACAACACTGAATTATTTTTTTATACGACTCAGTGAGTGACCTACCTCATTCTTCCTCTCTTCTTTCTCCTCCTCCTCTCCGTGCAGCATTCCAACCCAGGGCACGCAGGGCCCTTCCCGGTGGCCTCCCTCCATAATGCCAACCCCACCAGTCCCACCAGTGCCAGTATGGCCGGTGCCCATTCCCACCGAGGCCCTACCAGCCCCATCATAGGTCCCATCGAGCTCATCCCCTCTGTCACCAACCCTGAGAACCTGCCCTGCCTGCCCGAGATCCCACCCATTCAGGTATGTACCATCTAACCCTGTGTGGACGTGCCGAAACTTACCACCATTTTGCTGGTTTGCTGTTAATCTCCCTGGTTGAGAGTCTAGTTTTGATCTAATCCTAAACTCTAACGTGTAACTTGCTCTGCTCTTGTTGATGTGTGGTCCACCGCTCTGTCTTTTGGCGTCGCCAGCTGGAGGATGCGGGTTCCAGCAACCTCGGCCACCTCCTGACTCGCTACATCACGGCCAGCACCCACCCTCAGCTGGGCCTTGTGGACATGAACCCCTCGCCTGGACCCTCCACCCACTCCCCTGGATCCTCAGGTACCTCCACCCTCGGGACAACTCGGGACGGGGGTGTCCAGGGTTTGTGGACACACAACTCCCATTTGTTTCTAATGGAGTTTCCTCTTGTAATGGTTTTCCCTGCATTATTTCTTAAAATATCTTAAGTTATTAGAGGTCTTTTTATGTCCCACCACCATGATTACATGGTATGGGGGACATTATGTTGTCATGATGCTGTCGGTTGGTCGACACATTCTTGTGAACACAATAACTCAAGAGCAATTCATGATAGAAGCGTCATACTTGCAGGTACCGCCTGTAGATGATCCGATTACATTTTGAAGCACATAGCTGCATGAATGCAACTACTAAATAACTTAAATTATGACTTAAATGTTACACAAATATATGAAAAGATGGGTTGTAATAATTTGAATGCATTTGAATTTTCTAATTTGAATTTTGTTAACCGTAAAGCGGGGCATGACTTTGAAAATGAAATGTCAAATGGATTTTATTTTTCAGTCATTTTAATATTGTCAGTGAACATGCAAATCAGATTATTGCATTTAAATGTTCATATTGACTCATAATGGATCAAAAGTATAAATGCTATTTGCATTTTCAGTTTCCAGTTTGCATTAACATTTGAATTAAGATAACTGCTCTTCCATGGACACAATATGACATATGTTGGATTTGATGTCCCTAAACACTTAATTCCCTCTTGTCCCTTTTCTTACACTGCTCATGTATAGCGTCCTAACCTCCATTAGATATGTTCAATCAAATAGGTTCTTGTTTCTTTGTTGTGGTTGTTGAGTTGGTCTTAAATCCAATTCCAGGAAGCATTAAAAAAAGGTCTTACAAAGTTCACATTTGGCATCTGAAACTTGGAGATACCCTGAAACTGAGATGTCTGGCTGTTGTATTTTAGTACACTGGCTGTCTCCACCTTGTAATCACTGCTTCTCTCTTGCCTGCTTCCTTCCTCTTTTCAGGCCTGTCCAATGCCCATACACCAGCACGGCCCTCCAGTACCTCCAGCACAGGCAGCAGAGGCAGGTAAGAAGCAACCACTCACATTTGCAACCACACACACACACACACACACTCTGTGATTTGATACCAGGCTTACCGATTAACAATAGCCTTTCAGCATCTGTGGGATGAGGAATCTGTCTGTAAAGGGGAAACAGTTGACATCTAAGTCTATTCACATACATGTGGGTTCACAAGAGTGAATACTGGGTTGATTCTCAGTTAGCAGTAAACATGTATGGGGTCACAACAGTTATCTGGTGCTGTCTAATAGGCGCTAGTCCAGTCCATCTTCTAGAGAGTAACGATGCAGAACGGCTTAGCTTGGCTCCAAATCCCTGTTACTAAGAGAACAGTACCAGTGTCAGCAAACTTTGATTAATGATTAGAGTATCAGTAATGACATGGGAGGGCCAAATCCTGTTACAACAATGAATGCTTACAACATCAGAAAAGATGAAAGCTGCTTAACAGTGGGACAAAGAAAGTCTTCTTTTCTCTGCACACACTAGATGCTTTTCCAAAGTGACAAAGCAATATTGTGTGTGGTGTATTTCTTCAGGAGTAGCTTTACTCCTCTGGTACTTACAACATTAGTTCATAACTCGTTACTCATTTCTAAACTAATAATATTACTCCCTGGGAGCAGTAATTTGTCACACTGCTCGTTATATTGTTTTTCTGTTACACCCCAAAAATTGGAACTTGAATCCTTGCTTGTTCAACTTGGAGCATTTATTGCTCTTCAACATCTTGGCTGTTGAAACAGAAACATAAGCCTAACATAAAAATAATATTGTAAAAATAAGAATTTGTTCTTTACTGAATAAAGGTTAGGTAAATGGAAAAATGTAAAGCCTCACTGGCAAAGTTTGCAACTAAAGAAATACAATCACAGGGTAACATGTAGATGGAAACTGTGTGTGTGTGTGTGTGTGTCAGCTGTAGTTCTGCAGGGAGGGCGGGGCCGGGAGGCGGAGCTCCAGCGGAGCAGGTGAGGGTGAAGCAGGAGCCCGGGGCCGAGGACAACCACAGCTGCCCAGCCTCCTTTGTCAAGACAGAGCGAGGCAAAGATGGGAGGAGCTCCTGCATGGTACGAAAACACTTCACCCATTAGTTTAGTACTTCAGTCCCACCAAGCAATATGGCACTCTGCATAATGGTGATACACACTCCCTAAAGTATTGATCATATTGTCTTCCAAATGGTGTAATCTTTTTGTGTGTGTTCCCCCCAGATGAGCAGTCCTGAGAACAGCCCCCTTCCCATACTGGGAGCTGTATCCACGGGCCTGGACGCCCTCAAGGCTCTAGGTGAGCGCATCAAAACCGAGCCCCTGTCAGAGGTCCCCTGTTCTGTGCTGAATGGCTCCGGCGCCGTCCCCTCCTCCTCCTCCGCAACCACCACTACCTCGTCATGCTCCGAGAACGACAGCAGGGGCAGCAGACCCGCAGCTCACCAACGGCAGCTCGGACAAGGGGGCGGAGGCCACAGAGGGCAAGGCGTCGGCTGAAGCGGCCAATCCTGGCGAGAAGGACGACCCCAACGAGGACTGGTGCGCCGTGTGCATCAATGGGGGCGACCTGCTGTGCTGCGACCACTGTCCCAAAGTGTTCCACATGAAATGCCACGTCCCCACCATCAAAATCTTCCCCAAGTAGGTGGTCAGCGTACTCTGGTGATTGATCTGTATTCCCAACAGTTTAACTGCCGTTACTCACTGCCACGGTGACCCTCGTAGTTTTATTCTTGTCAGGGTAGAAAAGCCTCTGAAACGACGTTTAGACCGTTGGACACTAAACCTCACTGAAACCAGGATAATAATAAAAAAACACTTGGGTGGAATCTGATCAAAACTTCCTTTCAGAATCAGTCAGTTTAAGGGCTTCCCATAGGCAACCAGTGTAGTATTGATCAATAAATGTGTAATCAAACAAACTGCCTGATATCCATCATATCAGAGGTGGACGACACTGATGATTACATTTTTAATAAGAAGACAATATCAGTAGCTAACCCTAATAAATAGTGCTTAAAGATTCTTAGGAAAATGGGAGACTGAATTTTTGTAATTCACCATCCACTTTGATTTACGAGGCAGATTGGCTAATCTCAGCAGCTACAGCCAAGATGAACAGTGTTTGGTTAGGAAACAAAACAAGATGGTTAATCTGCCCTTTTGTGTGCTTTCATCTCTCAGGGGCGACTTCCTCTGCACGTTCTGTCGGAGTCTAACCAACCCGGAAATTGAGTACTGTGACGACAGCAAGAAAGCCAAGTGTGACCAGGGCCTGGGTCCCGAGGACCGAAGGGTCAGTACAGCCACCGCAGCCTCAGTGACCTCGTACTGGTTGGTAGGACGCTGCTAACTTTCTCTCTCTCTCCTGTTCCAGAGATGTGAGCGCCTCCTGCTGTACGTCTACTGCCACGAGCTCAGTGTGGGTTTCAGGGAACCTGTTCCTAGTTCTGTAAGTGTCTCTCTCTCTAACTAGTATGAGGAGCAGTGCCTAGTGGCGTCCTCCAGTATTACACAAATATCATTTCTCAGCTTCCATTATTTTTTTTCCCCCCAAACTTTCTGTTTGTCTTTATTTTCCATATATGTTTCTGTTGTCTGTTAATGGTATTAATTGCGCATGGAAAAACAATTCAGAAACCTGTGTTGTCTGAATTCTGTGGTTTCTGCAAAGCTTAACTCATAACCACTTTACCCTCCACCTCTCCAGAAGTTTTCCTTGGTGAGTAGGAGGCTCGGCCTCTACTGGAATAGTTAAAGATGTCGTCTGACCCACTTGTCTCCAACCCAGGTGCCCAACTACTACAAGATCATCAAGCAGCCCATGGACCTGAAGAAGGTGAAGAGGAAGCTGCAGGTGAGGAGCTCCCAGCACTACCGGACGCCCCAGGATTTTGTCTCCGATGTGCGCCTCGTCTTCAATAACTGCGCCAAGTACAATGAGGTGAGTGGCATGAGTCTTAGGCCTGCTTTGGGGAATGGCATCTGCATGTATATGTGCAATACAGACTAGGGTTTGACCGATATGGGTTTTTGGAAAGCTGATACCAATATTTTTAGACTGAAGTTGCCAATAGCCGTAAATCAACATCTTTAAATTTGACCATTTTCATGCCCAAAAATGAAAAGGATTCAGTGTTTCCCCGAGAATTGTATTCCTGTCCGAGTGGAAAAGCCTCTGAAACAGCATTTCGACCATGAGACACTAAAACTGTCCATTGATGGGCACTACATTATTGTAGGGTTTGCAGCTCCTTAAAGGAGAATACCGGTGTCTTTTAGAGTAATCGCCCATTTATTTCCCACAATCATTTTGCAATGTATGTTCTATGTAATTAGTTTTTATTTTTAGCATTTGTTTAAAAAAATCACTTTACAGTGTCAAACCTAACTTGAAACTGCTGTCCCAGCTAACAATGATGCCCCATATAAGAAGACATGGATGTTAGAATAAAGCTTGTAAGGCAACGTGTTTTTGAGGGATTATTTTCTGGCGGACACTTTGATTTCTTCCTGTTGGTGTCAGGTGATGGACAGCAAGCAAAGCGTAGCGTAATCACAAAAGATGTCAGTGAAAAGTTTGAGCTAAGGCTACTTCTGGTGTTTACGTTGTGATATGATATGAAAACGGTCAAAATCAGGTGCAATGAAATAACGATAAAACAAGAGAAACTGTGACAAAAACAAATTAAGGCTTCATGTTTACCGTGATTATCTCGTCTCAGTCAGTTTCCGAGCACGTATTTCTTCACGCTGTATGGCCGCAAATGGCTTCGTCTGATGGTAGAAAAGTGAGCTCTGATATCTCCAGCTTCTCCAGAAAAAAGACTGGTATTATCCTTTAAGGCAGGGCGAGCCACCCAACCTTTTCAATGGCAGGGGAATTCTGGGATACATGAGGCCCTTAAATGGAAAATTGATTGCAGGTTTAATAGACTGGTTTTACGTAGCTGTGGTCAGGGAGGAACCTCCATCATATTGGCAGTGGATGACATTGACAGGCTGATATCCGATATTCAATAAAAGGCCAATTTTGGCCCGATTCTATCGGTCTAACCCTAACACAGAGGTCAAGACACCATGATATTGCAAAAAGCAGTGGGAAGAGGGGCTTATGTCTTGCCGTGTGCATGGAGTTGTGTGCACTCACTAACACTGGCTGCTATGGAAGTGGTGTGGCATCACTGTGCTCACTTCATATTGGCTGCTGGAACGCTGTCTCAGTGTCGTTAACAGCATCACAACAATAATACACTGAATCTTTTCTACAGATGGGTATGGTCACTTGATTTTAAAAAAAATTATATTTCAACACCACATTTTTGTTCAAGCGTAGTCTTTAAATATTGTGTTATTTTTTTAATGGAAAAAATGGTGAGATTTTTCTATGATTGAGAGTGATGTATTTGGTGACATCTATCTATCATCTATCTACATCTATCTCCCTCATCGACTCACATTTTTGTCACTTCTTTACTCTTAGAGCTTCTGTGGTGTGGATATGCCATTAATCTGAAACCCATTTACTCTGTCTGTACTGTAACATGACATACTGCAGTTTGCAGCCCAAATGGTTTAGTCTGATCTATTTCTGGGTGACATTTTATGACTGTATTTATGTTTGCTTGACATTTGATATGTAGTACTGCCTTGAGGGGTCTATCTTATATATTTTCTTCCACATTAGCGAAGTCTCAGTAGTGAGCCAACATGCAGGCCATACCTCTGTCAGGGTGGTTTTTCATAATCCAGACTACTTATTAATATGGTGGGCCAAAATTTGCCACCTGCACTAACCAGCAACCCACAAGGCAATGATAATTTTCTTAACAGACAAGTGACATGAATGTAGAGAGTGTGTAATGCAACATCAGCAGTTGAAGGCAGCCATTTGTGGAATGACAACACATAAACTACACTGAGACATCACTTCAGTTGGCCGAAGGGCTTCAGTTAAGACTCTGAGCCGTACAGCACAACCATACAGCACACATGGGGTTGTTGCCTAACCTGCCTGTGCTGTGAACTCTCTTTCTCCCCCATCCCCCATCCCCCCCCCCTGCTGCTTTACTGTCTTTATTGAAATGTTATTGCCCCTTTTTAGATGTCTCGAATAATCCAGGTATATGATGAGGAGAAACAGATTAATACGCAGGTAAGCCGTTTCTAATAGAGCACAGATGTCCTGCCTTCCCCACACGAGGTTCCAAGAAATGTTTTTACCGTTCATTTTTAGCATTTCACAAGGCCTGGTGTCAGACATTCACAGGGTCTGAAAGTCTACCTGCAGATATAGGCTGTCATACAATTTCTAACTCTAAAAATGTTTGTTTTTTTAAAGTATAATCTCATCAGATTTGAACTTGGTTCTGATTGGCTCCCCTCACTAGCGAATTCCTGAAATCAGGCAAGTTTGCAGCATTTGAACTGGAAAGCCTCCACTCAGTTTACCTCATTTGAGTTAGAGGAACTAAGTGTATCGGCCAATCAGGATCCAGTATTGTGACTGTTCTGCCTTCGAGGACTTCGTCTTCAAATGAACTAATTTAGCTTTTAACTAAACTACATCTATTTGCAAAACATAATAAATAGCATAGTAGATTTGACTCAACAATATGGACCCTTTATTGACAGCAGTTAGAAATTGTACGTTATAGACTCCAAGGTGTCTGCAAGTCTGGAAAAATCTTTTCTAAATTCAAGGCCTTAAAGGTCTTACATGCATTTAATTGGAGTTGAGCCATAGGGTTATGGCTCAAGGGTGCGATCACACCTTCAGTTTGTTTTCTGAACCATATCGGAAAAGTTGACTTTCTTGCATTTTTGTATTTGCTTCGTTGAGGTTCCCACTGCCTGATTACAAGCCAACCAGGGCTCGTAGACAAAAGTCATATGGACTCACAGATCCAAGTCCAGTTCATTTTGGTATACTAGGCTTTACAAAATTAATTGTTGTTCTAATGGCATTACAAAGGTTTTGACCAGTCCTAGAAATACTTGATGAAACTTGCAGACACCCTGTTCATGGCCTGCTGGTCGATTCTTGGACCGTTAAATTGTGTGGAATGACTTGGAACCGGCCTTAATGAAATTCCGCAGTCTGAATTGTGGAAATGCTTCCTGGAGCCACAGTGGGGGGGGTGTTTGTGTGGGGGGGAGCAGGATATCTCTGCTCTGTACACCAAGGTTGAGCCGGGTCCCGTCCTGCCATCAGGAGTCTTAACCAGCTCTAATTTTTCTTCCCCCTCCTCCATTCATTCCTCCTGTTCAACGGTACTCTTACCCCCCCCACCCACGTCCCCGTCCCCTTCCCTTCCGGCAGGTGGGATCAGAGATGGAAGCGTCCGGCAAGGCGGTGAGCATCCGCTTCGAGGAGAAACTGCAGGAGATGTACCCGGGCCAGAGCTTCCCCGAAACGCCCGAGACAGAGTCCCTGGACACGGAGGAGAAGGAGGACGAGGAAGCCACCGACGACTCTGAAGACGAATTCGTACAGCCGAGGCGCAAGCGGTTAAAAACTGAAGAGAAAGTGGTGCACATCAAGTGAGGAGCAGAAGGGGGGCACAATAGAGGACAAGAGAACTGAAACAGCGGTCTTCCTCATCTCCCGCGCTTCTCCTTCGTTCGAGGCGGCTGGATGAGATTCATTTTACAAACTTCTACATTTGTCTCATCCTGCCTTTTTTGAAAGATTTACTGTCAGATACATGAGAAAATCTGCCTTTATCTGAACTTTTGAAGAGAGAACGACAGAAGAGCTGCATTTCTTCCTCCTCCTTAATTCACAGACACTCAAGAACTTGCTTGTACAGACTTTGAAGTAGGATTTTGTTTTGCGGTAGTTAACTTAATGACTGGTAAATTCTTTTCTATCACCCATTATCATGTTTGTAGATTTGTTGTGACTTTGCTTTATAAAACATTTGAATCTCCCATTCCCAGATCTTAATGTATTATATCTATACTTTGACATGAAACCTATCAAGTATTTGTATGACTTTGTGGAAGCGTAATGTAAATAAGATAATCTAGCCCACTGAAGGTATCCCTAATAGATGTTTGGGTGCGTCATCAATAAAACCTGTTCTTGAAATATGTCAATGCAAACATTGTGTGGTGTTGAGCAGGGGTTGGATTGCCAAAGAGCTCCTGAATAGAATACAGCCCGATTCAGCAGTAGGTATCCATTTTTATATACAGTATTCTAGAAATAGAATGTTTTGTATTATTAAATCCTTAAATTGTTAATATTATCAAGAGAATGTTTAATTATTTTATTCATATGACTAAAGTTAAAAATGACAAAGTATACGGCTGTTTTTCATTACTGTTGAAACACCAGGTATTATCACAATACTTGGATGACATTACAGTGATATTGCTATTGTTGCTGTTTTGGAAATGAATTAAGATTTCGATTGATGGTGATAATACAAGACTGTATATTAACTTGGTTTCCTTTATTTGATGGCAGGAAACAGTTGAGAAATAAAATGTCAAAATAAGTAATGAAGGAAAACGCCAAGAGTACTTCATAGTACTATTACTAACCGGAAGTCACCGATACGTATGTCTCTTAGCAACCACTTTAGTTAGCATTTACCTTTGCGGTTTTTTTTGTTACTGTAAAAAACTCAACGTCGCCTATTAGCTGTTCTAAAACCACTGTGAACCGTGACCTCATGGTTTATTGATTAAATAGATTATGGCAACGTTATGTACACAAACATACATTCATTACTAAACAATTCTATAAAATGTCTGGTTGTTTGGCCTTTACTTTCCAACCCTGGTCACAGTCCTCATACTTGATGTTACTGATGCCACTTCCAGGCTTGTCAACTTCCTTACGTCATTAAATTGATACATAGTTCATGAAAAATGACGCACTGACAGTTCACTGACCCTCGGTAATCCCAATTGCTTCCTGTAATGGCGCGTCCACCTGTCCTGTCCTACACGGAACTCCTTATGTTTGCTTGAAAATATAGTTACCAATCGGATGCTTAATAGCTAGGTATCGCCTGATTAGGGAAGTTGTAAATACGACTAGTTGCTCTCTCTCGAGTGCCCCTGGTCGGGAATAGAAAATGAGGCTTGTAACGAAAGTAGTTTTGGTGGCTGTTTTTATTTTAGAAATCAAGAGGTACTGAGCTACTTCGTGCCTGTACTGCAGAATGGAGACGGGAAATAATCTCTGTCATCTGCTACTGCAGCACAGAGTAGCTGTCTGTGTACTGTTTGATTTACAAGAGTCATCAAACGAAAAATAAGTTCTCTGACTAGGTCAATTTTGTTTTTTTGCCCAGACCAACGCGCGACAAGTAGTATTTACGTCTTCTGAAATCGAATGTCTGAGTTTAGGAGGAGCACGTGAGGGTAGTACAAATATGAGTGACCGTTAGCATAATTTCAGCAATTGTGGAACTAGGACAGCGGACGACCTGACATCAGCATAGTTTGGTGCTGAGTCGCCAGTTCGATAGACAGACCGTCAGCTTTTTGCATCAGGTTTGTCTCAAAAATAGTAATAGTATGTAGATGCATCTGTCTCATTTCATTCAAAGCCACAAATCGTACATTTCTTCACCAGGTAGGTAAACTCCACATCTTTTCAAATCCAAAAATGGATGGACTCCTAACCCTCAGGCATCATTATGGACATTTTTGTCCATTTGAGCAAATTTTTCCTCTTGATCTGGCCATCATTTTGGCTGTGTTAGTGCATATGGCACAATTGTTTTGTAAGAAAGTCTCTCTCGACAAATTTTGGAATTAAAATTTAATTTTTCTAATAGATCAATAGAACACTGTGAAAAGAATGTACTACCCTCTTAAGTCATTAAGGACAAAAATGTCCACTTCCAAAAAACTGCTATAAAAACTTTACAGATTAATATTTTTTTCTGCTTTTTTCTGCATAAATCTCTTAAGACGGGTACATGCCTTTCTCTGCTGTGACAACACGTCGCCAAACTCCATTCAAAAATCAGGATATTTAAAGTCGCCTTGCTTATGGGCAAACGTTTATACTTCGTGGAATATAACACAAGGACTTTTCCGAGTCATCATGATCTACTTTTCAATTCGTCTCACATTCAATCTACCAATAAATCAATAAAATCTCAAATATGGAATGGGTTAATATTGCTCCATACCGCCATTTATGGCATATTTTAGCAGAAGAAAATTGTCGGAATAACCGTAATTAATTCTAAAAGTTGTAAAAAATACCATTGAAATAAGTGCTTGCTGGTGTAATGGATGTATTCCAAATTGAGCAGTGGCTCTTAGGCCGTGGTTACACCTGTCTTTTCAATGCGATCTCGATCATCCGATCACGCCAGGCTGCATGAAGTGACAGGTGTAGACGCACAGAGGTCGCATTGTGTTCGTATCAGCCAGGCCACCTCGCGAGGTGGACGAGCTCGCGTTGTGTTCGGAACTCTGAATAGTCTAGACGCAATCAGGCACCTCAAAACGCATACAGCGGGGACACGTCATCAAATCACGCCCATTTCCCTCCAGTTCTACCGCGAATTGTTATTTACCGGGAGGAAAAGCCATGGATGACGAGAACGATAGCAGGGCCTGGACGAATACCGAAACAAAATATTGACTTGCTTTGTGGGCTGATGACAGTTTCAGTTTCGCGCTGCTGCTGTTGTCTCCTCAATAGCAAACGCCTTGTACGGGCCCTACCGCGACTACACACAATTCTTAACATCAAGTAAAGGAGCATAATCTCCCGCACACCCAGCACCATTTTCAGGGATTGTTGTTATGGTTATTTAAATACTGCGCGGAACCGGAAATCCGAACACATATCTGGCCAAAGAGCTTGCATTTAACTGTCAAGTGTAGACGCACCACTTGTGTGTTCCGATTAGCAGATTCCGATTACCGAGATCGCATGAAACAACAGGTGTAACCACGGCCTTAATGAGTCATACAATGTTTTACCAAGTTCACAATAAACTGTCAGATTTTTGAATGCAGTCCGACATTAAGGTGTCTCCCTACACGAGAGAACGGAATTGTGTAGATGGACTAGGAATGTTGTCCCTAGCATTGGGCACGGACTTGAAACGATTAGTTACATTTTCACGGCTTACTACTAAAATGCAAAGCTGGTAGAAGAATGTGGGGGCCTAAACGATTTAAGACTAATGACTGAATTGCCACGCAGAGCCTGGTACCTGGGGCCCGTTCCAGAAAGCGGGTTTAGTGAAAACTCTGAGTTTGTTAACCCTGAGATGAGGGAAACTGGGTTTTCCGTTCCAGAAAGAGAGGTAACTCAAACTCTGATTCAGTTACCATGGTAACTGACTCTGTGAACCTAACCTGCTGGCTGGCAGGTTTTCTTGAACAAACCCTGACTTTCTCCCTGTCTCCTCCCTCTGCTGAACCTGAAGCAGCTGTCGGACATGGCGTGTCCTTTCCTCGGTAACCCGATCGATATTCAAGCGGAAGTAATTCGCATAGCCTCACGTCGGGAGAGGATTTTGAGACCCCGATTAGATGTTCTATGTCCAGGATGGAAGAGCTGTCCGAGATATAATATGCCGTTTACACTTCACAGATTAAGCTACCACCACCCCGAGCAGTCAAATAAAGACACCTTTCATTTGGTCTTCTTTATTTCCTACAAATACAAAAGCAACAGTTAGTATTTTTATATTGTTCCAACAACACATTTCACCTGTGACCATGCACCCACCTCTAACTTATGTTCCAGTAATTACATTTCTAGATCTGCCTTTCTAATTTACTGCCCCAAATACACCATTTGAAGTATGTCTGGCCCAGACAGCTCAGTTGGTAGAGCATTAGACTCTCAGTCTCAGGGTTGTGGGTTCGATCCCCACATAGTGTTAACTATCACCTTTGTAAGTCGCTTTGGATAAAAGCGTCTACTAAATGACTCTATTGTAATGTTTTTATATTTCATTTTCAGCTGCTGCCAAGAGCGCTTTGCGCCCGTGGGATTGCACCTAAATGAAAATATTTTTTTTCCAATACTATTCCACCACTTTCTCACATGTAGGTAATATTATAAGAAAGTGTGGTTAAATGTTAAATGAATACACTGCTGCATTCAAACGTACGCATTGACTCGGGCAGCGATTCTCTCCCACGCCAATTCCCTCTCCTTTACGACCCTTCTGCTTGCTGGTTGCCATGGTGAATCGTAGTATCGGACCTCCATTGATGATGGCTTTTTATTGTCGTCGCGCACGCGCTTAACTCAAGGTGAACATACTCAAAGTTGATTGAACTAACTCAGATCAGCCGTTCTGGAACCGAAAACTCAGACTTTGCCATCTCGGAATGAATCAACTCAGAGTGCAGGGTTAGACTCAGAGTTTGCTGAACCTGCTTCTTGGAACAGGCCCCTGCTTAACAAGGGTTGTAGATATGTGATGAGAATATGTGAAATGTGTAAGGGCTGGGACACCACATCGGTATTGCTTAAGCTAACCCAATTGCAGAAAAACACGACAGCAGACCGTTTGCTTGTTTCACAGCGTTAATAAATAATTTAGAATAGCACATAGTTGTGTTGTCACGACCAGAGTACTCAAAATTACTGATTTCTAACTCAACATAAACTGGGCTGTCTAGTGTCAAGTTCAACAGAATTGGGGAAAACAACATCCGGTCACGACTTTCAAAATTAAAAGCCTTTTTTCATGTTTTTGCATGTTGCAACGTTTTTGGACGACTACAAAGCAACAAATTGAAAATAAAAAATACATTTAAGAGAGCTCTGTAGTAAATGAAAATACAGCTGTTTTCCCACAAATTGACTTTAACAGCATACATTCACAGCCATATAGAGATATATTGGAGCAACAGGATGACTATTGCAGAGGCTCACAAGACCCCCACATAGATACACGCGAGACCACATACCCCCATTTGATACGATTTGGTCTGAAGATATTTGTTGTTGTATATGGTTTAGAACAGAGCTGTAAATGTCTGTCTATACTGTAAGTGAGGAGGTAACAGTGGCAAGAGTGAAATCTAGGATTAAAATAGACATTCCTGTATTATGCTCTCACTGGCCTAACTTTAAATGAAAGGGCAAAAATAATTTCTCTTGGGGGAAGAATAAAGTATATCAAATAAAAAATGACAAGATTCAATCCATGGAGATGCTAAAAAATATATAAAAATATGTAATATATAAAATATATACCAGACGACTTGAAATGATGTCTCCTACCTTAAAAAGTCTATTTTAACCCATTACAGCGACGTAATTGTTACGAAAAGCTATAAAATGCCTCCCGAAGCAAGTGTCAAGATAAACCTTTATTCTGAAGGCCAGACTGGTTTGATGCGATTTGTGGTGGAGCTCACGAGCCGTAGGTCACCTGTTAGCCAGCCCCGCCCCGTTTCTGTGATGTTGCAGACCAATCTGCTCATTCGGAACCAGCTTGTTTACAGCTTGCTTCCGTGTTGTCTTTGCAGCTCAGCCAGACGTCTGCGAGGTTTTATCATCGAAGGACATTATCGGCAATAATCAGCGGCAAACAGGCAAGATAATTTTGATAATTTGTGAAACTTTTATTTCCACAGTGCCAACATGTAGTATGCTAGACGTGTTCTATGTGAAAACCACAGACAAAGTCGAGCTATGTATTGCTATATTCTGTTATCCATGCTAGCATGTTTGTCTGGACATACCTTCGCTTTATTTGAGCTGTCTCACTTTCTTGAACTAATCAGCCAAAACAGAGCGAAACATAAATTCAATCAGCCTGTTAAACAACCTTTGACCCCGTTTGTTAATTGGGAAAAAATATTATTTCAAGATTTGTGACACAGATGTGATCTTTTATTTGCTGTCTATATTGATTTCCTTGCTGTGTGATTTTGATTGTGATGAAGCAATGAAAAGATCAGACCGATGCCATGTAGTGCTATACATTTTTACTATTATTGTTTTTCTGCCTTGATGTAATGCACTTTGTAAACACTGCATTTTGATAAGGACCATATAAATAAAGTTTATTCATATCTAGGCTAGGTCCTGTTCAGTCAAACTGTCGGTGCAATGAAAGCTGAAAAGTTGAAATGAGAATGTTATTTGTCTATAAACAGGGTATTTACCGAGGCTTTTCTCCCCAGCGGAGTATGAGGACAGAAGGAGTCCTATCACGGGGGGCCTTTGGATGGACCGGTGAAAGCAACTTCACTTCCATATGCCCTAATGGGTCAGAATGGGTTTGGAAAGGGCTTGGGGAATGCGCCCAAGACGCGAGGGATATGGCCAGTGTATACCTAGGCCTGCTGTCCATTCTCTGTTTCATTGTCTCTTCACTCCCGTAAGTGTTGGTATCTCCGCCTTTCATGGGAAATGCTGCTATATCTTATCACCTGGTATCATTAATTCTGGTGTTTCTCTGGTTGTAGACAGTACTACAGTTCTTGCAAAACAGGGAACATGGACAGTGCCCTCTCTATCTGGTTCCTGCTGCTGTGGCTGGGAGGTGACACTTGCAATCTGGTGGGCTCCTTCTTAGCTGACCAACTTCCGCTTCAGGTGACTGATATCCTAAAATGTTTGAATCAGGCTTTGGGTGTTAACCATGGTGGGGCAGCAGATAAGTGGACATAAGACAGTATCGCTTAATGTTTAAATGATAAGAAGCTCCCAAGAGTTTCAGAACGGTTTTGTGTCTGTGCCAAGACAGTAGGGGTGTTTTCTGCTCAAGTGACCGTCACGTTTGTCTTTCTCCCTCATCCAGAGGCACACAGCAATCTATTACGTGGTGGCCGACCTGCTGATGCTAAGCATGTACTTTTACTACATGGCAAGGAACAAAAGGGTTGAAAGTGAGTTGTTTTTCTTCAGCATCTGCTTTTTTTTCTCTAGCACTCAGGTATTGATCAAAATGCCCGCTGTGAGAGCCATTGTCTTTGGCATTTGCTGAATAAATAAACAAACAAGAAGCTCTTTATCAGATCTTATTTGTTATCCCACACAAATCAGTGTTGGCGAACAGTTGAAATGGAAATCAATAACTTCCAGACTTGGCGTGTCAGCATTCCTCACAATTCAAATCCAACTCTGTACCTTGGACAATGTAGGCAATTAGGTGATTCAGGATTGTGGTCATTCTCATATAAAACTCAAGGTGTATCTTTTATCCCCAGTAGGCTATAGACTTACGTAATAGTTCAACAACCTCCAAGGCTATTTATATAATATATATGAAAAGAGCTATATAATCTGACGTAGCTGCATAGTGAATAAGCCTCTTGGATCAATGCTGAGGAATAATGGTTCAAGACCAGTCCAGACAGAGGAAGTGATGATGTCATTACATGGTGGTGTTGTGGTGTTTGTTCCCTTGCTGGTGACCTTTGACACAATTAGCCTTGTCTGAAGGAATTTGCTGAGACGGCTCTCCCAGTATTGACGATGAACCCAGCTGTCTTCTCCTCTCCAGGCAGGAGGCTTTTAAACGTGTTGGGTGTGGCCTGTGTCCTGGGCTTCACCGCCAGTCTCGCCCCCCTCCCTGGGTCGGGAACCCAACAGGAAGTGCTACCCTCTGGGTTCAAAGGTCGCGCCTTGCTCTCAACCTCTGACGTCGGTGCTTCAAATGTTAAGGTGAGTCAATTGAACTGAACATCTTTCTGACTTTATTTGCCTGTGCAACACTGTTTTTTGCCTCTCCGTCGCTGCAGGCTTTCACCACCGAGGAGATCATCGGCTTCTCCATCGGCTCGGTGTCGTCGGTGCTCTACCTCTGCTCCAGACTCCCTCAGATGTACACAAATGTGAGTATAAGATTGAGTAGAAAAATACACCGTGTCCAAAATCTGTTTAGTACATGTATGCTAATAGTAAATACTAACCATACTAACCGTACTGTACAATAGGGTTTGACTGATACATGTTTTGAAGGCTAATAACAACACTGATATTTTTGGATGCTGCCAATAGTCAATATTTTGTGCTTATAATACAATATCTTTAAATTTTCATGACAAGAAAATTCAAAACACTACAAGGATTCAGTGTTTTGAGAGAACAATGTTTTCTATTTCTATTAAAAATAGAAATGTGTGTTTATTTATATATATATAGATAGATAGATAGATAGATAGATAGATAGATAGATAGATATATATAACATTATTATATATATATATATATGTATGTATATATATCCACTGACTGGATCCAAAACTCAGCGTAATAACAGAGTAATCCCCCCCTCCCTCTCGTCCCATCCCGTTCCGTCTCCTCTGTTATCCCCGCAGTACAAGAGGAAGTCGACAGAAGGGGTGTCGTACTTCCTGTTTGCCCTGGTCATCCTGGGCAACACCACATATGGCCTGAGCGTCCTGCTGAAAAACCCCGACCACAGCGAGGGCGAGGGCAGCTACGTCATCCACCACCTGCCCTGGCTAATCGGCAGCCTGGGCACCCTCTCGCTAGACCTCCTGGTATCCTTTAACAAAAAAATGTCCGCCGCTGCCGGGCCTCAGGGCTCTCCCTAATGCCACGTACTTGCTACATTTTAGGCCACCAGATAGGTGTCAATCTGTGTGTGTGTGTGTGTGTGTGTGTGTGTGTGTGAGAGAAGATGCTTTCAAAAATAATGAAATGAAGTTTCTAAATATAAAAAAAAAACTATAAATTTATATAAAGAAATGTTTACCAGGGTGTCTTTTAGATTTCCTTGACGCCCCGGCTCAGATCTCCATCCAGTTCCTGATTTACCGCAACGCTCCGCCGCAGGTGGACGACTGCTCCGCCGAGACGGCCGCTCTGCTGGGCCCCTAGACCAGCAGACCGAGGATCTACTGGTTAGACATGACCAGACACCATGAACCCTCAAAATCACATTCCTAACACATAATTATGGCTGGACAGAGACGCAGGATGAGAAAACCTTTTTACTTACATTTTATAGTTTTATTTATTATAGTATCTGTTTTTTTAATTCTACAACCTGTATTCTTGTCACCAATGGTGCTGAGATAGAAGAGGTTTTTTATTGGGTTGTATTGCGGTGCTGTTGTTAATTGCTCTTAATTTTCTAGTTTTAAAGGGGCGGTGGATGGGTGGATGGGTGGATGGGTGGATGGGTGGATGGGTGGCTCCTCCCGTCAGGAACCTCAATGTCCTGTTTTAGCTCACAAACTCCATTTTTGTTTTATTATTTTTATTTTGTAACCCTGACACAGTGTATGAAACCTGCTGGCGTGATTGGCCAGACCGCACGGAGGTTTCTCTAAAATTGCTCCAGTGTTTTAAAGTTGCCAAACACTTTGACAGTTATGACGTATTACTTCTTTTGGGCTCACAGAGATGCCGATGTGATGTGTCATGTAAAAATGTATTGTAAAACTTTAATGTGTGAATGTGTGTAGCATTTTAAATTGATTGGTTATGCCAATTGCCTTAATGGAAAATAGTTTTTGATGTATATGATATATTTCTCATTGAAATGAATCCATTTTATTTTGCTATTTGTTTCAAATACAGACAACTGTTGTATATTTGGATGAGGGTTAATGGTCACATCGCTCACTACAGATTTTCACTACCATATTTTGTTTTACGTTCTCACCTTTCTCACTGTTTCTCAACGGCACGTTCAGTGACTGGGGTAATATGTCTCGGGTCAGGGTGGGACATACACCCTGACCCGAGACATATTACCCCAGTCATGCATTTCATCCTCATCCTCCTTTATTTGCACATTTGAACACAAAAGTCGGTTTTGTGTTTTGGGAAACGTTCAATATGTTCTGTGTGTTAGTTGTAGCGCAGTGCAACATTAAATGGATCTGTAACAGTTAACAATCTTCTCTGCTGTTTTTCATTCCGGGTGAAGTGGATGAAATGAAACCGAACTCACACTGGCCACAGTTTTGGCCTCTCCCATTTCTCCCCATGTTCGTGTCCCAGTTGTACCCCAACTCTTTATTTATGAAGTGGTTGGTTGGTTGAAACTGTCAGCTCATCGGACCACAGGGCTAGGTACCGATGAAATATGTTTGGTACCGGTACCAAAACAGGACTTTTCAATACCTATGTTGAATAAAAGCTTATCGTTTCCTGGAATAGCCTAAACTCTTTGGACTATGATATATTTTTCTCAGTTAGTTTTCTGTTCGCTAAAAGAAATAACATTTGAGTGTGAAATTTTCATGTATTTAATTTTCTTCTTCACTTTAACAGTGTAAAACAAATACTGATGAACAAAGTATTTATTTGTTCAAAATGTGCGCTATTTTACAACATGGGAAAAGTCAAAACTATTAGATTCTTATAACTACTAAAACTATTTAATAGCTTACGTTTAAAATATTTAGAACTTTGTCAATATTTAATATTTTTAAAAAACAATATATATATATATATATATATATATAGCTATGTCAAGAACATCAAGAGCTAGTAAATGTTCTATGCATCTATGTAAAATTTTTAATTCTTCCTTCAGTCAAACATGGTCCAGCTCTCTTGCGTCATTTTAACATTGTGCACTATGAAGTGCTTCGCTGCGTTAGAGCGTTGCCAGACTTGGCAGTTCTCTTCTTGTCACAAATATTGCAGCCGCTGTCGCCGTCAGCTTTAGCCAAATGTAGCCAGACCTTGGTCTGCTTCTGCAACACTGTGTACTTACTTTGAGCAAACCCAGAGATGAAGGTGTAGTGAGTTTGTTTTTCCTGCCTGTGCCAAAGAGTTACCTAGCGAGCCAATCAGCAGCCACTTTGGGTTTCTGAGCAGGTATGGTGAGTGGATGAAAGATGACGCAAGATTAACCATTAAAGTACCGAACTTTGGCACTGAATGTTATAACATATTTCGGTAGTCTGTAGTATGGACGTCACTACCCAGCCCTCGTCCTCCTCCTCCATTTGTTTTTTAATGAGTCAGCAGAGGCCAAGGCCTGTTCTTGGCCTCGTTGAACTTTGACCCCTGGCCCCCGATGACCTTAACACCCAGGGTCTATGTCAGACCTCCACACTGACCTGTTCCTGGGAGGCCTTGACAGCCATGTTGTTTTTCTTCATTAGTGGATTCACTGTTCGCATTGACCTTGGGAATCCCTCCCTCCCTTACCCCACACACACACGCACACACACACACACTTTCCTTCACACTTAAACATATGCGTATACACACACACACACAGAGATATTAAGGGCCCACCCAGCGAGGAAGCAAGGTCAGAACAAAAACTATCAAGCTGGGTTCAGTGAGGAGAAGTGTGTGTGTGTGTGTGTGTGTGTGTGTGATTTAGTCTATGGTTGTGAAACAGTGGCAAAGGAATTGTTAAGCGGGACGGGGAGTTAGCAGGAAGAGCCAGTGATAGGGTGCATCCATCCATCACGAGGGATGAACTAGCGGCTGTTTATAAACACACTATACTGGGAATGTCTTAATGAGGTGACCCCAGTACCACCCCAGTACCGCCCCAGTTGGGGGGGTGGGGGGGTCCAGTCTTGTGACTGGAAAGTTGCTAGTACGAATCCGGGGGCCGGCTAGGGGAAAGTGAATGAGAGCTGCTCCTTAGTGGGTGACAGTAGGAGACGGTGGTACCGGGCAACTTCCCCTGGCTAAATAAATGTTCACATTGAAAAAACTATATATATTGATTGCACCGGTTATGTGCCACGGCCCCGTTTTCACTCCACCACAATTCAAACTGGTGACAAAGCCATTAGAAGAGTAGGACCGATCTGGCCCAGATCTACAGTCAGGAGAACCCTGCCTGCCTCATGTTGGTCCATCTAAAACACATAGCATGAGTAACTCTCGTTTCAGAGGGATGTTCTGTTTACTGTGTGTGTGTGTGTCTGTGTGTGTGTGTGTGTGTGTGTGTGTGTGTGTGTGTGTGTGTGTGTGTGTGTGTGTGTGTGTGTGTGTGTGTGTGTGTGTGTGTGTGTGTGTGTGTGTGTGTGTGTGTGTGTGTGTGTGTGTGTGTGAGAGAGAGATCAGTGTGTGAGGATGGAGGCTGGACTGGAGTCCACGTTCCAAAATGTAAGAGGTGGGAAAAAAAAAGCAGGAGATCAGGACACGCAGCAGACGAGCAAGACTGCCACCATCAGCGGTAAGTCACCAACCCCTGCTACTAACTTACCCAATTTACACATTATAAGAACATTTGCTCGCGTTTCTTTGTTTATAATGTCGACACAAAGTTCTTTAGCGATCTTTGACCTACAGATCAGCTGGCTTGTATCCCGCGTCCCGGCTAAGTAAATCTTGAAACGTGAAAAACTGATTTGACCCGCGAGGTTCAAAGAAGAGATGTTTTCTCAACCCTACATTTTGTGCTTTTATTTATTATTTTATTTACCAGTTATCTGTCGTGCATAACCTCTGTGCAGACGGTTCAGGTTGGTGTGTGTAGACGAGCCAATGAGCAAATGCTTTATTTTGAAAATCCCCCAAAATCGTAATAAAGAGAGAAAATGGTGTTAAATGGGGATAAATATCTAGACGCGACCAGCACTTGACAACTTGCATTCCTCGTGTCATGATAGCCAAATACGCCCCCTCCCCCCCCCCCCCCCCCGCACTCCCACGCTCATGCACACGAACACACACATACGCGTCGACATTAGCCATGGACTTTACCCACAAATCCTGTGCTGCAAGGCCACTTTTAATGTAAGCGCCTGTTTCCTGTTAGGATCAGTAAACAGTGCAGCCCATTATCGAGTCCCAGCTACCAGCAAACAGCCCTCTGATAAAGAGGGAAGCCGGCCAGATGTATAGGACAGACGCTCTGGATGGGAGATCTGATGCACTTTAACACCGGGCTTACAGCCTGAGTGACTCTGGACAAATGACTTGAAGGGTGCGATCACACCTCCAGTTCATCTGTTAGTCTGAAGCATAATGGAAAACTTCGCTGCATTTGTTTGTGTCTGGTTTGTTTAGGTTCACAAGAGAACCAGGGCTTGTAGACCAAAAAGTCACATGACTCAAGTAGCTTGTTTATTGGACAGTTTTTTGGGGGGTTGAAACAAATCTGATTCCCGTCCCTGTGACTTTAGCAAAGCATGATGGGACTTGTCTGCACCCTTTTCCCGTCTCTGGTGAAGAACACATGATGAAATATCTGACGAGGAGCATCAGGCTGCGGTTTGTTACGCTAGGCTTTCCAAGCATGAGGAAATGCTGGCTGTCAGATGTCGACATCCCTCTCCTACACATAAACCTTTCGGGGTCGTGTCCTGTACTTGGTTCAGATTCTCTTCTCACTCCTATCAAACTGCAAACCTGCATTTCCAGGCGTCTCGGTCAGTTACTCGGATGTCGTCGTTCTCACCTGGCCGAACACGCCGAGCTTAAGGAGGAAAACGCTGCAGAGTTCAAATAAACGCCTACAAACGTGCTCGGTGTGAACGCACCCTAGAAGCCCGCTCTTTCCCTCCTCTTCTTCTTTGACAGTCCTCTCCCATGGGGTGAGACCCGTAGTCAGGCCCGTCTCCAACAATGTGACACTTCCGCCACGCCAGAAGATCCATGGTGACATGTGTGCACTCTGGTCCCCATCATTTAGTGTCACGTGTTCACGGATGAACACCACAAGCTGGCCTGTCAGCTCCTCTCTCTTTCCTCCTCTCGCCTTCCTCTTCTCGGAGGTCAGAGACGGCGTGAGGGATGGCCGACGGTTTGTTATGCCGGATACGTACGGACGTAACGCATCGATGTGAAGAGAAAAATAACTAGAGACCATTAATGCCATTCTAGTATCTAGTATAAGCATTAGTTTATGATGCACTCCAGAATGCCTCAAAGTCATGTGGCCTCATATTTAGTCTTAAAATCGTACTTCTCTTGAACAATTGAAGAGGTGGGATAATCACTTCCGACTTCGTCAAGGTTCACTTAATTCAGGACATTTTCTAGAAGTAATACCTCGAAACAAAGCAGAATGAGGAATATTACTCTATTATCAAGAATGACACTTCTTAAAGCAAGTTGATTTGGAATTAAATGAAATTCTCTCAGCTCATTGGTCGATTGTTTCACTTATTTCAAGAAAAACAAGATTTTAATGACACTGAACCCAAGTCATCAGGCATCGTCTTCACAATCTCTTTCGGTCAGTCTGTGGCGCAGCGTCCAAACCTCTCAACTATGGGACAAGGAGGAGTGCAAATGTATTTTCGGACGCGAGGGAACCAACCAAACTTGGTGGATTTGAATTTGTCCATAGAATCTGATCTCAGAATGTGTGGGTCCTTGAAAAGCCGTGAAAAGTAAATTTAAGGCCCTAAAGTATTAAAATGTCTTAAATCCAGTTATTATTGTGTTATTTAGGCTTTGTGCTGGATGACTCTTAGCTTAATACAGAACAGAGTTAGTTGTATCTGCTTTACTAGACACAATTTGACTTCATGTCACTTAACAATTTATTTGCTGTTGTCCTTTTTCTTAAACTGCACATTTATAGTCTCACAACTTTCATCAGCCACGTTCAACCAGGAACAGGCTGGTGTTGGTTTTGCCAGCTTTATGTTTCCATTATTGGTTTCTAAATTGGTCTTAAATTCATTTCCAGGTAGCATTAATTTGGCTTTCTGAAAGAAAGGTAGAGATACCCTGGAGATTATTATCACTTGGGTGAGGATTTTGTATTTTGTATGGCTCTATACCACAAAAACAGTCCTATATAAAAAAGCAGCTACTTGGCACCACATGAAACCGTACAGATTTCATTTTTTTGGATTAGTTTGCTGTTTCATTCTAAGTTCCCCTGCAGCCAGGCGACCTCTGGGGACTCTCCCCCGAGGTTACGGTTTACATGCAGGTATTGTGTACTGTGGCCGCATGTGCACAACATTCTTCAACAGGACCCTGTTGCAGCCATTTTCCTGTTTCATTTGTCACCGTGATCTCATCAGTGAACCGCTGCCGCCTCGGCACCAATGAGATAAAGAGCATCAGCGTTCCCTATTTCCTAACCCAGTGCTATCAGCCTTCATAATGAGCCAGTGAAGGGATGACATGCAGGTGGGAGGACACTATTAATCCCCAGTAAGCATGCTGCATGTCAACCCTCCCTCCCTTTGAGCGATTTACAGGCCAGTGTTTGGGGTCAGTCCTCTCTCTCCTCTGGGCAGTTCAGGCCTCGACTCCCTCGCTCCGCCGGGCCCCGGTCAACCGTCCGTGTGGGGGGAGGGGGGGGGGGGGAGGAGGAGCCCCTTAAATCTCACCACTGTCCAATATTAACTGCAGCACAAACAGAACAGTGGCAAACAAGAGGCCGAGTAAACACACTCCCAAGGCTTGGAAGACAAACATATAGTCGCGTTAGTACACGCATTGGCACGCGATCAATGTTTTTGGATTGAAACTGCCAGGAACCGATGTTAAAGGCGGTCTCTCTTCAAATGGGACCATTATTTTATGACAAATAATTCCCAAAAATTGCCCCCAGAGTTTCCTTGTCAGGGTGGAAAAGCCTCTGAAACAACATTTAGAACATAGGACACTGAAACTGAAACCTGGATAATACAGCGAATGTCTGTCAGATTCAGATTCATCTACTCAGGTTAAGGGATTCCCGTTGACAGTGTAGCATTGATCAACTCCACAATAAATATGTAATCAATGTTTTATATTGGCAACATATATTGGCTCCTTCTCTCATTCTAGTGATCTGTGAGTGGGAATGTGTGAATTAGCAGTTTGCTCTGTAGACCAGACTGAGAAAACGTCTCGTCATCCCAGCCCAGCTGCACACTGGGATACATTGATCCAGGCCAAACCTGAACATGCAACACACACCCCCCACCCAGCCCCCACGAGGGAGGTGGTCTCCAGCTTTTCTCTCGCTCCATCCCTCCCTCCTTCCATCCGTTCATCTTCTGATCTGTGAAGTCCCAGCCAGGAGCAGCTGTTTGGACCAGAGTCCCATCCCTCTCCTTGCTGGGTGTCCCCTCTTCTCCCTCCGTCTGTCCCCGGGGGGGTGGGAGGACCTCCTCCAGTGCATCACCCTGCATCCGACCAGAGCCTCAGCTGCGCTCCGCTCCTCTTCTTGTTCCTGCATGTCCTCGGCGCTGCGAGGGCCCTGTGCTTTAAAAATAGGCTGGGATACGAGCTCAGAGAGCTAAGAGACCTGGACGCATCCTGGGGATTGAGGAATGTCTCCGAACGTCGCAGATCCTTCATTTCTGAGAATCCTTTGACTGATTGCCTGTGTGTGTGTGTGTGTTTATGTCTTTGTATGTGTGTGTGTGTGTATGTGTGTGAGGATAGTTCCTGTATTACTAGTCAGAGAGAGGATCTTCTGTCCAGATGAGAGAGTGGACTGAGTTGGAGATGAGCTTTTCGGCCGGAGGGTTTCTCTCCGCCACGGATAGCTACTGCCCCACGGAGCAGCTGCAGTACTATGGTGAGTCCACAATGGTACTTCTACCTCTACTTCTACCGCTACCTCTACTTCTACCTCTACTTCTACCTCTACTTCTACCTCTACTTCTACCGCTACCTCTACTTCTACCTCTACTTCTACCTCTTCTTCTACTTCTGCTGCTGCCTCTACTTCTGCTTCTGTTTACACTTCTGCTGCTTCTATTTCTACTTTTACTACTAATGTTTCTACTTCTCCTTTTAAGGAAATTCTCTTTTTGCTTACCATCCCCTCGTACCTTGAAGCTTGTAGGAAATTCAGTGTCTTGCTTAAGGACACTTCACTTCTGCTTGTACTTCTTCTATTTCCAATTCTACTTCTACCTCTTCTCCTCCTTCTGCTGCTACCTCTACTTCTTCTTCTGCTCCTATTTCTACTTCTGTCCCTGCTTCTGCTTACTTGCTAATATCTATTGATTCACAACAATAGATACAACATTAAAGTTGGCCTGACAGGAGATTTCATTATGGTTATTCTTGACTAAATCACACATATTTACATTTGGATTTCCTACAGTAAGAGTAGGAAATATTCTCTTCACACATGAATGTTGAGTTGAGAGATTTGATTTGCTGTGGTCTGAATTCAAACAACGCTGTGTAACGGTATGGTAGGTATGGTAGATCTGGTAGGTCTGGTAGATCTGGTAGATCTGGTAGATCTGGTAGGTATGGTAGATCTGGTAGGTATGGTAGATATAAGAGATACAGGTGGCACTTTATATCTCCAATAGTTTAAAAGGTAAAAATGAATGAAACCTGAAATCTAACGAGCATCCAGTAAATCAACTACTTTAATAGTTTCAGACTATGTGCAGTATATTTCACACAGTCTGAGTTTCTATGTTCTGTTGTCTGCTGATAATAAAGTTTGCTTAAGCTTTTTTTAAGATAAAGCAACCTTCCCCCTTTTTTCTAAACAGACGAATCAATCCTATCCAACAGCAACTGAATTGAAATAAGTAATCGTGTCAGTTACACAACAGGGACGTGGCTATACTCTGCATACCTATGTCCGCCGCTGCAGTTTGCATGCGTGCGACCTCGTCTCATTCACCCTCCGAACTGATGAATGAAGTGTTTATTTACTGCCCCTGACTGCACCGCGACATGGAAAACAAAATCTTCTTGAGGAAGTTCAGCCGGCTCTAGCGTTGCATCGGAGAATCTATTTATAATGAAGCGTATCAATAACCCCCCCCCCCCCCCCCCTTGTCACCACTGTGGTGGTGGTGGGGGGGCTGGGGGGGCTGGGGGGGAGCACGATAGGGGGTAGCTCACTAGTGTTGTTGGCTCCCTAGCGTGCGTGGGACGGAGGAGTGTTTAGACAGTGTTAAAATGGTTTACAAACAGTGCTTTCCACAGTTTTGTCACAACGACCCCCCCCAACCACCGCCGCCACACACACACACACACACGCACACACACCACACACACGCACACACACGCACACACACGCACATCACCACTGTCTGGTTAAGACAGGAAACATCTGGCAAGAGAACGAAAGAGGAGAAAAGATGAGGGAGTAAAGAAAGGGTTGATAGATACATGCCCTTCAAATCCACCATTCTCAGTTGACACGCTCACGTACTTGGTAGAGGTCAAAGGTCAAAGGTCAGACAATTTCTGCCTTCTATTTTCTATCCATTGTAAAGACAAAAACTACAAGATCAAATTTGGACTCGCTTGGGCTGAGCAATACGCTGAGGAAGCCTCGTTGGTCACTAGACCTTGATGGAGAGAAGAGGTTGGTTCTTTGAAGGTGACTGGGTGATGAGGACTAGGCATGAAGGCGGGATCAGGAGTTGATCTGAAAGGATGTTAACAGTGATAGTTGGGAAGGTTTCTGTGCTTGTTTCCCTGCTGTAGCCAGATTTAGTTTCAAGGGTCTAAATTTAAAGGGTTCACCAAAATAGTGCTGAAGCCATTATTGTGTCTTGATTAACCACAATTAATCCGAGTCCGTGTTCTTGTTGAATGTATGAAATCGACACGCAACTTGGCTTTCACCTTCGTACAAAATCGATCATCCCTGGATTTTCCATAACAAACGCTACTAAAATGTGGGTGGGCTTTTCATTTAACCGGGGATCTGTGTGTCGACAGATCCCAGACCAGTCCTAGTCACCCTGGTCCAGCTGTGCTTTAAGAGGCTGCCAGTGGCCACACATGTTTCCTCGGCGGAGAAAGGACTTGCAAAACACAAGCTGCTGCCCCGCACTCAAAGACAGGCACCGCAGCGAGCGGCCGTGAAGGCCTGAACGAAGCGATCCAGAAGAGGGATCACAAATCCTAAATGGCACTGGGACCTCTCAGCTGCATCCTGTTCTAGCGGTTTCCAGACTAGTTCACAAGCTCTCACTCTCAGCTCGTTTTTTTATTGTATCCCCCAAGACCCATTAAAGCAGTGAAGTCACACACGAATCACGTAAGATGGTGGACAAGGCTCACGTTCCTACAATTACACTTTGACTCGAACGCAGCGCGAGCGTCATAACGGTACCACTCAAAGTCTTCGTTCAGTTTTTTTTCCTGTGATTGCGCAAGTGGAGTCGCGATGGTCCGTTCTGCTCGTTTCCTGTTCTGTAGTTCAGATGTGGGACACCTGGGTCGACATCGTCAGTGCCAGTGCCTTTGGGTCTGAGGCTGGATGACGATGTGTTCAGATGCAACAGGAACACAATGTACACAAAAAAGATTTCACTAGTAGGGTCGCTGTTTACGGCACCGACCGGGCTAAAGTTCAGGGAAGGATGCCATACTGTACTTCTGCTATCTGAAGGTGTACATCCAATTGCCCATTACTTTTCCCAGAGTAATTAGCCCTTACACTCAACCTGAGCATGAGTGATTAAAAACATGACTTGTGAATTGATTTTTCTGGATCTCTGACCTTTCCCCCGCTATCCTATCCAGAAATGCTGGGCGACCCTCTGGGCTTCCCCTATCAGGACCCTGACCTCCAGGCGCTCCCGTACAGCCAACAACAGTACAGCCACGTCAACCTCCCCTTCTCCCTCTATGGATCTCCGTCCTCCTCCACCTCGTCGTCCTCCTCCTCCTCCTCCCAACCCTGCCATCCTCCTTACCTCTACAGCCCTCACTGCATGGAGGCCCCTTGCGATCCCAGCCCCGAGCCCCAGTGCGGAGGCCCGGGTCAGGGGGTTGGCCTGGGAGGATTGCCCATGGGGAGGAGGACCCGAGTGGGGCTGGGAGGGAAGACCAGAGTTCAGGACGAGCTGTGCGTTGTGTGTGGGGATAAAGCGTCTGGGTATCACTACAACGCTCTCACCTGTGAAGGATGCAAAGGTAAAGGAAGTACTAAAAGCAGTACTCAGGTCACTGCTTTTGCTGTCGATGCTGTTGTTTATGTTAGTGTTTTTAAAGCACTTTAAAAGGTGCTATACAACTTTTTTCATCCTCCCGTGGTAATTTTCCTGTCTCCCTACATGGATGTTTCAGGTTTCTTTAGGCGGAGTGTGACTAAAAAGGCTGTTTACCGCTGTAAGAGTGGCGGCAGCTGTGAGATGGACATGTACATGAGGAGGAAGTGCCAAGACTGCCGGCTGAGGAAGTGCCGTGCCGTGGGAATGTTGGCCGAATGTGAGGGCAACTACTCCTCTAATGACACCTAATTCAACTACCTGATATCTCATTTCCAATGTAATTTAATGAAAGAAAGATTTATGTCTTTCTTTCTTTCTTTCAATTTGTTCTTGTAACAATTGGAGTTCTGCAAATGGGGTGAGATAATTCTAGTCAATATCTTGAAACGAGGCAGAATAAGTCAGATCTCTCCACTGGTATGAGGAAAAACCAAGTCCATTCGTTTTGGAATCAAGTGAAATTATCTCACTCCATTGGCAGATTTTTGTTCACTTGTTTCAAGAAAAATATGATTTTAAGTAAATGAGATTGATTTGTTACCTAATCTAATCTAAATGAGGGTTCGACTGTTTTGGGAATGATGCGCTAGTGGTTTGTCCCCAGGCTTATTGACAGAGGTGCAGTGCCAGTCCAAAAGACTGAGGAAAGGAGGGAAAGCCAGAGGGCAGGAGGAAGAGGAGAACACAGACAGCAGGAGGGTCAGCTCTACCAGCAGGATACCAGGACAGGTACTGGACCGCAACATTGGTTAGATGGTTGGATGGTTGGATGGCTGGTGGGTTGGGTGGATGATTGCTTGGTTGGGTGAACAGATGTTTAGTTGGTTGGATGGCTGATTAGTTAGTTGGTTGTTTGTTTGGATGGTTGGTTAGACGACTGTTTGGTTGGTTGTTTGGTTGTTTGGATGGTTGGTTGGTTAGATGACTGGTTGGTTGGTTGTTTGGATGGTTGGTTAGATGACTGGTTGGTTGGTTGGTTGGTTGGTTAGATGACTGGTTGGTTGTTTGTTTGGATGGTTGGTTAGACGACTGTTTGGTTGGTTGGTTGGATGGTTGTTTGGATGGTTGGTTGGTTAGATGACTGGTTGGTTGGTTGGTTGGTTGTTTGGATGGTTGGTTAGATGACTGGTTGGTTGGTTGTTTAGTTTGTTGCATGGTTAAACATTATTGTATGAGAGGTGTAAATACCTTTAAAGCTACAATATGCAACCTTTCGCCTTCATGAAGGAAGTATATTGTTAGTCCCGCCCCCTTCCCCTTCAGTTGGTCCAGTTTCCGCCCCAACACTTGTCACTCATCTTGATGAGCTGTATTGAAACAGTGAGGCGTTCACAAACAGCGAACACAACCAATTTACAGCACAGCCAACTCAGCCACTGTTGTTGCTATGACTACCCTGTGTCATGGTTGCCAGCTTCACCTTGATAGCCACAACCCAGCTCACTGCTGGCCACGCCCCTGAAAAGCCAATTTCAGGCAAATGGGGGATTTAGACATGTACACAAAGCGTCACAGACAGATAATCTAGAATATATCCTATTTATTTATTGTTATTTTAATGTGAAAAAAGTTGCACATTGTAGCTTAACATGAGACCTAACATGATCCTGTAATGCTGGTGCTGTAATGCCATTGTGTCTGCACTAGGTTCTGCTTGTCAGCTTATCCCGAGAACAGAAGTACATTGTGGACAGGATGGTGGACGCTCATCGACAGTACAGGGCACAGGACAGCAGCCACTGCAGGGTGGGTCACAGTTCGCTGAAAGAAATTGTACTTCCAAAAGCATGTTTCCTTTTGTCATGTTGCTTTAAGTTGCTGTCTGCATTTGCGTAGGTGTTTGAGTGGCCATGTACAGATGAAGAGGATGGGCTGTCTGATGTAGTGTCGCCACACCTACAGAGGCTGCTGCAGTTTGCCAGGACGGTGCCGGGTAAGAATGTTGTTGACATATTGTAATGTTGCCACAAAAAAGGGCTTGATTCCCTGCAGACTTTGGCAAAATAATCTTACAGCAGACTAGTCAATTGAGCTTTTTTGAGCAATTGCGCAGCATGAGGTGATGGATGTGACCGGTTATAGCAAATCCTCAATGAGTTAAAGAAAGAAAGCCAACGACGAGGTTCTCTTTGCAGGTTTTGACCTCCTGGATTTTTCAGACCAGAGTACTCTCCTGGCCAGCTCTTCACTGGAGGTCATGTTCCTGCTCTCAGCTCAGCAGTTCTCCCACAACCCAACAAGCCCCAGTCCAGGTACTACCCGTAGACTAGGAGGAGGAGACAGTGACATCACTTGGGGGGGGGTGGGTCAGAAAGAAAAGCATTGTCAGTGTTATTATATATTTATTTCAGCCCTGCAGCCTTTCAATGCCTCAACACACCACTGGCTGAGAAACGTCGAGTCCAAGGAAAACATCCACAGTAGCGCCTTGGACAGCTCAGGTGAGTGTACAGACACGTGGGTTGTGAGGCGTTCAAGGTGTTTCACATGTACGTAAGACTAAATGGGGTATTTTCCCCCACATGTGCAGGAAGCGGCGAGGACCTCCTAGGACCGGTGCTCAACTTCTTCCACAGCATGGCGGCGTTAAGGCTGACGGAGGCCGAATACACCCTGCTCACCGCCACAGCGCTGCTCTGCTCAGGTCTCAAGTCTCTTACTTTGTGACTATTTGATCCTAGATGATCCAATCATTTATCAAGTCAACGGGTGCATTCAAACGTTGGTAAATAACGATTATAAACCCATCAGGAGCTCTTAAAGAAGATCTAATGAACACAAAATGACTCCCCTGTAATGATTAACTCAGTCTATTGACTGTTGATAGATTGCTGTCTCATGCAAGGACATTGGATCTATATCAGGGCTGAAACTGCTGTTTTCTTGTCCTGTGGGTGGACTGGTTTCTGAAGGCAGATACTGGCTTCACATTTGACCATTTTCATGCCAAACAGTTCCCAAAAAAAAAAAGTATTCAGTGATTCCAGTAGAATTATGGGGTTTCCCATAGACAACCAGTGTATTATTGATCAATCCTACAATACAGATCTACTCACCCTGCATCATATCAGAGGTGGACGACAGACAATATCTGATTTTTAACCAGCCTCTCTCTGCATCTCTGTCCCAGCAGACCGGGCGTCCCTGCAGGCGGCCGGCTGTGTTGAAAAAATTCAGGAGCTGATCCTGGACCTGCTGTCCAGGGTGTGTGGGACCCATGGCGGAGCGCCCCGTGGGGGACCGCGGCGTTTCGGCCGCCTGCTGGGCAGACTGACGGAGCTGCGAACCCTCCGTCACAACCACCTCCTCCTGGCCAGACAGCAGCCTGGACACTGATGGACAGGGACAGCAGGAGGAGAAAGGCTTCTCCCTCTGCCAAGCAGATCACTATTGTCATGTGAAAACCTTGTAATGCAATTTTGGTGATTATGTTTTAGCATCGAGTGAAGGATTTTGCGGTCTTCTATGGGTCGAGAAAATCTAATCCTACAAACCCTTCCAGAACCCTTATTGGATAAACCCAAAAGTGCATCAGGCTAAAATCAAGGCTGTTTTTCTTGAGAAATTAGGTTTTCACCCAACAGTGAGGAAATCCTGATCCTGACTACACTGGCTATAAAGGGTTTTCTTGAGTCCCTCTTCTCTAATCACTCAGACCAAAAGCTTCCTCCTCGGTTTGACTGGGTTCAGTTTCTCAACACTATGTTAGCACTGCAATTATCCAAGTCCATGAGCTTATAATGGGACTGAAATGCTGCCATGGTTTTGTTAAGGCAGAGGTGATTTTATACTATACAACTAACACACAGGCTTACAGTACTGCTCACTATGTCAAAGACGTTTAAAATAAAATGAAAATGCATTGTGTCTTTTTGGAATTTGTCATTGGGAAAGTGAACTGGGACGAAACCAACAACCTCAGGGTCTTCATGATGAGGAAACCCCTTGAAGGATTTTGAGTTATGACCTGCATTTTGTTCTCTTGAAGCACATTTTAATTTCCTCCAAATATTACTAGAATTGACCTCACTTCCTGTTTCAAAAGTGTGCATGTCTCGTGATTGACAAGGTGGGTCCGACAAGTTAATACAAGGGGGATAAAAGACAATATGGAAAGAAAAGAAAGAACAAAACTGTAGCTAAGGAATCCCAAAAGGTTTTTAATAGAGCATTTATTTCGCCATTTGAGAAAATACTGATTCAAAGTATTTGGCGAGTAGGTAAAATCTGCAGTTTGTACAAGCTTATAAAGGTGTATTTTTCCATTTGAAAACTGGGGCTCCCAGGAACAGTCGACAATAAATAGAATATTCTGGGTGTTCATGGTGGATGATGGGGTTGGTTAGGACTAAAAGCTTGTCAGTAGAAACCAAACACCGGAACCCAATAGCGGTAAAACGTTGGCTGTGTGTTTTTAAAACCATATTCCATTTGTTTTAAATAGCATTTAATTCTCAAAATCATCCAATATAACTTTATTTCTATAGTTCTGTCTTCCATAAATAAATTATTTTTCTCTGTATCAAAAAGAGAATTCAAATATAAAGAACGGGTCATTGAGGTGTGTGATCTGAACGTACACACACACACACACACACACACACACACCGCCCAATGAAATTACATCGAGGACAAGCTAAATACACTCTGCAGCAAGTTGGGGACTCATCTTTTCCCCCTCCACTAATATACACAGCCTCTTGATCCCTCGCGGGGTTTGATTGAAATACGCATTTTAAAACAGCGACATTAAATTAGATTGGTGTGGTAATACACGTACATATGTACACAAAGTGTGCCTTTACAATATACAAGTGTTTTTTTTTGTAAAAGATTAAAATGTAAAAAGCTATTGTATAAAAGATGGCAGTGATCCATTCATATGTCTTCCATGTCTCATATAAATATGTGAAATCTCTTTTCTGACAATTTGATTCCTTGGCAGTAGCATTATACAAAATAGGGGGGGGGGTTGTTTACATTTGAACAGCCACGCAGCTCCAACACATCAAGTGGAGTAAGCACATACCTCAAAAAGACCCTTACCGGGGAATTAATGCTTGTTTTCCACACCAATGTGGGACCTATAGGTAGCTTCTTTCATATCCGGAGCTCCACGTCTACAACAAAAACGACACAAAGGCAAATACCACCGCTCTCTGCCCGACACTAGTGGTTTGGTAATGAAGAACTCTAGTCCAAGACCCCGTACCGCCACAACACGCTCCTATCACACCACAACTGGAATACAGCTTACTCTCTAGTTGCAGCAGGACTCCTCTAGCATCCGCCCACTGCTTTTAAGACCAAGGAGAAATGCATAGCGGCTAAGAGGGTGCGCACGGGGCTGACCGTCGCCCTCTACAGGTAGTTGGAGGCCACGAAGCCGTGGTCGTGGCTGACTCGGCTCTGGTGGATCATGGCCCGGTCGTAGGCCACCTGCACAGACTTGCGGATGCTGGTCTTTCGGCCCTCCATTATTCGCAGCTTGTCGGACGTGTCGTCTACACCCAGGGGTGTCACCTTGTCACGTGGGAGCCACTGCCTGCAGGGAGATGATGATTGATTAAACAAGTGTGAAGACGCCCACTTCGGTCCTTTGCTTTTGACTTCTGTTCATAAATATTTGTTTACATTTTTCCTCTATAACTTATTTATTAGCTAGCTAGCAAAATAAAAAAAAACTTTCTGTCCATCTGAAACTCCTCCCAGTGTTTCCTATACATGGGCTCAACTGTGATGCACCGCCACAATATCAGCACAAACGAAAAGTTGGTCAATGTATAGAAATGTATGTATAGTGTAGAAATTGATCTAAGCATCACGTTATGTGTCTGTTTCACCAGAGACTGATCTCACTCAGCTGTAGCTCGTAAACACTCTGGACCATGAGACTAGTATACTCCTTGTGTGAGACAGACAGACAGACAGACAGACATGACCTGCTAGACACCGTCACATTTCATGTCGATAGGTTTGACCCTCACCATGTCCGCTTGTTGTCGAAGAAGAGCACCAGGTAGAGCCTCTCGCCGGCCTCCTCCTGCCGTTGCTCCCCCAGACGGAGGACATCTTTGGGTGGGACGGGGATGGGGACCCCGTTGTGCAGCAGCCCCTCCTCGGGCATCTCTGGGTCGATGACCTGGAAGAAACACGGTGTCATCGCAACTGGTAGAGGGGTTTTAGGTGGTCATCACAACTCCCCATACAACAGAATAACATACAGATTAACTGTTTGAACCATTTTAAAATACTACACAGGGACAACATTGAAAAGAAAGTGTCACTAAAATTAAACTCAAGGGAAAGAAGAAACATCCCTTCTATTTGTTCCCTAGCAGTGCAGTCTTGGTGATAGTTCTACGGTCACAAGAATACTGCACAGCACTTCAGCCCTGACCCTCATTATTTTGGGTCACCTTTGAGGAACTGAAGCTTATTCTACTGCTGCACTCACTGGAAGCCACTGTGGATAAGAGCGGGAGCTAAACGCCTACAATGTAAAAATGTATTTTGATTAACAGCCATTTGGTTATATCAGATATATCAGACACTTATATCTGCTGGCCCATTTCTCAGTGCTACGTGCCACAGCCACATGCTGACAGCCTGTTACTGCCATGCGATACCCTGCTTGAGTCATACTAAGCAGAAGGAATTACCAGTGCAGGGTAGGAGGGATATCCCCGACACTTGGCCCACACCAGGTCTAGGGGCTCCAGCTCTGTGTCATCCTCAGACGCTTGGCTGCAGTGGCCTGCACGACGACAACACAGGGTCAAACCATCTCAGGAACATGAAGAAAATAAAACACAGCATACTTACATGCAAAACCCCTGCAGGCAAATAAGGTCAAAATTCTGACTTTGCTGAGAACAGATCAGCTTGGTGTTCGACTACAAGTTCAGTGAGTTTACCTACAAAAGGATCAACTCATTACCTGCTTGTAACAGGATATCTGACCAACATGGCTCTGGTCTATCAGCTTCCAGGGCTGGGTGGTAACATGTTGCAGTAATATTACCCCCCAGTAATAAGTAGTGTGATGAATCACCATTTCAATTTCAGTGCAGTTACCAATAATAAGTTCATCATCACTCCGACTAAATATCAGACTGAAGCTGAATTATCCAAAACCTACATCCCACCACCATCTGCTGGTTTGTTCTTGTCATATTTCATCTTTGTCCACTCATTTGATGCGGGGATACATTAAGCTAACTTAGATGACAAATAGCAGACAAGTTTTCTTTGGTGGAAGTATTTACACTACTTCATTACAGATCGTAACATTGGACATCACTGCTATCTGGTTTTCCTGATCATGTACAGGAGAGGTGACAGCCTACTCTTTACCATTACTTTTAAAATGAGTCATTAGTTAATGTTACTTTACTAATATTCCTTCTCAGGATCCATAAAAAAGCCTGTACCGGTGTAATCTGAGTCTCCGTTGACCATCTCCAGGAAGGGAACTTTGGACAGAGCTGGTTTCCCAAGGCTTCGTTTCGGCGGTGAGCTGCTGTAAGTCGACACATTGCAACCGTCAACACGTGACATGACAAAGACAGGTAGGGTGTCGTGAAAATCACTGACAAAACCAGATCCACCGGGGCTTACATTTCTTTGTGGAGGACTGGGCAGGGGCTGAACTCCGAGTCTTTGTGCTTGTTGAACCCGTTGGCCAGTCCTGAAAGGCAAAGAGGTAAGCAGTCTCAATGTAACCGGAACGGTGCGAAAAGAGGACAGCTGGTTAGAACAGAATAGACTGCATCTTTACTGTCCTCCCAAGGCTGGAAAAACACCTTCAGCACAAAGGAAAACAACAACACATCACAGTAACATAATAGATGACACCCAGTACACTACACAGCACTCTCAGATATAGGTGCTGTTATAGTAATGTATCTAGCTTGGTTGAGGTCGACTGTGCGCAAAACACCTCTTTGGCTGTGATCAGGTTGGAGGCTCTAGTAACAGCAACGTTTCCGCTGCTGAATTTTTATTTATTTATTTATTTTTTACTTTTTTGTAAACAAAAAACAAAACATAACAATCCACTCTCTCCCCTTCAAAATGCTGGAGTAAACGGCCTTTTAAACGTGACGCACTTTCATGGAAAAGTTGCTGTCATAAACTCATTTGAAATGCGATTGTGTCCAAACTTTCAGCAACGTCATATAATGGCCGTCAAATGCTCTGTCTTTCTGTAGTTCCTCTCTTTAGGAACTATATTATTTTGCGCTACGGTCGCTTCATATCCAGGTCAATTCACACACTTGTGAGTAAAGCATATAAACGAGAAACTTTGCGCTTACCTAAGTGTAGCTATATGATAATGTCAGCACAACGATTATAACAACAAGCACCGGGTAGATGTCAACAAGCAAGCAATGTTGATCACGGATTCAGGATTCAGGATTATCATTCGCCGAAGGGAAAACAGTTCTGCGACTTCACGTGAATATCGCACAGTAACGTTACAGCAAACGCAATCATTTGTTAGGAATACGCAAGGAAACGCATATCTGTGAAATAAACAACATTTGGAAGATCCATCTTGATACGTTTCGTTTCTAAAAATAGGCTATTATTCCACATGCACCGATTGTTTCTCTTCTCCTGGAGGCGGGCGTTACTATGCGCGAGACGAGTATTCTATATGTCGTGTCTCAAGGGCCACCGTGACGCGCGAAAGGTGTCAATCTCAAAGACAACTTTGATAGATTCCCTCAGAGATATTACATATTCTTTGGATTCCCAGAAAGGATCTACCAGAAACGTCACAAATGTAAGTTATTTTATCATTGAAAATGTCATTACATTTAAGTAAATTAACACTGTTTGATTATATACGACAGTGTGGTGATGCAAGTTGTGGTGTTGCAAAATGTTTGTGCTTTGCGCGCTTCACCTCCGCTGCTACAACTCCATCCTAGGGGAAACACTGAACAGAGTAATAATCTAGTTTAAAAGTTTAACAAACTTGCAAGCTATCCAATTAGCGTTAGCTGCCTAGCCTGAAGAAACAAAGGGGTTGTGGTCTTGCTCTTTAAGAAGATGAGGAGCCCATTCTGAAATGGATGGAGGATGGAGCTAAAGCTAACGTAGCTAAAGAAACTGTAGGAGGCTTACTTCCCTCCAGGTGCTGCTATTTCTTCCTCTGTCTGACATTGGGGAGTGCCTCAAAATACATCGTTTGGCAGAGAGGTGTGCCTGCCACCACAAAACATTGAAAATAACAAAAAGGTTAAAAAAAAAAGCATCCTAGGTGATCACGGCTTTGTAGACCTGTTTCACTGGGTAGCCTGTTCTAAAATGCCGACCTCAGGGGGGAACCTCAAAGTGGGCATGGAGCCTTGTGTCATTAACTCACCACTTTCCAGTGTATGCTTCAGTGTCTTCTCCAGCTCGCTGTCTGAGGCGACGTCTCGACTGGGGCTCCAGCGTTCGGGCGTGGTGAGGGTGGGGGGTCCTGGGGTTTTCAGCGGGGTCTTGGATGGCGTGGAGAAAGGCGTGGAGGACGGAGTGCTGGCGGTGGAGGTGGGTGCTAGAGGGGCACTGCCTGTACTGTCCTCCTGCGTCCCTTTCCCATTCAGCAAAGGATTGTCTCTCTCTCTGAAGAGCTTGGCTCCATTTTTTGCTTTCTTGAACAATACAGAGGTGCGTCGGCCGACTCCCCCGGTGGTGGGCCGCGGAGGGGTGGCGAGCTCCGGCAGGCCGTTAGCCACCGTCGGCCCTTTGCTGTGCAAACCGAGAGGCGGCGATGCTGGCCGCTCCTCTGCTTTAGTGCAATTAATGTTCCCTGTGGCGCTTTCGGAGATCTCGGCCTCTAGTTTGATGCGCTTGCAGGGCCGACTCGGGGACTGGCTCTCCCCGGTGATGGGCCGCAGGGTGGGAGGCTCCAGGGGTGCGTCCCCCTGCCGAGGAGGAGGAGCCGGCCCAGTGGGCTCCAGTGTCGGGGGCGAAGTGGATTTGAGGTCCTCTGTAAAACGAGAGGGTGCACGAAAAATTAACTCAATTTCAATCCGAGGGTTTATTTCAAATGAATGTCCATTTAGTATGTAGTGTGATGTGGTGGTGTAGTTTTCACGTTGGAGAATGACGTCAATTTGTAATGATCTAGCATCAACACAGCGCTCAATGTTATCGTGTTTTATAAAGGAATGGAACAGCTTGTCAAGACGAGTGAATCAATAACGTTGCTCTCACAACTGAACGTACACCGTCAACATGGTAACATGGCATCGGTTTATGACTTTACTGGCACAAAATCACAGGTGTTCCCACTGCCCTCCGCTATGGCAGCAAGAGATCGTTTCGTTTGACTAGACTGGTTTCAGAAGTGGGATGATATGGCATGACTGTACGTGGCCAATGGAGAGTAGTGGTGAGTCCATGACAGTGATGTATAGAAGAGGTGCAGACATAGAGTGCACTTGGAGAGAGGAGTTGTGAGGCAGCCATGGCTAACGAGACTCTGTGGATCCCTACTTACTAGACTGGAGACAGTGGGGTGGTTGGGGTTGGTGCGTGGGGGGGACCCTGGCTCAATTACCTGAGGACAATGTTCTGTTAGCTCATGTTCGCAACTGGTCTCATTGAAAATAGTGGCTTTTAAAGGTACATGCATTGGCAATTTCATACTGTTGAAACACCCGTGCTTTTATCACCCACCTTTATCTGAAGACGACAGGCCGTTGTCTGCCTCAGCGTCTTTCTCCTCGCCTTCCTCCTCGCCGTCGTCGTCGTCCTCCTCCTCGTCTTTGAGGTGTCCGTTGTGGAGGGCGTGCCGGTGGTGCTGGCCCTGCCTGTAGCGGACGTTGTTGATCTCGCGGCGGAGCAGCCGGATGCGTCGGGTCCGGGCGCCGCTGCCTCGCATGGAGGTGACAAAGTCCAGCTTGTCCAGCAGCTCCTTCAGCTGCTCCTCCACCGTCATGTGAAGCCGGTTGTCTGGATCCAGCACACTGTCGACTGGACGGGACGGGCATGGGTTAGTCTAGCAGCGAAGCCGCCCTGAGTCAGATAGCATGCATCAAGTGGGGTTTGACCAATCTGGGTTTTTGAAGTACGAGGCTGATAGATATTTTTGGATGAAAGCTGCTGATACCTGATTTTTCTAGAACTACAGGGATTCTGAATTTTATTCTCGTCAGGGTGAAACAGCATTCAGACCATAGGACACAAAAACTCTCCATTGAAACCCAAGATAATAATAACGCCTCTTCATGTGTACTTCATGTATCTGATCAAAATGTTGCATTACAATCAGTTCTACTAGTGTAGTATTGATCAGTTCTACAATAAATATAGCACCAAATCCATCATAACAGAGGTGGACGACATTGATTGGCTGATATCCGATTTTTAATAAAACACCAAAGTCAGCCCAACATACCTGCAAACCCATTTATCAGTCTAATCCCATTTACAATACTGAGAAAACTGCTAGATTTCTAAAAATAATGCTCTCAAAGTTTCAACCATCAGCTCTTTTTTCAGGTATTTTTCTCCTTATCAAATATCAAAGCATCTAAAAACAGCACAACTTTCCAAATCTGTCTGGAGTTGCAGCTACTTTGAACACCACCACATCTCCAGGGCTGCCGTCTATTCTGTCCCCGTTTAATCTGTAAGAGCATCCAGTGTGACTTACCATCCTCCCATGTGCAGCTGTAAAAGTCTCGTTTCTGGGGTGACTCGGGGAGGTGCATGCCGGTGTCCAGGTCCAGGCCGGTGTTGGTAGCTTGCCGATGGGCGTGGCGGAGGATGGCTCCCCCCAGGTCCCGGAGGCGCAGCGCCGCCCGGTGGAAGACGGTGTCCTTGGCGTTGTAGAGGAGGCAGTTGGCCACCATCAGGTTGAAGTCGGCCTCCAGGTCGGTCAGAGAGTGGTAGGTGTGGGCGTCCAGCTTGGAACGCATAGTAGAAAAGTCCATGGGCTGGCTGACAAACTCCAGGTAGTCCGGCACCTGAGGACAGGACATAACGCCACATGGGTTAGCGAGAGAAACAGAGGCATCAGTGATCCTGCATGTCTTATGTATAGACATTATAGCAGGGCTACTCAACTTTACATAGCTCAAGGGCCACACAGCAAGATACAGCTGTGTCAAAGGGCTGCAACGCAAATCTTTTGGTCATATAAAGCTATTTTGTAGTGTTATTTCAAGCCACATGGATATCAAATGATTAAATGACAATAAGGCTTTATTCATTAAATGTAAAAGTGTTAGATTGCTGTTGCAATAAATCACAAGAATGTTTAATAAAATAAATATAGGCATATTAAATTGAAATCAGGTCTGAGTATATCAAATTACCCCAGATGGATATGTAATTCCAAGTCAATGTGATAGCTATCATGGTGACGTGAACGTTTGCCCGTTTTGGTTCTGCTATTGTTCTCTGGCAAAGAAGGCACATTGGTTTGTTATTTACCTCAACAAAAGCGAATTCTTCCTCCCATGCTTTTTGAAATACCCTGTGTTCATCAGAAATGTTACGTTTTGCCGGTTTTGCCATGACTTGAGAGTAGGCGAGGCTAGACTTCCTGCACAGTTGGGGCTTTCACATGATCCATGCAAAGCGTCGGCGTCAACACCAGGTTGAGCGCGACCCCTTCACGTGGTCAGCGCCAGGAGAATTACATTACATTCATTACTTTCACACTGTCGAGTTTTTAAAATGACAGCATTCAGGAAAGAATAGAGTGGAGTTCAGTTTCGGACTACAGCCCGCATCAGCCGTAGCTAACCAGATCATTTTCTGGCTGCATAAAGTCCTGTACTAAGCTGTCAACCAACCTGGTAGTCCCGTCTGTAAACCAACATCATTCCATGCCAGACTTTTTAGTCAGATCGTGGTTTGATTTAAGCGTCATGTTGTATAACTCGGGATGCTCCGACACACATAAAACAAGTTTCTCCTCCATTGTTTGTTTTTTTATTTCGCGGTTATGATATCAAACTGTGCTGTGATTGGTTTGGCATCGCAGAGATCAGCCTCGCGAACGCATGCGGCCCGCGGGTTGAGTAGCGCGGCATTATAGTATAGTTCATTAGCAATGGCTGCTGCTACGCATCTTTGTATTGGTTGAAGTTGGCTTCAGGCCATGAGTAAAGGGTTGACTTGGGCCAGATTGGTCAGACAGTCGTCCGTTTCGGCCATCTTTGCCTCTCTGCTCTGCTATTGGCCCCCTTCCCTCTCTGTTGTGCTTGTTCTGACCAATCAGATGGGATGCCACCATTGGATGCCAAGAGTGGAGTGCACATGCTGACTGCTTTGAATTACAAAGTGAAAAACCAGTCTGTGTAGAAGTGATCATTTCCTTGTGTTGAGAATTATGGATCAATCCCAAAACCTTTGTACAGTTATTTGATTTTCGACTGACGCAGATCGAGCTGGCTCGCTTTTAAAATGGCACAGACAAATTACTGGAAACACACACTGGATGCCCACAACAACAGCCTGCAGCAGCAAGCCTGCATGTCGGCAAAGATGGGAGCTGACAATAAGATGGAGACTTACCAGCTTCATGAATTTCCACTCTGGCTTTGGTTTTGGTTTTTCCCCCATGTTACATTTACAGAAAAGATTCGATCAGCTGGTTATGATGGCTCATCAGCAAATACAAAGGTTATTTTGATTTTCCCTGTTGGGCCAATGAAAACAGGTGCAAGGAGGACTCTGACCTACTGGTCGATTTCCAAGGTTGAAGTATAGTTCCAATGTTTGTCTTCCTCACAACATCCAGCCAAGCAACATTCACATGAACCACTGACCATCACATGAGTGTAGGTCCTCAGTGTGCTTCCTCTACCAATGTTATTAGAACAGTGCACTGACCTCCTCGATATTGACTGGTTGTGCAAAAATCTCGGCTGTGTCCTTCTCCTGTAGTTGGTCCAGAGTGGAACGAAGCAGCACCAACACTGGGGTCAACTGCATCTCCAGAGCTGCCTGATGGACTTTGACCTGCAGGGGCCGGAGGACAAGAGGGAGGATGAAAAAGATGATAGTATAAGAGAGAACAGGTCTTAAAGCCAGGACCTAGCATCCAAACTACTCAAATCTAAAGCCTACATTGGATTACTCTGTACTCCAAATCCCATGATATCCAAGGTGATCCTCCTAGTATACGCAACTCTTCCTTCTTCCTTACCTGTTCTCGTTTGAGTTTCTCCCTCTTGCGGATGAGCTCCACCAGTAGCCTGGCTCTTTCCAGGTCATGTCGAAGTTTCTGCCAATACCTCAGAGCTTCTCTTGCTGCGGAAACCTTCTCATCCACCTCAGGCTAGAAAGCACATATTAACACGTCATTAGACAAGACCATACTACTAACGCAAACAGAGATGATTTTACTAGCTAATGCAGTTTTTGAAAATATTAATTTTTTTTTTTTTTATCTCTGCTACTCTGCAAACAAGGAGTCCAAAGTAGGTTAGACATATGATGATTATACATGATCTATCAGGCTTTTTTTATATTGGGCTTTTATCAAAAATTGGATATTGGCCAGTCAGTGTCATTCACCTCTGATATGATGGATCTGATGCAGTTTGTTGAATATATTTATTGTATAAGTGATCAATACTACACTGGTTGTCTATGGGAAACCCTTAACCTGAACCGATACTAAGGCAACATTTTGATCCGATTCCACAAAGGTATGCATGAATATGTGTTATGTGCTATTATTATTATTATTGGTAGTAGTAGTAGTGTAGTAGTAGTAGTAGTAGTAGTAGTAGTAGTAGTATCCTGGGTTTCAGTGGAGAGTCTTTTCCACCCTAAGTGAATTCTGCAGCAAACACTGAATACTGGGAATTTCTTAGGCAGGAAAATAGTAAAGAAAGAAAAATATTGAAGATTGGCAGAAAATCAACAACAGCTTTCCAACAATATCTGTATCGACCTTCACAAACCCATATTGGTCGAACCCTAGCCCAAAGACTGCGGTTATGTTTCTGTCCTGACCTGTTCAGTACTCCTTTGGGATTGGACGTTCGAGTGCAAACACCGGATGAGCGGCACGCCGTTCCTCGACTGGCGCTTCAGTAACCAGTAGCTGTGCAGCCGCTGCATGAACTGGTTTTTCTTCTGAAAGAGGATTCCTTTGCAGATGATATTCAGCCTGTACAGCAGAGAGGGATGCAGGTTGGTCTCGTCATCTACAGACTGACTGACTGACATCAATTCAAGCAGCTGCACTGAAAAAAATGTGTTGTCTTGTAAGAGTAGACTTTCTTAAGTAGCAGCTCCATGCTTTCAAATCTTAAAAATCGAGGTAAGTCTGCACAGCATTCTTGCTCCATCACAAAAAAAAAAAGATAGAGACAAACATTGTTTTTACTGAGTTGGTCGAGGTGTGTCAAAGATTTGACGAATACCAACCTTTCAACCATAGGTACAATAAAAACATTTTTGGTGGAGCAATAATATTGTTATAATTATAAGTTTTACCTCTTAATCCTTCTATACATACAGATTCTACCGTCACTTTATATTGTATATACACTGATACTATCTAGCCACTTATATTTACTGGGGCACTTTATCTTGTCACTTTCATTCTATTTTTATTTGTTACTTTAGTTATTTTTATTCTTATGTTGCTGAGAGTACAGTCGAAGTCTGAGGATGTCATTAATAACAGTAATAACTTTCATTTTTAGAGCGCCTTTCAAGGTACCCAAGGCACTTAACAATAGAAGAGAGAAGAACTAGATAAGAACTAGATAAGGTGAAAAACAAAGAAAAAACAACCAGGCTAACAAGTAGGAAGACAATACAAACGAATGCCAGCAACCAATACTGTGTGTACTGTTACCGTGTGTTTGATAAATAAACTTTGAACTTCAGCTCCAGTGAAAGAGGTGTATGTGGATCACTTCAGTAAGAAAGCACACCATACCTGTGTGGTGGTATCTGTGGCACTGTCACAAGTGGTGAAGCGGTGCGTCGTGCTACTGGCTCTGTGCTCTTCTTATTTTTCCTTTTACCCTGCTTGGCATTCCTGCCTCGCTTTGGCGTTGCCGGACCCTCAGTGTAGGCGCTTTGTCCTCTACTAGCCCTCCCCCTCCCGCCCACCACTCTCCCTCCACTCTCCTCCTCGTCTGAAGCAGTCTCTTGGCCCGGCGGAGAATGCACCTCGCAGAATGCCGTCTTCTTAACAGAGAACGTAGTCCCGTTTACGTTTGTCTCCCGCACAGGGTCGATCTTCATGAAAAGGCCGGCGCGCTGGGCACAGGTGACGTGGAAGGCTGTGTAACAGTTTGCCTTGTGGCACTGGATGGATGCACCGCGACCCTTCTGCTTGCACAGGTAGCAGGTCAGCTTCCAGCGGGCGGTGGGGATGTTACTCACCCCTTCCACGGGCTCCAGAAACACTGTGTTGGCAAAGCAGACCTCGGGGATCCAGATAGCACAGACCACGTGCGCCCAGCGCCCGTCACTTGTCTGCTTGAAGGCGCCGCCGCGGTTTGGACAGAGCACACAATCGACGGGTTTCTGAGGAGACTGGAGGCAGCAGCGGCACAGCCACTGGCCCTCGGGGATGTAGGGAACCCCATAACACTCCTGGTGCACGGCCAGGTTGCAGGAGTCGCAGAACAGGATGACGTTGCTGTTGAGGCACTCGTCATCCAGGCACACGCAGCAGAAGGCATCGTCGTCAATTGCGCTCTGGGAGGGCGCCCTGCTGCGGGCCTCCCGGTACGCCTCCTCTTCCAGCCGGTCCACCAGCAGCTCAAAGGTATCTGCAGAGACCGCCGAGTGACCTTCTGACGTCCGGCCGGCGTTGACCATCTCTAACCAGGCGGCGTCCTCTTCGTCCATGTCATATTCCGCCTCGGCTTCCTGATCCTCTGCCGAGCGTTCAATGTAACGGTAATAGGCTGTCGGGAGAGGAGGTGCCTCCACCAGCTTGAAAGTCTCTAGCACACGAAACCTAGGTTCAGGGAGGGTCATGTGGTGATGGTGTGATGAGTTTAACTTGTTGGGTGTTTGTGAATGAGAGTTGGGGCAGTGGTTCTGGGAGGATGGAGGCGATCTGACAGATGAATATTTGGAGTCTTTCCTACGGCCTCGGGGTGTGGTGGGCTTGCGTACAGGGTGGGCGCTGCTGGCGGGTGGGGATGGCCGTTCGCTGTTCTCCTTGTTGCTGTTGCACTCAGCAATGTCCTGGGCCATCATCTCATCTTCAGTAATGACTGCCAAGGGGTCCACGATGGAGATACGGTGGAGCCTGCCATCCAGGTCCACCTCCACCACCTTCTGGGCCTGGGCATAGGTCAGGGTCTCTCTGCTAGGTGATGCTTTGAGGCTGTAGGGGGAAGGGGAACGCTGACGGGCACCCCCACGCCTGCCGACCGGCCCATCAGACTTCCTGCCACCAGTTCCACCTCCCCCGGCCAGCTGGCCTCTTCGGCGTGGCTTCCTCATGGGCCTCCGACCACACTCTCCCTCCTGCTGGTTAAAAGGGGTCGGATAAAATGTAATTGTTGTGTGAGACTACTATGATACACGCTTACAGTACACTTTCCCATTGCCACTGCTTTACCATAATTTTGCTGAAATTATTTGCTTTTGTTATCTTCAGTACTCACAATTTGTCTTATTCTTATCTAGATCTTATTCTCTGCTGCTTCGACTGCCTATTTTCCCTATTGGGATCATTTAAGTTTCATCTTATTTAGATCCATTAACAATTTTAAGTCTGATATATCAGAAAAATAAAGTAAATACTCAAGGGAAGTTTACACTGTCAACTAATGCCTCAATAAAGATGTTGCTTATGCATCGATGCTATGGCGGTGGGGCAATGAAATGAAAGGGTAATTGTAATGAGCCTAAACTAAGGCCATCACTGTGGCAAAGTCAGGGAATTCCCAATACAATGGAAATTACAGTAGTAGCCTGTCAACAACCTGTCAACTCATTCAGAAAGCACTGTATCAAATCTATGTGGTGTGTGGGTTAGATTGTTCTGCTCAGTGCTATGGGGCAGGGTTATGGTCGTGGTATCTGTAGTGTAAACATGCCTCCACACACTTCCACACCAGAAACTGACTCACAACAAATACCTACAAACATCATAAGCCAGCGTGATGACAGTTGGCCTACTGTCAAATTGGGGATTAATGTCCACAGCCAAAATATACCCGACCAGTAAAGAAAAAATGATCAGTGGATTATTCAGGACTATATCCCATAAAACTGTTGGCAACTACTATCAAGCCTGGCCACAACACGACGGGTTCATCCAATCACCTTTCAGGGAATTTTGATCGCTCCAACTAGGAGCCAATCGTTCTCAAGAATACCACCGCCTCTACAGATCAGTGTCCCTATTTTGAGAGTAAAATGTCAGCCATGTTTAGTTTTCAAACATTGTTAAAAGCTCCTCTATTGTTTAAATCATGACTGTAGCTTTATATGCTGTGAAGCAACTGTTCCCCCTGTATGCTCAGGATGAGAAACGAACGATGTTTCGATAGTGTACTCATAAAAGTATAGAGACACGTACCGATACTAGCTAGCCTTGCTAACTTTGCAGCTGGGTAACGTTAGCAAGCTATCATGCTTTGGCGTTGACAAGGCGACAGAGCACTTCTAATCATCGAAAGCTTAAATTCAGTTAAAAGTCATGAACTATTCTGTTCTTCCTAAGTAGGACACAGCACACAGAAACTGTCTTACCTATTGTGGCAAGTGGACGACACGGGTACGTCGACAGCCGGTCTAAATCCGCTTTCACAGTAATGGTTGCCTAGCCAGTAGCCTCACTAGCAATACTCCCAAAGCTAGCAGCTACCCGTAGCCAGCTGTACTCCTTGGCCGTTAAAGCCGGTATATTGCACTGTTTTAAAGCGCTTCCGTTTCTCCTCAGTACGGCGTTTGGGAAACAGCCTATCACCCAAAAGGCTTACTCAGAACATGAGTGTTACATTCGCCCAAACTCAGTCTAAAACAGCTTGTTGACGACCCAGGTTTGTGGAAATGATGAATGCTAGCCTTGGCTAGCTGGCTAGCTAGTCGGAGTCCTGAATGTGCGCTAGCGTTTCAAGTTGACCAGACCAAGCCGGAGAGTAAAACATACATCTTCCGGACACATCTTCCAAAATAAAAGCATTATTGGCGATTGTTGTGATTCAGTGTTTTTTTTGAGTAATACAAAGAACCAAATAGAAAAAATAATTGTGTTTCACGAGGGATCTGTAGTAAATAAAATTACAATTTGCTGTTTTTTCTTCACAAATGATCTTTTCACAGCATATGTTCATAGCCGTACAGGCCTATACAAGATGCTATATAGGGCTGCCAAAAGTGCACAAAGAAACTAACCCATACAGTCTATTTAATGTGTTGAAACTGATGCTATATTCTTGTGGAGATCGTATTCCTTCTCTCTTTATTCTATGCTTCCCTACTGTATCCTATCACTATTGTCTGCTGCAGCAACCCCATTTACCCAAGGGGATGAAAGTTTAATTCTCTAATATTATATTACAAAATATATATCAGAAGACTATCAGAACACACAAGAAGACACACACTCAGTATCAGCTTATAATTGCTCCTAATTACTCCACAAGGACTCTTCAGGAAACGCTATGAATACAACGTAGTTCTTTTTAAATCTGTTTTAGAGCTAGGGTTTCACACAATAGTTCATAAGTATGTTGATACAATTTCTGTCATTTAGTACCACCAATGTTTACGCTTTTATTTTGAAGGAAAAACTGCTTAACTTCCGGTATAATCCTGATTAACTCTGGCTGGCTTGATAGGAGCGGACAAACCCCGCCCACTTGACTTCCCCAGGCCATCATTTTCGCGCGCAGGCTACAGAACAGAGGGGAATGAACTGTTACAGATCATCACAACATAGCAGGTCTATATAACATATACATATATTAATGTATCACAAGTCCACGCGACTATAAATGTATAGTTTTTATCCAGTACATGTATTAACAAACATCACTATTGTACACATTACTGTATATATACAGATTCTGTTTCTCTGGTGTGATAATTCTGGGGGTCATAGTGATTTACTTGAACCACCTGTCACCCCATGTACACGGACACACACACACACATGCATAAGTTGAATTGTTTATTTATTATCACAATGAAAAACGCATATGCACACACTCTCACTCATTCACTCTGAGAAAACGCAACAGGCTAATATATTTTAAGGTATTGTGTGTGTGTGTGTGTGTCAATATCAGCCTCCCGGGCAGTGACCAGTCCAATCCAGGACCCCAGCCCAAATAAATGACAAAACAGTGGAATTGAATAGAACGGTAACCATTCAACACTGCACATCATGCATCAGCCCCGAAAAATACCCACCCAGTCAAGTAAGTTCTGCAAATGCCACTTGAAGTACAGGGTGTAACATTGTGTGCAAGGGTGAAATAAAAGTACTCATGGTGACAAGCGGAGACAGCAGTATGAGGATTCATTGCGTACACCATCTTAACACATCTTACATTGCCAGGGACACATGCTCCAACTGGGATAGGTTCCAGGGCAAGTACCCCACATGGCCAGTTGGTAATCCATACATGCCCTCTAACCAGGCGTGAGGGCTTCTATCATTTTCAATGTGCAGAGACAAAACTCAGATTTTGACCTTTGTAATAAAAGAAAAAAGGTTTTATCAGTTGGCTGTACAGTAAAGCGGTGGTTCTCAATCCTGGTCCTCACGGTTCCAGTCAAGCCATCTAATAATAGGAACTGATTTGGACGCCAGGTAAATGCAGTCAACTACTTGGTTAGGATAGAAAACCAGCAGTACTCTGGACCCCCGAGGACCAGGATTGAGAACCACTGGATTAGACCAGGCATTCAACAAAAAAATGGTGGATTTTTTTGTGGATCGCACTACACAAAGTAAAATTCCTCTGGATGGTTAACCAGCATCATTTACTATTTATTGCAAAAACAGAGCTCCACAAAGTATACCTCGTCTTACCCTTACATGGAAAAGTACAGCCATGCAGTAAGACTTCCATTAAGTCCTGTGACATTTGGTCACCATAAAACTTTGCAAACATTTTATTGACAGGGAACGCAGGCGGATGAGCAGCGATCTACATTTAAGAAATGAAACCACGACACCACGACGTGACCGTTTTTGAAATAAGACCTGAAACTGATCCAAACATATCCAACACAAAAACAAAAAAAAAGTCTGAATCCATGGATAGAAAATGCAAGGGCACCGTTGGTCGTATACTATGTTGGTTGGGGGGGGGGGGGGGGCGTCGGTGGTTACGTGACATTTACGGGGTCACTGAGACATGGTCAGTGTGTTTTTCCTCTTGGAGTCTCGCCGTGGGAATGGCACGAAGCTTTTCACCTCTCTGAAACATAACCCTGGAGGAGGAAGGGTGGAATAATACATCCATAACTGCAATTATTATTTGAACAGAAAGTAATTAAACATCAATAAAACATTAACTTTGAGACAATCTATCTATCTATCTATCTATTTATCTGTCTCTCATATTTACTAATCCAGATTTCAGTAAAAAATCTGTAAATTAACCACTGCAGGTAACTAAGTAATAACTTTAAGTAATCTGTACTCTTTCCCCTTTACTTCCCACTCTTAAAGTCTTTTGTCTTTTCTAGTTTCTATTTGCTGTATCCTAACAGCCCAGTTTCCTCACGGGCGTCATTCGTTTCATCTCTTCATTTTTGCTGATTTTTCATTTTTTCCGACTTACGCTTCCACTCCTCCAGGGTCAAGGTGGCGTTGTCGTGGCTGTCGTCGTACGGCTGGGGTTCCGGCGCCTCGTCCGGGTCCTTCAGGCGGTCAAAGTACGGGTGCTCCAGAGCCAGTTCAGCCGTGGGCCTCTCATCTCCGTCCAGAACCAGCATCTTCTCCAGCAGGTCGATAGCTGCGACGGGACGGGGGTACGTAACACAGAATAACACGAGTTCAAAACCCCTCAAATGAAAGAAATCACAATATCATACAAGCCTGGATGTATAAAACCATTTCCATCCTCACATGAACTCTAGTATGAGCGCTACTACTTGTATCCCCAAATAATAACCACCTGCTTTTCACTGACATGATTACAGGAAGCAGTGTGCATTAATGTAAATCTCATTTCCTGAATACGACAGTGACCTACAGAACTAGCGTCTCCTGTCAGTGATGTTTAACAACACATATGTTTAAAGCTCCTCCCACCTTATCAGGCTGAAGCCCAACGTGGGGATGCATTCCCTGTCAGAGACTTTTTCAATTCCCTGCTTTGGCTTACTTAATGAAATGTAACATGTTTGGATATTTTGCAATGAATTAGTGGGAAATCTTCTCCAACCACAGGAAGTGACTAATCAACCTCACCACCTTCAACCCCCCGTTCAACCGTTCAAACATTCTCAGGGCCGCTCATGGTAGAGGTAATGTGAGTGGGCGAAAGTGAAGTGAATGACAGCATGAGACTCTCAGGGTTGTGGGTTCGATCCACACAGTGTCAACTATCACTTTTCTAAGTCACTTTGGATAAAAGCGTCTGCTAAATGACTGTACTGTAATAAAGTTCTCCCCTACTTGACCCTGCATACTGTTTGGATTTGGAATAAAGTCTCTATCTAGTTTCATAGTTATGGCTAAAGAATGATGCGTCTAATGGCACAAATCCAGATAACCACCAAAACCTAAAACTCCTTGGCAGAGGTAATAAGGAGCTGTGGCCCAACCGATCTCTGCTTCCCACTCCTGTTGAACTCACCATGAGCACTGGCTCTGGGAAACAAAGTTGAGAAGTCCTTTCTGGGAAAGCGTGGGAGTGACTTGATATAACTCCTGGCCTGTTTTCAGAGACAAAAGATTAAACAAATCCTGATAAGATTACAGTGCAAACCAAGACAAGAGCTTTATTACATTACACTTCAATTGATCAAAAAAGAGGATTTATCAAAATACACTCAACATTGTGTTAGCATGGAGCCTAGTATCACTCAACACAGTGTATGCTAAAGTGTTAGCATGGAGCCTACTATCACTCAACACAGTGTATGCATGGCACCTACTATCACTCAACATAGTGTATGCTAAAGTGTTAGGAGCTTACTATCACTCAACACAGTGTATGCAAGTGTTAGCATGGAGCCTACTATCATGCAACACAGTGTATGCTAAAGTGTTAGCATGGAGCCTACTATCACTCAACACAGTGTATGCATGGAGCCTACTATCACTCAACATAGTGTATGCTAAAGTGTTAGGAGCTTACTATCACTCAACACAGTGTATGCAAAAGTGTTAGCATGGAGCCTACTATCATGCAACACAGTGTATGCTAAAGTGTTAGTATGGAGCTTACTATCACTCAACACAGTGTATGCTAAAGTGTTAGCATGGAGCCTACTATCACTCAACACAGTGTATGCATGGAGCCTACTATCACTCAACATAGTGTATGCTAAAGTATTAGCATGGAGCCAACTATCATTCAACAGTATGCTAAAGTGTTAGGCGCTTACTATCACTCAACAGTGTATGCTAAAGTATTAGCATGGAGCCAACTATCATTCAACAGTGTATGCTAAAGTGTTAGCATGGAGCCTACTATCATGCAACACAGTGTATGCTAAAGTGTTAGCATGGAGCTTACTATCACTCAACACAGTGTATGCTAAAGTGTTAGCATGGAGCCTACTATCACTCAACATTGTGTTTGCATCCATTTTGTCTGAACATGGAAGAAGAATATTTTGGGACATCCAGCAGTGAAATAATGTAGGATATTGGCCGAGGTATCAGTGTGCCGCCATTGGCCTTTTATTAAAGATCAGATATCTGCCTACTGTCCGTTTTTGGTATGAAAATGGCGAGACTTGAATATCAGCACAGAATATTGTTGGCAGCATCAACCCAAAAACATCGGTTTTGGCCTTCAAAAACTCAAACAGGTTGAACCCTAGTTTCCTGAGTCGTCCTACCTCCGGACTATCCAGCTTCTGTACGAATTCTGGTCCAGGTACTCCAGTCACTTTCATGATCTGAGTCAGCTGGTCCATGTCTGATAGTGAAGGGGTTACAATCAAGGATAGTTCAACTCGATCTATGGTTATAGGTACACATCACGTGTTCCTACACGTGTACCTAAGGCATCACTAGGCAACTGGGGAAGACGAGAGAGAGAGAGAGAGAGAGAGAGAGAGAGAGAGAGAGAGAGAGGAGAGAGAGAGAGAGAGAGAGAGAGAGAGAGAGAGAGAGAGAGAGAGAGAATGGAGACATTATGGGGATGGAGCAGTACTTCCACTGAAGCCTCACAACACCGGGGTTTTATTCGGTCAAGAGCAAAACTAGAAAAGCCATTCCAACCTTTTACTGTCTTTAATTGGTCTTGGCTACCCTTGGCTTCTAGTTAGGACTCCAGCTAAAGGACCAAGCAGATGAAAGGATACAGTCTTTCCCTTTGAATAGGGTTTTTCCGTTGATCATTTCTGCCATGATACAGCCTACAGACCAGATATCCACTAGAACAAACACCAAAGGAAAGACAAAGTCAATGAGAATTCACATCGTTAAGGGTGTACTGAGTTTTGCTCAATGGATTTGGAACGAATTTATATGCCAGAGAAAACTCACTAATCCTGAGAGACCAGAAGGATCTATTGAGGTGAATATGTAGTGAGTAATACGATCCCATGCAGGGTGTAACCTTGCCAGGGTTGCTTTCTGTGCTACATCCCATTCTGCAGACGTTTACAAATAGAAATAACATTATCTCCTCAGGCAACATTAGAATTCCTCTGAAAACCAATTCCATGGCAACGACAGCTCAGCTCTGTAATGCTGCGGTAAGACCTATCGGTTTCTACTTTTCACAGATTAAGGGGGGTAAAAAAGCTTTATTGCCAGACATTTTGAAACTACACGATGGATTTCAAAAGGCTCTCATCTTCCTCGGATGATGAAACATTCGCTGCACGCATGAAGCGTCATTCAAACTGAAAGAAAATCGCTGAAAACTATGATCGTCTTGCCGGTCTGGGTGTAGTGCATCCAGTTCAGAATGACCTCGGGCGCCCGGTACCAACGGGTCACCACGTAGCCCGTCATCTCAGAGTCGGCACTGCGAGCCAGCCCGAAGTCCAGGATCTGCATCAACGGAACAAAAGAGTCGGTTGTAACCCGGATGGAAGTGAATACATTTCAAGTTGCATGGAGACGTTTGGCGTGCATCGTGGTCGGCCATCTGCAGGCCCGGTCATGTGCATGTGATGCATGTCATGTATACTGTAACCTCAGTGTGACATGCTGCATATAGACTGATACCTTTCATGGTTTCACTATTTAATACAGAGAATATTGATATTATTAGATTTATTATTACTTATATACATACTTACTGTATATATAGCACATATTTTGTATTTATCCATATTTTAGTAAGACATTGTGTGTAGTAACAGCTATAAGCAATCCATACTCTTTCCCATACTTCTCATTCTTACAGTAAAAAACATATAATTGCTTATATCGTGTTTTAATTGGTTTTATTGCTTATACTCTATTTTTCTTTATTCCCTGCTGGGTCCTAAAAACAACTGCTGCAACAACCCGGCATCCCCACCGGGATCAATCAAAGTTTTCAACAAATTTTAGAGGCACAAACCTTCAACTCGCAGTCTTGGTTCACCGCCAGGTTTCCAGGCTTGAGGTCCTGCAACAGAGAAGTTGATGAGTCGATGATCGTACGGTGTATTGTGGTTAACAGCATACGGTTCGCTTCAATACGTGGAGTCCCTGTAGTGTAAAACGGTTCGGTTGTTTTTCTCAACACTTTAATACTCATTCAGCGGTGTGACTCAACGGTAGGGTTGGCACTGCGGCGATGCTGCTGTCGCTCACCGAACACCTGTGTGAGCGGTGTGAGACGGGTGGCGGGTGATGACGTCACCTGCTCTGCTTCAGTAGTCACCGCTCTGATAGCAGGGTGTCACACTCTTAACATGTCTGCTTTTTAACAGAGGATTGAAGGGCAGGGCCACTTCTTCAACAGTTCACACACACACACACACACACACACACACACACACACACACATTACCTAACCACTGATAACCGCCAGACACTAGTAATTAAATATGAACATTTCTTTCAAGTTCATGATTGCAGCTGAACGAGGCACCTTAGTATGTTGTCGGCTCTAAATGGCATTGAGAGGGCAACTCAACGGCACGTTATACCAAAGGATACCAAAGGATACCAAAGGATACCAAAGGGACGAGAGAGGAAAAAGATCAAGAGATCAAAAGGTCCTGTGGTTACAGACGTGACCACAACTTAATTTGGGCAAATAGGGTGGATCTACAGCATCTCAATTACAGTTTTTTACCATTGATTACACACTTAAAATTAAAAAGAACACAGTTAGTGAAACCTGACACTCAGGGAGCAAAACCTCAGCCCAAACTGATGCAGGGTCTGTGCAAGGATGGAGTCGCCATTCAAGAAGAGTCTTCCCTCGCTGTCTTGCGAGAGAGGACACAGCCTGTGATGTGGACGAGGTACTATGGCCAGATCCAGCTAGGTGAGGAGATGATGCTCAGGGTTTTTAATTCAGGATTTCTTTTTTGTCTCCACAAATGTTTTTGCTGTGTTTATGAACTATATTCTATTTACAATATGTTCTGTTCTGATTTTCAGTGCAAAATGCAACCTTTGGAAATGCATGGATGTATTGACTGATTTTACAATGTGGAGAGAAATAAATATTTTCATCAGTGTGCAGTACTGGTGTTGTGTGTTGTGTTCATGTACTTTACTCTAAAAAAACCAAACCCAGACTATATCATGTTAAAAGTGTTTTAGATGGAGCACAGGAGTGTGTAACTGGTTCAAACAGAATCAGATCGTATGAACCATGTAGTTTTCAATGAAATGTTTCATTTGGCAAAAGATCTGAGGTGTTCTGATACTTGTGTGTGTTTGGTTGTGTGACTTGTGTGTCGTGTTTTGACAAAATGAGCCCTGCTCCTATTAGGGTTTGACCAATATGACTACTTCTACTACTTCTAATTTAGTTTCATGCAAAAGTGGTAGAATCCGATCAAAATGTCGCATTAAAATCAGTTCAGGTTGGGTTAGTGCAGTATTGATCAATTCTACCATGTAATCAAACTGCATCGTATTCCCTCATATCGGAGGGGGGCGACACTGACTGGCTGGTTTCAAATAAAACGCCTGATATATCGTCAGGCTGACACATCAGTCTGCCGCTACTTCCTCTAACTCATGCATACGCCCACCTGCGTTTGGCACCGCTGGGAAGGGGCGGGGCCTAACATCTCTAGACACGCAGTCATGCATCAAAGAGGAGTCAACCCATCATACCTGTTAGGGCAGGATTGATAATGACTCAATGCCAATGGTGGATTAAAATAACATTCACATGCTCCTTGTTACAAACCCTTTTTCTTCACGCTGCCCTGCAAAGTAAATCCAGTAAATTCTATTGCGGGACAACAAATGAACCCAAAGTGAAGCTGATTGTCTTTCCCACTCCCCCCTACTCACCCTGTGGATGATGCCAGACTTGTGAATGTACTGCAGAGAAGAAGAAAAGACAGAAACAGTCATGCTGCGTTCACGCTCAACAGACCAAACAGTGGTGGTAACACTTTAGAGGCATCATAAATGAACCGTAACCATATCATAAACAGTGGTAAATGAAAAGGAGGGTAAACTAAGGCCTCCAGTTGGTGATAGAAACTAAAATCAATTACATTTTCAGAAAAGCGTTCATTTATTCTTTTTTCCCTTAACGTTTTATATATTTGATAGTAAAATGCGTTATCGGGGCATCCTGGTGGCTCAGTGGTCTAACCATGACGTCCTGGGTTCGATCTTTCACCTGATCTTTCCTGTCTCTCTCTACTGTCAAATAAATGCAAAAAAATCTTACAGAAATGATCTCTAAAATGGGTTATCAATCTGGTGCGACTGTTATCAGATTCCCTCGGAACTCAAACAGGTTTGTACGGTGTGTATTACATCAGGCGTTCCTCTGAAGGTAAACTGCTGCCGTCTGACTATTTCCCTGACCCGGCTCACCCTGATTCCGCAGAGCATCTGGTAGACCAGGAACTGGACTTTGTCTTCCGACAGATGCCCTCGCACCTTCGACAGGTCGGTGAACATGTAAGGCATCACTAGGCAACTGGGGAAGACGAGAGAGAGCGAGAGAGAGAGAGAGAGAGAGAGAGAGAGAGAGAGAGAGAGAGAGAATGGGAACGTTATGGAGATGGAGAGTGAGAGCGCTACTTCCACCGAAGCCTCATCAACGTCAGGTTTGAAGTGGGCTGTCACTACACCGGGGGTTTTATTCGGTCAAGAGCAAAACCAGACTGTTCCCGGCCTCAGGAAGTACTCCCACTGATATTCTGCACACAGGCGCTTCATGCGGTAACCCATGGCTTTTCATGCTTTCAGGCGATTCTAGGTAAGTGGTGGCCTGCGTACGGTTATGCAACCCTGTTTATATAACCCTCAAAATACACTCATACTCTTTGCTGTGTCCAAGTTTCGTCTAATCTCTTACCAGGACGGAGAACTTGAATTGATCTATTTTTTCTTTTTGCCAGGGGCCACTGTGTAACGTGGAGATCAATGACAGCCTTTTCATTCGCCACGTAGCCGTCTTGTTTTGGTGTGAAATCCGCGTTACAAGCATATCAACCTATCAACTAACGTTCAAGACTTCCCCAGACTTTTCCAGACCTCTGCAGGAACCCTGTACCTGATCTAGAATCAGGTTGGGATTACTTTAACTATTATGGTGGATTTTGAAAGAAGCATGTTTTTCGGATCACGGTCGGTAGCGGCAACCTAACATGTCAACACACAGCTACACAGTTATCTCCTGTGTGAAAAGGTAGGTAGGTAGGTAGGTCGGTAATATGAGCCACATAGAAATGTTCCTCTCCGGGGGGGAAATCGATACCTGCTCCCACTGGGCCTGCAGTCCTGGAGGTATTGCTGCAGGTCAGTGCCAACAGAACAACACTGAGCACATCGTCAGAGGCGTTCTCCGCCCCTGTCATGGCGGTAAGTACTCACAAGTCCTGGAAGTCGTCGAAGCTCGAGGCTGGCGTGAAAACATCAAGAAGTCCTATCACCTAGTGGGAATGAAAGAGGAAGGTGACTAACAAGAGGCATGGGTATTCCTGTCATTTTATAATCTCGGAAATGTACAATGATTGTGTTATTACAGGCAGGAGGTGTGTAATCATGAAGCCGTAGATCTCAGAGCTCTGATGGAGGAATGCTGTGGAGAGAATCAGCCTCTATGTGCGGCGGGTCTGAACTACTCACATTTTCGTGCTTCATGTGTTTGAGCAGTCGGAGCTCCCGGTAGGCCCTCTTGGCAAAGATCTCCGACTGGAAGGGCCTGTGGAGCTTCTTGATGGCCACCTTCTCTTTAGTCTTCTCATTTATTGCTGAACTGAGACAAATATGAGAACAGATAGTAAATATATATACTGGGGTGTATTCTGTTTTCATCGCAATTACTGAAAAATAAATCAAAGAAATTCGGAGACCCGTCTATTGCATAGTCACAAATCAAGTGGATGTACACTGAACAAACTGAAAATTACATCAGCATCATTTAAGATGGCGGTTCCCAAAGTGGGGTTGGGGACGCTCGGGGGTCCTGGAGGGGATTGCAGGGGGTCCGCAGCAAAAAACGGGTAGTTTAAAGCTGCACAAGGCAAGATTTTAACGTGAAAATCCACCCGTCTAAGTGGGGCTGCAAAAAAGTCCAGTATTGGGTATGGACACTGGCAGGGGGACAGAACGGTATAGGTTCGGTAACCCCTCATGGCAGGCAACACGTCTGTAGTGATCCGCGGGGTACCAAGGAGGAGGAGGAGCAGCTTGCCAGGCTATTTGGAGCTGCATCCACCAACACAGATTACACACACCACCTGGGCACAGTATTGTGGACAGTGTTGATTCACTACGGCAGGCTGGTGCAGTCAATTCTACATGCTGCATTCGGGTCCACGTCGGTTGAACCTACACCCGCAGCATCTCACACATACAGCCCCGCGCCATCTCACACGCAGGGCTGAAACCATGTTGTTATTTTGCCTCTTTCCCTTCATTTTCCGCACGAGATGGTGTAAAACAGAGGTATGAAATTTGGCAAAATAATAGATAACGGTGGTCACTGCCATTATGGATTTTCCACCGTTTTGATTTTAGTTTTTTTCCCCTAAGGCTTTCTCAATTTTTGCCTTATCAACACCAAACTCCCAGCATAGCATTAGTGAACCTACGTGCATACATGATCTATAAACCAGCTCAATCAGATAAACAACATGGCAGCTATAAGCCGGTGAAGTTGAGATAGGGTGTGGCCTATATGTGGTAGAAGAATGTGGTATATATATGTTCAGCATTGGCATTCCATCCCATAGGGGGCGCTGCAATTTCCAATTTTTTTTTATCTCATAATCAATCAACACGCATGGCTGAATCATATTCCTCAACCTAATATTAAAGTTTGGTTTTACAGATTTACAGATTTACAGCACCACCAGGATGTAGCAGAATCTGATCTGGCTAACTTTCTAGTCCTACTTTGAGAAATAACCCAAATGTCAACTGGACAAACAACATGGTAAACAAAGTAAACAAAGCTGAAAATGGGCGTGTCCAATCTATGACTTTGCTTAAACAAATTTCACGAAATTTGATATAGTTCAATACAAACAATGGTATGGGAGTGCCAATAGTTGGGAATAGTTAACTGTTCCCATACAGCACCCTTATATCTAACATTGCATTCATGGCTAGAACACCCCCCACCCATCCCCACCCACCCCCACCCCTCCCCACCCCTCCCCACCCTGCTGCCAGCGGCTAGAATATCTATAGAATATGCATTTGTATAAAATAAATGAACATATAAGGCCATATATACACCACACTTTCACATATATCTTTATTAATATTACTTTATTTAGCTTTAGATAATTCTATATATATATATATGTTTTATATATTGTGCATATGTGTACATGCATATGGTTAAAAGATGCACAAGTTTTTATATTAATGTGGTTTCCATGTATGTCAATACATAATGTAGTACTGTACCATGCACGTGTAAGTGAAAGTGGAAAGTGTCCATACATCGCCTCCATATATTGTACACTTATATACATTTATGTTATTTTATGTATTTTATGTGGTATATATTGCATATACGATTCTTAATATATGTGGTTTCCTTCTATGTCAACACATAAATGTTCATAAGATGTATGGAAATAAAACACATACACTGCAACCCGAGGCCCACTGTGGCTGTACGCAGGCAAAGTAACGAGTGCTGAATGCGGCATCATACTGCTCAGTCCCGACAATAACAACACACTTTATGCAATGCAATTTTAATGGCAAGTCACTCACCACACGGAGCCGTACGCTCCCGTCCCTATTTGTTTCAGCCGTGTGTATTTCTCCGGGACTTCCCACACTGTGCTGTTGATTTCCTCACGGGAGAAATGTGCCTGAGCTTCCATGTTGGTGGATTTCTTCAGAGAAAATCTCAGAGAAGGCGAGTCGAGTCAATACGTCTCCGCCCTCCTCCTACAGTACGCCTGCAGGCAGTCACTTGTTGAAAGGTAAAGCGAAACACCCTACGCCAAGCGAGACGCATTACAACGCATACGTCTTCCGGGGTACCGTTTTCACAATAAAGTACGACTTCCGGTCATGGCTTTCAAAATACAAACTGAATCACGAAACGTTTCAGGACAATTTCCCTTGTTTCAAGAAAATGTACATATATTTTGCATGTCTGAAATAAGCTTGATAAGTCTGCCTACAAACTACAATGACTTGCCAAGCTTGTCATTTTAGCAGAGCACATGTAAGGAGGAATCTATAGGCAAATTAAAATACAGTTGCTGTTTCCCCTTTTCACAGCATACAGTCCATGCATGACTTGGAAGGATGTCTACTATACATTTAACTCCATTTTAACTCAGTGGCAGGATTGTTATGACACTGCAAAAATGTCCATCTTAACAAGTCATTTAGTCTCATATTCAGTCTCAAGGAATTTTCTAGAGAAAAGGAAGTGTGAATGCCTTGAAACAAGCCATAATAAGACAGATCACTCCTTTATCAAGAAAATTACATTTAAATCAATAAAAGTTTTGAAACAAGTTGATTTGGACTGGAAGCAAGTAAATTATCTCATCCCGTTGGCAGATGCTTTCCCCTTTTTTTAAAAAAGAAAAGAAAAAGAAAAGTAAGATCTTTAAACTCAATACTTGATTAAGTGACCATTGATAAAATGGATATTTTGCTGTGTAATGACTATATAATGGGTCCTGTGCAAGCCAACCTTTTATTCTGAAGGCCAAATTGCTGTTTTCTGACTTTTTCTTTGGCTTGCTTGACACAGCTCCACAATATTGTATTGTACTGTCAGCACTGTGAGGCTCAGAGTCACTATTTGAGGACAATATGTTAAGTGTGCTTGTTGCTCATTTACAGAAAAACAATCCACCGGTTATCAAAAGCTTCATCCCTTTGTGGAAAACAACTGATGCAATTAGTGCAGAAAACATGAGATTCCTGTGAGGGCTTGCTTGCTAAAACATGTCAATATGACTCGATTTGCTGCCACCCACACACAGTAGGTGGTACTTGTCATGAATAATTACTGTACATTGCCAATAGTTTATGAATCATGACCGACCACAGCAGGACATTCACAGACATGGACGAACATGCCACCATAAGATGACCCACATTCATGAATGATTCCTATTTATTGATCATTCATAACCCTTCACAGCTGTACGCTACTACTGTTATGAGTAGTAGCATTCAAAACATCACACGTTACTCCTGTAGCTCAGGGTAGAGCAGTCAATATTTACAAAGATGATCAACTCTTCCTGAAAGCTAGAAAAGCCGGAACATCGAGACTGAAATCGGTGACATCATCAAGATACACAGTCTGGAACTGCTCCACTAGCAGCCAATGAAAGACTCATGAGGATTCATACAACGTTTGCGTGTTTTTTTCACACCTTAATTTCATTGTTGTACAACCAGTTATCAGGAAATATACAGAGTATTGCCCAATATTACCCAATATACCAACATACTGTTCCATTGGTTTCCTGTGGAGCTGTATAACTCTGTGACACATCAGACTATGGAGCAGAATAAACTCAGTTCCCGATAGTTCAGTTTGCTACAGAGACATCAGTGAAATTCTTCACCCATACAAACTGAACTGTACTTTCAGTGGTGGTCATCTGTAATGCCTGTTTAGGGTGTGAAAGCACCTTGAAGCTAAGTGGAGTTATTGCATCTCTCCAGTCCTTTTATGCTCAAACAGCTAATGTAAAAAAGAAGGGATGGGTTGAGACTTGTGTGGGAGTTCTATCGATGTTTTATTGCAATTCCCACTGGTCACCAACAGAGGTCGATAAAGGTCATAGAATGCTCAATACCTCTTTGAGTAAGCTACCTCCTGCTTCATGGATATCCTGCACTGCTTTAAGTGATGGTAAACATTTTTCATGCAAAGAAATACGAAAATGCACAAATGCACTATAAACTACATTAATGATCAATGTATAAGAGGGGACTGTTTGAGTAGCAGAGCAAAGCGTCAGGGGTTCGAGTCCCTTTTGAACCCTATCTGTCGGCATGCCTGCCCACGACGCAAGACCCTTATCTAAACAAGTTATTCAAGTGATTAGCTGTTACTTACTCCTAGAGTTTGGAAGAGTAACGTTCCATAAATATCTCCCTTGGTGAGGGGAAATGTACTTTTGGTTGAATTGGTTGGTTAGATAAGAAAATAGCTTCACTAGAGCTTGTTCTGTGACATTAAATGCCCACTCATCTTTACACTATCAACTACGGCTAGCTGCTAAAGAATGCTGTATGCTCTCTCTCTGGCTCTTCCTCGTCATTATCACTGCTGCAGCTGTCAGTGCTGCTGTCTTTCACTTCTCCTTCGCCTCCTCCACATGCCTGGGCTCCCTGCTGAGGGTTTGGCTTCTACAGAGCACACAGGTAAATCCAAGTTGACTCAAATAGTACAGAATAAAGTTCAACATTCAAAGTTCAACTAGCAATTGTCTAATCATGTTGACATTTGTTTATTAGTTGAATCCACTACGTGCTGAACTTTACTTACTCTCACATGTGAGAATCTGTTCAGTGTCAGTTGTTCATGTGTCTCACAGTTACGATATTATGACAGAATGCAAACAGCCCACTTAGCACTAATGCAAGTACAAGAGGAACGGATAGCGTGACATAAACAACGTGTCCTAGTCAGTCAGATACTCTTTCTGGATCCAGACTCTTGCCTGCGCAACGCTCTTTGCAGAGATGTTGCGCAACGGCACTGCTTATATTGTGTTGTGTAATTGACCAGGACACTCAAAGCAATATCCCCGTGCACGACGGTCTAATGGCCCGATGAAGTCCATTTCTAAGTGGACCTCAATCAACGGGGCGACCGCAGCATCCAGGTCCTGGGGGTGGTGGCACTGGACCCAGTCGGTGGTGGTTGGGGGGCAGTCTGCTGACAAACTGCTCCAGTACCAGCCAGTTAGGTAACATTAGGTAATATGGGAGTTGTTGACAGGTGATCACTTTCTCTTCATAGACGCGTCTCAATAACTAAATAGACTACATTCCTATGATCATCACGCCCTGTCTCAGAGTAAAAAAGCAATGTGGATTGATGGTATTTTTATACATTTGTTATTGATCTGTGCAGTGGCTTAAGTAAACGGTTTGTTACAAAGACTGCAACAAAAACTACAATCATTTCATTACATGTGGTTTTGTGTTAAGTCTACATGATGACATGATAATCACATTGAATCACTCACAGTTCCATTTAGCAGCCAGACCAGATCAATTCAGCTCAATTTGGCTGCGTGAATAAAAGTCACCTGTGAAGTGAGAGTGCTTCACAGCCAGGTCACAGCCTCGAGGTTGCTCACATACTCTGGTTAAGGTCGAGGTGTTCCCCACAAGATGGAGCCAGTGTCTAGCAGTGGGCCTCGGGATGAGCCACTTGGACCATGGATATGTTAGCATGCATTGAGACAGTTATGGTAACAAATCAGTGAGCAGTTTATCTTTTAGGCACGGCTTTGTTTACTATTTAGAATGTGCGATCTATTTGTTTACTTCTTAAAAATACGTTGGACTTCCTCTTTGTGTAAACCTGCAGCCGTAACACATCTTTTAGCGATACTCTGTGAGATCCTTGTTTTTTCATTTTGTCTCTTTGGTGCTCAGTGGTCATTGCTGTGGTGTGAACATAATATAATAACATGGCATCTTGTCTACCGTGGCGAGGTTGAGGATTTCGATTCCAGAGCACTGTGTCTCTGTGGGCCTGTGTGAGAGTGGTGAATGTGAATGTGAAGAAAAAAAGATGGTAGGAATAATCTCACATACACACACCCACGCACACACACACACACACACACATAGACACAATGATATGTATCCATGCACAAATGCATACACCCACGGACAGCCTGCAGACACAAACACACACTCACACACACGTTCACATACCCCAACACACATAAAGCGAGGATACACTGTAATAATACACACTACAGCCACTTTAAGCCTTTCTCTGGTTATGGATGTGTGTGTGTGTGTGTGTGTGTGTGTCTGTGTGTGTCTGTGTTTTTGCTCACTATTTCCCAGCGCTTCCACCCATCTGCTAAAATCCTCCCCAGCAAAATCTGACTTGACATTTTCCAACACTGAATCAGCAGAGAAATTAGGCTAGCACGTAGATGGATGATGCCAGAGAAGAGAGTGAGAGAATGAGCGAGAGACAGAGAGAGAGAAGAAAGAGAGAGAGAGAGCAGCTTGTTTCACAAAAGGCCATGGCTAGAGGAAGACATCTATTCGCCCTCGTGCCACCGGGGCACACAATGGCATTAACCTAATGAGTCTTTACATAGTAATTACAGGTTCCCCACTGAATGATACTCTCTCTCTCTCGCTGCACCGAAGGGGAATTAATTATTAGTATCAATCAATGATGTTATCTGTGGGTGTTACTTGGTTGAGACGGGAGACGGGCAGACAGTGGCATTTAGCTGTGATTAATGAAGCGACCTTCCCCACAGCCTTGGCTGGGCTCTAGAAAAATCTATTCCATTTCAAAGTGACCTCCAGGGGGGATGGCTGGTGGGAACACCCATACACTCAGCATCCCAATGTACCAAAAACACACACACACACTTACACACACACACACACGCACAACACTTTCATAGTGGCAAGTGGATGGTGTTAAGGTCCATCATTTCTGTTTCCGGGCAGAATTTGAATGCGTCATGGTGGTTTGGGGTACTTCACAGTCTGACGGTGGCGATGCGGGAGTTATTTTAGCGGTGGAGACGTTCTGAAATGAAATGCCTCTCATATTCAGGCGATTCTGACTCATGATTGAAGATGATCTTGTTATTTTAACTGAATTTTGTGAAGTGGATCCGTCCCCGTTAAGGTATTATCTCTCACAGCCTCGGTACACGGCCCACCAGCGTGCACATGTGACGGCGGTAGTGGCAATCATGATGATGTTAATGTGTGCCCAAAGACAGACATTTCCATATTTGGTCCCAGGGGCCTCACTTGGTAGAGCGTGGCATTAACATTTTTATTTGGGCACCGTTCCCACTAGGACAGGACAGGCATGTAGGCTATATGCATTCTTCACACTGAATTACACAACAGCAGAAAGTCGACAGATACACTGCAATGGAGACGGTACGTAGTATTTCACAATGCATGCTTCATATTGTAGACAAATCAGTGGTCTCCAATTTCAGCCCTGCAAATGACCTCCATTCCAGCTATAAACACTAAGAAATACTAATAAGTAATAAGTTATATAAGTAATATATAAGTAATAAGTAATCCACACTTTCCCATATTTCCCAATCATACGTAACATTTGCTACTGCAAGTTTCATCTTGTGTTATCTTAAATGGTGGGTTACATTCTACCAATTGCTGGATCAAAACAGTCGTGTGGGTCAACCTTACTGTGACCATCTGTAAGTGTAAGTAATGTAATGCAACATAAGCATTTACCAATACACAGGAAGTTGAAGTTGTAATCCTTTTGTGCCTTAATCCAGACTGAGCGTTCACACAGAGGCCCAGTTCAGATGTCACAGAGAATGATGTACTAGCCCACTAATGGTGACTGTAGAGGACATCAGGCCACGCCATCATAAATCCAGTGGAGCATCAGACAGGCAGCACCATTCACTAGCCCCCTAATATAAATGGTGCAGGGGTGAGTGTGTGAGTGCAGGTATGTCACTGGGGTTAATAAGTGGTCTCCTCCCATCACAGATGTTTGGTTGATTTAGGCCCATGCCACCTCCAGAAGGCTCAGTGGTGATTTCTGGCATCCCACAACCCCAACATCACTCAGTAATTTACTATTGATTTCAACAACAACAATAAGCTAATGGGACAGCTGACACTGCTAGCTTGAAGACGGCCCGCTCAGCAGTTCAGAAACCAAATTGTATCGGTAAACAATTATACCAAGAGTTGAGAATATCACAGCTCAGTCCAGCTACCATGTCTAAACTATCACTTGTAAGTAACTCCTGTCTTAATCGTACAATATTAACATCTTGCCTCGTGATATCTGCTAGCAACCAACATTAGTTAGCACGCTACAGACAACTAAGGCTAACAAGCCAACATACCAGCAACCATGCTACTACCAAACGCTCTGTCAAATACTGTAGCATGCTACACACACAGGCTGACGAGCCGACTTAACAGGTCAATACCCAACATGCTACTGATAAACAGCATGACAACCTCGCTATTAGCAAACGACGTCAGCTAGCATGCTACAAACAACCAAAAGCTAACATCCAACATTTCTAGCTGCTAAGAACTCATTGTACCAGCACACATACGGAACTGTGCAAAAGTCTTAGGCACATGTAAAATATATATATATATATATATATATATATATATATCTGAAAATAAGTAAATTAAAAATTTAAAAATAGCAAAAATAGCAAGTGTCATTTTCTTGATACTGTTGGAGTGACCTGCCTTATCCATTACATTACAGTCATTTAGCAGATGCTTTCATCCAAAGCGACTTACAAGGGTGATAGTTAACACACTATTTGGGGATCGAACCCACGACCCTGAGAGTCTCATGCTCTACCGACTGAGCTGGCAGAATCTTCCACTTGTTTTAAGAAAAATAAGAGTGAGATATATGACTGAATGACTCATTAAGATACATAATAGATAGATAGATTTTGGAAATAGATTTTGTGCTACGCAGATGCTTCATTTGTTTTTAATAGATTAACATTCAGTAACAGATGGGTAACACACACACACACACACACCACACTAGCTTTCACCAAATAACACCGATTGCCATCTCGTATGAGGCCGGTGTGCTGCCCAGATGACGACAGCCCTCCATACAGAACAGGTCCCCACGGTGCCATTTCACTGAGCCTTCCAGACATGTATGTCATTCTGCCATGTTTAATCTCACCTGCTCATTGATGATGTTTGTGGGGCCGGCACATGACAGACCTCAGCTTTCCACTGTTTGTCTTGCTGTTTGTCTAGCAGAATCAGACTGTTCTAATAGACTAGCTATTGCTGGAATTTGTGGAGTAATAATGGTGTTACTGGACTGACCTTCAGTATAATGGCCCGGCATTGGCCAGCTCAGGCCCTGTAAAGTATTTGGGACGTTCATTCGTGAGTGTGAGACTGAGGAAACGGATAATAATGAGCTTTCAACAGCCAAGTCAGCCATTTGTGAAAATGATGACCTAAATAGTGTCATCTGAGTGAGAGACCGCAATGGGAAATTTGTCCACGTCTGGAAAATGTTCCACCGTCTGTATTTTGTGTGCGGCTTAAATGTTGATTTTGTTGCAACAACCGTGGAACAATGTGGCGCTCTAAACCCACTCGAACACCAGACGGAGAAAAGTGCTGATCAATAACATTTTAAAGTCAGTCCTAAATTGCACCGGTAGCCAATGAAGCAAAGCTAAAATGGAGTAATATGCTGTCTCTTCCCCTCTCGGGTCCTGTCGGGAGTCTGGCCGCAGCATGTTGGACTAACTGTAATCTGCCGGGTGAGGCAACAGTCCAGACCTAATGTAAAAGTAAAAGTGTGATCCAAAGACAAAAAAGCTCTAATTTTGAAAAGTCTTCCGATGTTGTGGAAAACATGACGGCTGTCTGTCTTAAAGGACTCCAAACCTGTGTTCGGCCAGCAGGCAAATCCGATTTCTTTAAGGCTGATTCTCTGCATTGTAATTTACAAGTGATTAGATCGGATTTGTGTGTTTAGACAGTATGATCATTTTCTGCCATTGGTTGTCATAGCAACAACGCAGACTAAGGGCTTGTTTTCTGTCCAACAACTCTGGATGCTGCAACAAGCTAGTAACATGGAGGTTTGCTTATTCCGACCTCTGTTTAAATGATGGCATTTTCCAGTCGTGGTGCAGAACGCATTGACAACGTGAACGACGGAGGAGGAGGGTGGTATAAGCCTTGTGGGTTAGTGCTGCAGTCACCTCTGTCCTTTTTTGGTCTCTGCTCTTCTTGTCGCACCGCCTGTCAAATACAAAGCTCATAGGTTTTTACACAGAGACTAATTCCTCATTACAATGTGCATATCTGTTTCATGATATTAACTACTATAACTATTTCATGATAACACATCAAACAAGGCAGTAGATAAGCCTGTTCAAACGTGTTGCTATTGCTATTAAGGATAGACTGATACACACACACACACACATATATATATACTGTATATGTGTGTGTGTTTTCTGGTATTTTATACTGTATATGTGTGTGTGTTTTCTGGTATTTTCCTGTCATGTTTTCCACCTTTGATTACATTTTTATTGTAGAATTGATACTACATTTTAATCAGATTCCACATAAATATGCATCAATATGAGTTATCATTATTATTATTATTATTATTATTATTATTATTATTATTAATACAGAGTTTTTCGATAGTAGTTTCAAGTTTCATAAGCGTAAATGTAAATTTTCCTGGAAACACTGGATATTTGTCATTTTTGGGAATTGTTTGGTATGAAAGTGGTCAAATTTAAAAACACTGTTTATCATCACAAATTTTCGTCTATCAGCAGCTTCAGTACAAAAATATTGGAATCAGCCTTCAGAAACCCCTCTGTCGGCACATCAGTGTCATTGTTTTATGCTTGCATCTACAGTAGGCATCTACATGTGCTGATGATGCTAACTGAGACTGGAGCATTTTCATTAGGTCCTTGGTGAATTGCCCATGTCTGAAATGCCTGTGATAGTAATCCTTTATGTGAAAAACATATTTCATGGTGACAAGGTATTAACTTGTGCACACAACATGCTACAGTATTGTGTACACTCAAGCTGCATAAACAGCATGCAAATGGATATAAAACATGTGCGCGTAATAAACAAAATAAAATAAAAGCAACCTCATCAATCAGATGTGGTGTTGCAGAGCACTAACTGTTGAGTGATATAACTCCTACTATAAAAAGTAAAATCCACCACAAAACAAAACACTTGTAGACAACATGAAAAAAAAGTAAAATAATAAAATAAAATAAAATAAAAAATTGATTAAGGCTAATTCAATTAAGTCTAATTCAATTAAGTGTAATTCAACTAAATAGATGTGGTCACTACTCCAAACACAATAAGTGGTGTTGTCACAGAGAAACATGCTACATTATTGGCCAAAATGCTCATAGCTAGCAAGCATGTAAGCTAGCAGTGCAAAGCTAGTTTTCAATGGCTAATGTTTAACACCAATGCCGGACGCAACTTCAATAACTAAACTGTTTTCTGAGCCTGGAGCCTACAATTAGTGTTAAAGCTGTAAATGGTGAAGGGCAGCCCGTGTCACGCTGCGTTAGCATCCAGGCTAAAACGTGTTACTCACGCCTGTCATGGCTGCCTCGGCTGCCCGTCACAGCAGCCATGTGGTGACAGTGATGCGCCTTGTCTATCCAGCTCACTGGCCCAGAAGACCTATCACCTGTCACCTGTCACCTGTCACCTATCACCGACACACACACACACACACACACACACACACACACACACACACACACACACACACACACACACACACACACACACACACTTGCCTTCATGCTTCATTTTATCTTGCTATTTTACAATTTTCACTCATTTTGTACTGGATTTTTTGCTATATTTTCATAACATATTCATCTGTTCTATATCTCAGTTGGTTGTGCTATGTTTACCATCCCCCCTTCCCACACACACACACACACACACACACACACACACACAGATACACGCACACGTTGCTATGTTCGTATTTCTATCCCATTTTATTTTGCTGTAACCTGTGATTTGCTGCTGCAACGACCCCGGTCTCCCCACAGGGATGATTAAAGTTTCATCTCATCTTATCTCTTCCTTTTGTCTCCATTTCATCCCTCTTCGCCTCGGTCCTTTTGGATGGCCCCGCTCCAAGTCTCTGCCTCCCACCCTGCAGCGCATCAGCCCAGCTCCACTCTCTCCCCCTCCTCTCACCCCTCTCCCTCCTCTTCCTCCCTCCCTCTCCTCTCCAGTGGTCCTTGTCTAAGTGTGTATTTGCGTCTCTGTCTGAGGCCCAGTGTGTTAGTGCCAGACGACCGGAGGCTGCCCATGACCAGTGGTCCACAGCTAAAATGATAAGGCAGAGGACTATCCTCCTTCCTTTCTTTTCCTTTCCTCCTCTTATCATCTCATTTCCTTTCCTTTCATCTACCCTTTGCTCAGCCTTCTGTTTCCACCTATAAATAAGCACAAACCAGGATTTTTTTTTTCTCATTACTTCGGTTAGATTGAAATGTTATCGGAAATATATTGGAACGATATTGACCTATTATTAAAAAATGGATATAATATTATCATCCACCTCTGATACAATGAATAGTTGTTGAAAATGATAAATATTGATATTGAATATCAGCACAAAATATCATCAGCCTCAGTCCAAAAATATCGATACTGTTATCGGCTTTCAAAAACCTCATATCGATCGAACTTGATCCATAACGGCTTTATCTGATGAGGACAAACCATGCTAGCTACATAACTGACCTTTCAGGAAATTCAAGTTACAGAGAAAAGCATATCAAATATATGAAGTAAAAGTCTTGCATCATCTAATTTTGGGAAAGACAAACTGACTTTTGGAACAATCATTTGCTTGAGATTGATTTAGCATTGATCCAAATGAGCAAAGTGGTAAAGTGAGTTCTGCTATAGAAACATTGGCATGCCATGAAAGGTTCAATCTTCGCCTCGACCAGTGATCAAAGTATGGTATTTCCCCCTGAAGCAGATTTGTTCTCCTCTCAAGTTTCACTTTCATATCACAGATGTAATTAACATTTTTGGCTAATACTCAGAAACTCGCGTCTCCTTTTCAAAACGACGCTCTGCAAATGTAAAAAGGAAATTCTCACAAGCCTATCGGACTGATCGCAAAACACAAACCCTTTCAATCCGCTTTTAAAAAAACATTTCTCCGTCGCTGATCTGGTTTTGAAGACGCAGTCAGCGGCCTCCTGATTAGATTTCCCTGGTAATACCCGTGCAAGTCAATGGGGAACTGATGTATTTTGTCCCCAAATCAAATCCTACGACATCTTATGCAACCTAATGGAACAGCTTGCAAATGATTTTGCGAGAAATGGCCCGTGTCCCCATTGACTTTGACTGCAGCTTTCAGCTGCCTATTGGTTTCCAAAACCCCCAGAGAGTTTTGGTTAACCACATCTGGTCTCTCTCTTTATTGGGATTCATCACAGCAAACTCTTTGGTAATTAGAAAGACCGTCCTTCATGTCAAATCAAAAACATGACTGATGGCTATTTGTAATCGTGTGTGTGTGTGTGTGTGTGTGTTGGTAGTATGCAATAGAAAAATCTGATTAATGATGCTCATCTTTCCCTCCCTTGGCTGTCCAAATATAAACAGAGGACTCAACTGTTTGCTTGCAGTGTAATTAGTCAGTGGTGACAGGTCTCTCTCTCTCTCTCTCTCTCTCTCTCTCTCTCTCTCTCTCTCTCTCTCTCTCTCTCTCTCTCTCTCTCTCTCTCTCTCTCTCTCTCTCTCAGCCTTTCTTGTCGACAGGGCGGACACCGCTGTACACACCATGCTGTCAACAAGCCTGATAGCCAGCACTGCCGGAAAGGTTATGATTTACATAAAAACTCGCTTACACACACTCCGCATCGGAGAGCTGTTGTATTTTTGTCTTTGTTTCTGTCTGTGTTCTCTATCTCTTTGTTATTTCTCTCTTTTCTAATGTAGACTCTGATTGGCTCTGCCTCTCTCACTGACTGTTTGCACACACACACACACACACAGGGTCATTCCTCAGCGTTGAGCAGCAGGTAGACAACAGAATAATGGTCATCTGTCACCGTCAAGGTAATCTAGTCCTAGTGCACGCTGTCTACTGTACGTACTGCACGTAACCTATTGTTGCATTGTGCAAACTCCGCTGTCATTCAATTAAATTATCGTCTCCGACAGCCGTAAAAGATAACGGTCCTCAGAAGACAGCGATTGATTGAGCCATTCAGCTGTTCATTTCCTATAAAGCCTGAGAATCCATAGGGGCACAAGCACTTCCTGGAAAAACAATGTGCAGGAGGGAATGCACTCCCGGTGTTATGGACTGGTAATAATACTGATGATAATAATATTAAAGCAGTGTTACATGTCTTACTGGGCGAGTGAAATCAATAAATCGAAGAATATAAGTGGATGTGGTGAAAGTGGTGATGGACCCCTGGTTGTCGGGGGCGACCGATAACCCCGTGCGCCACCAAGTTGACGACTTTTTCAGGATCTGAGAACAGCTAATTGATTTTTTTTTCCCGTCAAGGCACCTTTGACATGTTGCAACACACTCAGCACCCACTTTATTAAGTGCACCTCACCACTTGCGCAAATAACCCGCTCCGTCAGACAGCGAGTCGCGCATGAATAACGCATGAGTACAAAGCACGGGGGCGAAAGGTTCGGCTGATGTTCCGCTAAGTGTTGCAATATGCAAGACGTGTGATTTAAGCCCCTTTGAACACGTCTGCGCCCGGCGCTGCCAGCTCCCCCTGGGTCCTCTAATCAGGGGCTTCTGGCGGCCCCGAGGTCCCCGTTACGACCGATGGGCGATAGCGCTTTTGCTGCAGCTGCACCGAGATTACGGGAATAGCTTTGCCCCCCCGAAGCATCAGGTCAGACGAATCAGTCAACATCTCAAAATGTATTTTTTATTCATTGGCTTTTCACTGTCACACACTGTCATTGCTTTTAACCACGCTCTTAATGCTGCTGTTGGTGTCCCAGGCCCCGCCTCCTTCATCCCTGTTTTGAAAAGCACTTTGGTACACACTGGCGTCGGGGTGTTAAAGCGCTATATAAATACAGTCGACATGACTTGACTTGAATATGGGATGCTCTTTGGTGCCAGGTGCAGCAGATGTATGCCTACAGAGCTAAGCTAAGAATAAGAACATGATGCTACATGGGCAGAATGGATCGGTCCAACGTTGAGTTTGTAATCAGGAACCACAACAAGATTATCTAACTGCTACTTTGAGAAATACTGCACTGAAAGAGTGAAAATACATGGTTGCAAAAGTGCAATAAAAGCATTTAGCAAAATAATCAGGATTAGCATTTTTGTGCAGCACTAGCGCACAGGGAGACACAAAACAGGAAGAGGGCGCTGTTCTTCCAGCACAAACGGAGCTAAAGCTATCAGAGTTTCCGGTAATGGCAGATGGCGGAAGACCAATGGAAAAGGTCACTTCCTGCGAGTTTATCCTCTCTAGTAAAGCCAAGGAGAAAACCTTGGCCCAAAAGAAGGCACAGAGGGAGAGCAAGGCATTAACAGGGAGCAACAGGCTTCATGGGTCCGACTGTGGTCGTAAATCTGATAAACACTAGCGTTAACAATACCACTGGTGTGAGATAGAGGCTGCCAATCATCTCCGCCATGGTCTCATTGGTTTATGGGGATCATAGCAAGGTCACAGTTAATTTGACAGTGATGTATTGATGTCTAAGAATACGACAAACATCCCCTTTAATCCTTTAACTCTTCGTGGAGATCTGACCTTTGTGCCTGTGTAAATCCAGCTGTAGTGGCATCACGTCCTTTCTGACACACGCTGTTACCCCTCCCATCACCTCCAAACTACTCAGATACCCCGCTGGCTCTGGGGTGGGGTATTCGGGGGGGGCTGATGCACCACCCACTCCCGTGCATGCCAAACACTTCCTTTATTAGCTAACTGCATTTCCATGAGCAGCTTTTACTCGATTCCTCCACCCCTGCTCCTCCTCCACCTCCCTTTTCTTTCCGCCCTCCCCCTTCTATCAAAGTGCTGTATCATTACGCTCCGGATAATCCTGATCCCGTCCCCCCCTCCCTCCCTTCCTCCCTCCTCCTACAAGTATTGAGCCTCACCCTTCAAATTCCTCTGTTTTACAGGGTGCAGGGAGGGGGAGGAGGGTGTCACTTTATGCCACTGCGAAATAATGATGAAACCATACGGGTGGAGGTTGGTGGTGGGGGTGTGGGGGTTGGGGCTGCAGGGAGAGAGATAGGGAGATGGGGAAGGTGGTGGTGGTGGTGGTGGTGGTGGGGGAGGGGGTTTTACATGGTGGCGTAAATGACTTCTTAGCAGTGCAGCGAGATGTGAAGGACAGACTGACGTGAGACGTGTGGCGAGCAAACTAATGAGCTACACATTTCACACCGAGAAAGAAAAAGAAAGGAGAGAGGGAGGGAGGGAGGGAGGGCAGCAAGAGAGGAGAAAGAGAAAGAGGGAGGCGACGGCAGAAATAGAGTGATGGGAGAAAGGAAAAGAGAGAGAGGAGGGCGGGAGAGCAGGAGACGAGGCGGAGAAGATGGAGGATGAGGGAGGAAAGAGGGAGAATGATGGAGGGGGAAAAAAGAGAGGCAGGAAGATGGAGGGGCGAGGCCTTGCATGTGCAAAGTTAGAAAGAGAGAAAGAGAGAGGAAGAAGGGGAGAACGCGTGATTGAGAGAAGGAGGAAAAGACTCGGGGGTTAGCATGAAACAAAATGAAAAATGACCTTTCTTCGCCCGGCTTTTCTCATTTCTCCTCGCCGTGACAACGAACAACAAAGTTAGTTTCGGTTGCGCGGGTACGCCGTCTCTTTCGCCACGCAGCTCGTACCTTCTGATTGTGGCTCGCCAAGATTTGTCTGCAGAGGAAAATACACGTGTGACGCAATCTGTCACAGTCTCACCACCTGGCCCATACACAGGGCTGATATTGACCTTATTAGAAATCACACCTGGTCCAGTCAGCATCCAGTCAATTTGTTTTTGTCATTTTTTTGTCATGAAAATAATTGAATTTAAAGATATTGAGTATTGGTCCATAATGCTATCAGCCTTCAAAAACTGTTGGATGTATGAATTAGATTTATGCTACAAACAAGCCGGGTAGCATTTTCAAAGTCACAATGAAATGAAAAATGACTTTTTCATCTCGCTAATTCTCCATATCAAACATGCACCTATGTGGCAATCAATGCCAAAAATGTACAAACTTTTATTTTCTTGTCATTTTTTCTATCAAAATCTCATTACTTCCTAGAAAACAGTGTGTAATTACTGGCTACCTCATGGCATAAAGTCCATAAAAATTCCACAGAAATTCCATAAAAAAATCCATAAAAATTCCATAAAAATTCCATAAAAATTCCACAGAAATTCCATAGAAATTCCATAAAAATTCCATACATCCATTCCATCCACAATCCCCCACATCACATCACACCTGTAGCTTCACAACTTATAAAAGTGATCTTTGGTTCTTGTCCTCACACCGGCAACAAAATCTTCCTCCTCCACCTCCTCCTGCGCTCAGAAGGTGATGGAGGTCTTGGATGGATGCAGGCTGACATCCAATCACTTTCTGTGTCGGTTACCGGTCCGACCCACCCACTTTTGAACAGTCCTTCCTGTTACAGAGGCAATAATATGTCCAATATGTTTAAACCACATTTAATTATACAAAGGTAGGTATCAGAAAGGTATCAGTAAGAGTAGTAAAGTTCATATATGCTATTCCCTCCATACTGCATAACTTTATTTATATATTTGACTGGTCAGTCCCAGTAATATGTATGAACACGACTAGCTCGCTCTCAGAGATTAAACCTGTCAAAATGTAAAATGGGAAGCAGATAATGTTCCATTTTCTGATTGAGAAAGTGTTTTTTATTACAGAATAAAGCCCGTTGAAAACAACAGCAGTCTCCCCCTGCACTGTTTTACCTCTCGATGACATCACAGGTCATCAAGATGTCACGGGAGATTTGTGGTTCACGTTGACCAAATACAGATGAAACTGTCCCTGAGGGGAACGTGTGCAGGACTTCCTTCAATAGGTTATTCCCTCAATAACTACATGTGGTTTGGACGGGTCCGTGGTACTGTCGGTGGTGGTGGAAAGTAATTGGCTCATCCTAACCAGCGATTAGAAAAGGCTAACATGTGAACACTCAGCTTTTCTTCCCTCTCTCTCTCTCTCTCTCTTTTGCGCCATGCTGATATATTATGCTGTTTAAGTCTCCGTCTTCCCCTCTCTTAGTTGAGATAAGAGTTCATTTCCACTGCCTCGCTGCTCCTCTCATTGTAAAAGTCTTCCTTTTCATGCCAAGCAACCTGGCAACGGAGCAAATTACTTGTTACGCTAATACTTTATTAGAGGCTGCCGGTGCTCGCATACTCCTCGCTCAGTCCAACTCACTCACGCTCTCAATCAATCAATCTCAAATACTCTCCTCAGCTCTCTTCATCTAGCAACCGCTTACACTGAAACTCCACCATATTCACTCACACACACACACACACACACTTGTGAGGGAAAACACAAGAAATGACCATTTTAACGTCTTAAAATTGCATTTTTCTTAAACAGACAACTTCTTCTTAAAAGAGACAACTTCCAGTGCAGTTTCACTCATTTCAAGAATTGTTCTGACAAGTGTCAAGTCATCTTCAAACATGATGATCAATAATGACATCTGAGTCAAGGAAATACTCGAAACAAGTTGATTTGCACTGGAAACAAGGGAAGAACATTTGACCTCAGTGGCACATTTAGCCACTTGTTTAAAGAAAAAAAAAATACAAGCCTGAGATTAAATGACTTGTTAAGATGGGTACTTTCTGCAGTGTACACACACACACTCACTCACAAATGCACATACACACATCCTCCAATAAAGACACATTTGTGCATGCACGCAGACACAAAGCTATTTGAGGCTCCTCTGGGTCTAAGAGGAAGATGAGGATGAGGAAGAAGTGCCACGATGGCGGCTGTGACCCAGGTTTGACTGGAGGAGGTACAGGAGATCATCTAATCGACGACAGACAGCGTCTCTCCTTCCAGAGCATCGGAAACGTCTGTCTCTGAACTCCCCGTCTTCATCCATCTGTCCTCTTTTCTCTTGCTTCATTTCCTCTCTCTCTCTCTCTTTCATCCACCGTTTCCCTCCTCCTTTCTGTCTGCTAATCACTTCCTCCCTCTATCTCCCTCGCTGCCTGTCTCTCTCTCTCTTCCTCATCGCCACGTTTCACTACAAGGGATCTGAACCAAGGCCTTTAAGACAGATGGATGATGAGTGGTGAGGGAAACTCTCCAAACTCTCTCTCTCTCTCTCTCTCTCTCTCTCCCTCTCTCTCTCTCTTCCGTTCTTTCAGATGGTCTTGGCTTTGTTTTCGTTGATGCACTTTTGAAAAGCTAACGAGAACGCGCCTTCGGGAGGGAGACGCTTCCAGGCGATCAGGGGCCAAGAGCTGCTTCCTCGGCCATCACACATCGACAGGACCAAAACCTGTTAAGTCAGTTAACGTCTCTCTTGTGGAACACCGACACCGAGTTGTTAGTGCAACACCCCCCCCTCCCTCCCTGTGATAATGATGTGAGTCTGCTAGTATCTATGGGGCAGTCTGGATAGAGATCTGTGAGTGGAGTGACACGGAGCTGGAGCCTTTGATGAGTCTGAAGCCTTCTGGGAAATCACCCCGAGATGCGAGGAGGACTCCCCCTGGTCTCAATTACACCAGGCTCTCCTCTCCTCTCTCTCTCTCTCTCTCTCTGCACGGTGTCTCTCTGGCTCTCGCAGAACCGCGGGACAGTTCTGTCCTTCGCCTTTTGATCCCGGGCAGATCAAACACCAGCAGCTCTTTGATGGTAGTGGAAGCGATGGCGGCGGTGAGGATACTGGGCTGGAAAACCCCTAATATCAGCAGGGCCTGGAGTTATGTTGTTGCAGGGGGGGGGCTTTGCAAATACTGGTTGTCTGTGAGGGATGCAAGATGCAATGCACATTTTTCAAAATGTCTTCGATCGGTGTTTGGCTTAATGCGTTTGATTCGTTTTGCTCGCCGCTGAATGTCGCTGAGGTTTGAACGCAACAAGTCAAAATGGAAACTAGTCAGAAGAAAAGGAAAAGGTGGATCAGTCCAAATGTGATACGAGGCTACTAACCCGCCACTCCCATGGGGGAGTTACACCATATATGTGAGTAGAGGGCAAGCAGGAAGTTAACTGGTGCCGATAAGAGCAGTGCTTCTAAGGAGGGACGGCCCCCGATCTGCCTCGTTTGACTCGCTGGACTCACTGAGCAACATTAATGAGATCCCTTGATGAGGACTTGAAGTTGCTCCTGACCTTCAGTGGCTGCTTGCATTTCAGTCTCGCTGCATTTAGTATTTTAGTCCTATATGGAATATAATTTCTGCACGAACGTAACCAACGTCTCACTCAGATGATGGTTTGCTGGGTGCACGACTCCCTATATGGCCTTATAACCACACCCTACCATAACCACACCATAACCCAGGCTATATAAATGCTATTCTGCATGTCCTACATCACCAACAATACAGCGGAAAGTGATGCAATAATCATCCAAATAGCGATAATGACCTAGAAACAACACCGGAGAAGGACTCGGCTGAGCAGCGAGGCTTTCCTCGTGCTGCGGGGAGATTTACGACCGGGTTAGTCATCATCTCACATCTCAGCTCCGTTCATCACCTCGGGTTCTTACAGCCGAACGGCGATATAAAACGATACGGCCCGATACCGACATTTACGGCGCCCACGCCCACGCCTAGCAGACGGCAGACGCCTGAAGGTCAAGAGGAAGAGGAGGGTGGCAGTCAATTTCAAAAGGACCTTTTGTCGAGTCCTTATTGAAATTCATCAATAAAAAAACCATTTCAGAAATAAAATTGTCATGCTAATTCATTTTGATTGCCACATTGGAGTGGCTAAACAAAATGAATGGCGGGGGCGAGATGCGCCCGGCCAAGCAGAACTCTGGGTATTTCATAGCAAATTACCCTCGATCGACTTGCCCCATGGATCTCGCTGCAAACCCGATCAAATGCCGCGTGGAATTCCAATGGCCGCTTTGCTCAGTCATTGATTTGCATGCAGGAGAGGTACACCCCCCCCCCCCCCCCCCCCCTATTGGAAGCTGCACTGCTGAGTGGGGCTTTTTATTTATTTATTTCTTTAAAATCAACGAACGAAGCGAATTTGAATTTTCATCTGCAGCGTGCATCTCCTGACACTAACTGAACACACCCCCCCCCCCCCTTATCGTGCAGTACAATTTCAACTCTCACAGGCTGGAATATGTTTTCGTCCAAGTTCCAATTAGGGCTGATGTCCGGCGCAACGCAAGAAGTCACGTATCAACACGACTCAAAAATAACAAATCAGAAATAATAAAGAGCGAAGACCATCGCATGGAGGCGGTAGTGGGATAACAAGCCCTCTGTGTTGCATGACAGGGCTCTTGTGGATGAGAGGGGGAGGATGGTTTCCAATGAGCCATCTGGACATCGAACCCCCAGGGGATACAGAGCAAAACATGCTCTCTATCCGTCCGTCCATCCATCCATCCATCTATCTATCTGTCTATCTATCCGTCCATCCGTCTATCCGTCTGGCTGTCTGTCTATCTATCTATCTGTCCATCCGTCCATCCGTCCATCCGTCTATCTGTCTGTCTATCTATCTATCTGTCCATCCGTCCATCCGTCTGGCTGTCTGTCTATCTATCTATCCATCTATCCGTCCGTCTGTCCATCCGTCCATCCGTCTGTCTATCTATCTATCTGTCCGTCCGTCCGTCCGTCCATCCGTCCGTCCGTCTGTCTATCTAGGCAAAATTATGACAATTGTCTCAGGTAAATGACGAAGATTTTTCTGATTTGATCTTCAAATATAAGTCGCATGCCTCGGGATGCAGTTTTATACCCCATAACCCTGCGGTCCAGATGGGAACTATAAAAATTTGACTCCATGCGTCTTTTCTCTGTGTCACATGAGGGTAAAAAACCCTGAATTGCGACGCTCTCAGCTGCAGTGTGAACGGAGCCTTAGACTTTCCTCGTCATTTCACCACCACCCTCTCTTCATCTCTCCCCTTCACCCTTGTCTCTCTCTCTCTCTCTCTTCTCTCTCTCTCTCTCCGTCTTTCAGTGGCAGGGATTGGAGGCCCTCAGGGTATTGATTGGGCTCGGCTTGATGCTGTCAGAGTGATGGGAGACATGCGATTCACAGACGGGCTCCTGGCCCTGGTGCACTCAGCCGCCAAGCACACACACACACACACACACACACGCAAGCAGATGCAAGACAGTATAAATACTATAAATGCGTGCACACACACACACACACACACATCACACACAGATGCAAAAAGCAACAACAAATGTACATACAGTAAACACCTTTACGGGTACCGCACAAGCACACACGCACCCTTGGGAGAACCTCCTGACACCCTCAATCTGTCACCGCTAAAACCCAAAGGACCTAGTCTTCAAGTCAGAAGGGCTGGGACAATACGTTGAGCTCAGTCGAGTTTGAGCTAATCGAGACTGGCAATGACAGAGTGCCTGGAGCGACAGGCTTTTTTTTTTTTTTACTTCTACATATTTCACAGTCGAGGATATCTTCTTTCTCGGGTCGGAGGCACGGAGAAGAGAGTCGGCCCTGCTGGGCAACTACGTGACGTGCTTAATCACCCATCAAGGGACCGGGGCCACAACCTGAATGGATATACAGTAGATAGTGAATGTTCTGGGTTGAGGTTAGAGGACAGAAACAAAACCCAAACGCATGGCAGAAGGAAAGAGAGAGAAATGGGGGGGGGGTTAAATTGCATGGAACAAAGAAAAACGTCTTCACATGACTGCACTCTTAAGGACGGTTGATATTTCTTCTTTTTTCAAGCAGAGAAAAGAAGAAGAAAATATGATCACTGCCAGTCAAAGCTGCAGGCTGTTGCTCAGTAATGCTAAATAAAAAGGTGGGTAATCCATAACCTCCAGTCACTGGTCATCATGAGGGAATAACCACCCAGAATAAACACAAATAAAATAGATTTTCAGAAAAGCATTAATTTATGTTGTCTTTCCTTAAAGGACCTTAAAGTATCCTCATATAACTTTGATACTACTAAGATTTGTTTTTTTCTTTGTACAGCACTTTTCTGAGGTAGAAGTACCACGAGTAAATAAAATGAGAATTACATAAAAAGTATGAAAAAAAGAAGGGAGAGGGAGAATAAATAATAAATAGAAACAATAAAAGAGATACAGAGATAGGGGAAGGCAAAAACGTCCAGCCAAGTTGGAAAGCTCTCCCTTAAAAACCACAGTAAGTAAATAAATAAAATTAACGAGTAATAAAAGAGACGCAATGACAAATAGACACAAAAAGGTAAAGTTTCATGACTTGTCTGAAAAGGTGTTTTATACATCCGTTGTGTTTTATTTCATCAAGAGTAGATTTTATTAAATATGCTGTTGTCCTTGACTTTATTGTATTTCTGTACTCGCCGGAGACTCTACTGCAGCTCTGTGCTTCGTTATGTGGCTGGAGATCGGCCAGGGGGATGTGGCGGGGGTACCACCGAGTGATGAGTTGACCCCCGGTGTTAAACAGCGCCACTCAGCCTTTTAAAATTCAATAAACAAGTCAATAGTCCCGCGTGGCGACCCGGACCCTCATCGCGGTCAACTTCCTGCTTCCTAACGTGGGTCAATGGCAAAATACGACCCCTGACCTCGTCCTATCAGGAGGGTAAATTAAGGAGGTTAAAGGGACAATTCACGAGCAGTGTAGTATATCAGTCTCACGGTACTCTCAGTGGCGATGGCCTACACTCGTATTACTACTTTTCCCAGTCAAAAAAAAGTAATTGCTTTTGTTTGTTAGCCATTGTTCTTCCACACTAGATAAATAAAACAGTAGAAAAGTTGACTTTCTCTGGGTGGGAAGAAGAAGAAGTTTTATCCAATAAAGCGATGACAACAACGCCGGACATCAACGCTGTTTGGTTTTCCTGATCATCCACAAGAGAGCAAAGTAAGACAGGATGCAATAAACTAGTTTGCACCAGTGGAAAGTAATATAATGCCTTGTTGAAGAATTTACCGCTCCCGGGGAGTAATTCTCATTCATCTTCTTTAGCCAGTTAATCCTATTTTGGGGGCTGGAGCCTATCCCAGCATGCATTGGGGGCAGAAAGCAGGGAGATGTGGGAGAAACATGGAGACAACATGCCACTGTAATCACTAACATCTTTAAAAGAGTAATGAGTAATATATTACTTTTCCTGAGCAGTACTGTTATCTAGCGTGCAGCATCTCAACACCTTGAAGACTTCACCTCGCCGCGGCTCCATTGGTTCAAATTGGGCCCGCCCCCTCCCCCCCCTCTCCTCGGCTCGCTAAACGAGGGGAGTGAAGGATGTTGTGCTCTTCTGCATAAACGCTCGCGGCAAAATAGAGTTTATTAAGACCCATAAAACACAACATTAAAATTCACAACCAAGGGAGCGTCTCCTGACCCCCAGGAGGATGATAAATTAGCTTGTGTTGCTCTAGCAAAATGACCATTTTATACCTCCATCTTCAGGGTGGGCCCCCCCCCACCTCCCCACCCTGCTGAGCCAACTCCCCTTGTGGAAGCACTCTGGGGGCCACTGGAAATCTTTTTTCTGGCATCTTTTTGTACTGCGTTGATCACCTTTTGTCCTTTCCCCCCCCCCCGCAGGGTATATGTGGTGTGAATGACAACGTAGAGCACTTGCCATCTTTTATCATCATGATGGAGGGCAAAGATCAAACATCTATTCGTTAGCCATATCTAAAAATAAAATCTTCTAGACCAATGTTCCCTCTAAGCTGATGGTTTGGTGAGCTGTGTCTAATAATTTATCACACTTGCCCGTCATGAGTCATCGCTCCAGTTCGTCCCTAGAAATGTAATTGATATGAGGTTGTTTTGGTGGCACATCATATCAGATGCAAGGACTTTGCCACATCTTCGGATTTAGCGAATTTACGCCCACGATCGTAGGCTATTCTCAGGCTTTTCCACTGTTATGTGTCTAGTGTTTCCACTGCCAGTGCCTGCTCCACTTGTCTGGGAGGAGCTGTAATTGTTGAGTTGAGTGCAGCCACCTCCTCATCATTAGTTTGAGGGATGGCACAACCGATTTTATGTGACAGCGGCACTTCCATTCCTCAAGAGGTGTCTGCGCCGGCATTTGAGCAGAGACCTAGCATAGGTAAATGCTTATCAATGATGCTCACGGAGATGTTGTGCAATGCATTTCATGCAGGCGCACAACAATTGGGTTTAGGACCAGGGGTGGAGCGGTAAGTGCATTTGTGAGAGAATGAATGTGGTATTACGAGTTGTTGTGCACCTACACTCCAGTTACAGCAGGAGCCCGGGGGCTGTACTCCTTCCACACAGGAACCCATTGCCCCCTAAGTGTCTACCTTTAATGATGATGCGCTAGCTAAGCAAAGTCCCTCGCGAGTCGTCATCGGTATCTCATTAGCGCTGTGCTAAGCTAATGGCTCGGTAAATGGACTTTTATGTGGGCATAAATGCTAATTTGCTACGCCGTGGCGCTGTTCAACGACACCGTGTTTAGCGGGTCCACGCCTCAGGAGTGTGTTTGTGTCTCATTAGGCTCCTCCAGGGATCGGCTCAGGAAGGGGAGGACTCGGCTACAAAACTAAAATAAGACCAGAACCAACCGAGTGCCAGTCGTCACGAGGCTGCATTGTGGGCCGTCTCCAGGCCTGACGTTTGCTGAAAGCTTGAGCATCAGAGCCTTGTGGAGGAAGCACTTTGAGAACTCAGTTTCCTAATAACTTAAAGGAATGAACCTGCTGGCCCTTAACCCCCACTTCATTTCAAGGGGCCTATAGGTGTTGTTTGTGCTGATGAATCTCAACCTCGGTTATACTTCCGTTCACCTTTTTACTCACTGTGGGCTCATTTTTCACTGCAGTGTACAAGTCCTGCATCCCTATGGAATCAGCACAAGCATGGCTAAAAGACATGTGACACTCAAATGTCTTTTTGTGCAGTATAAAACAGCTATAATGCCATAAATCATTAAGAAAGAAAAAACGGAAACTGAAATTCTTTGAAAACCTATTTTACAAAAAAGAAAAACAACAGAATTTCCATTAAAAAAAAAAAAAATTCCCAGTGCCCACATGTATTATGAATGTTGGAAACAAAATCGGGGCCTTTACATCCTTCATACTGTATACTAAGATATTCCATATTTACAACCGCTACAGGCGTTTTCAAGTACCTTTTCAGGAATACCAAGTTACCAAGGCATTTAGCGCTTGTCAAGATTCAAGGAATTGTTGCAATGTCACCGAAAACGGCAGCGGAAGCATTCAAAGTTCCCCTGTTGCGCTGAAGAGTGCAAAATTTCTTGTTTTTTACAGAATCTCGCTAGCACAAACGTTTTATTTTTGACAAATTTTGAAATGATGCATGGGGAATCGGGTGATTTTTGATCAAATCTCAACATTTTCATCTTGTCATCAGATGTGAAACAGGTGGACTCCAATAACTTGCTGCTGCTGGCCTTACTTAGATTACTGAAGTCCAGATGTTCTCCAGAAAACCCTGCCTCTGCCATTCAGACCGAGATTGCAGCAGCAGCAGCAGCTCCTGCACTGACAATGATTGAAATTAAAGGGACATACAGCGTATTTGTGGTGAGTGAAAACCAAAGAGGTGATGAAAAAGGACAGCAGTGGAGCGGCGGGGAATCAAAGGTATGGGAGTCAGGTAAGAATTGTTATTTTCTCACCACACTGTTGACCTGCAAACCAACACACACACACACACACACACACACACACACACACACACAGCAGGGGAGGCTCGCCTTTTATCCTCCTGTTGTTTCAAAGGGACAAATACATTACGTTAACATGGATGTCTACAGTATCTCCATCGATAAAGAAATAAATGAATATATACATGCATTTCTCACCAGAATCTGTTTTGTGGCCTTCCTTTCCCTTTTCATATTCCATCAAAAGGAAATTGAACTTCCAGCAATGATACCCACGGAACGTAAAACACCTTAACATATACATTACTTCAGAGATATGAAGCGTCAGCAGCCCGCTGCCACGCCGAAGTGCATTCCACATGAAAATATAGGCAATTTAGACAGGAGTTTTGAAATACATTTAATCACACATGAATGGATTTTAATTACAGAATTTAACTTATGTCACATACTGTAGATCTCCCCCCTCCCCGTTCAATAATACCCCCCCATATAAATATATCTATGTGCTAAAGAAAAGACCAGAACGAAAATGAAAAGTCAAACTAGTATCCATGATTATTCAGTTGAGATGGTAAAATCACAAGATGGCGAGCTCTGGTCTGGTGCGCCAACCGAAAATATACAAGAGGATGAATTATGTATTGGATATGATTTATTTCACAGTGTATCTGTTCTCAGTGATGCGCACACACACACACACACACACACACACACCTATAGAAGACACACACATGCACACCCATACATACAGACACGCACACAAAGGCAGACACACATATATATATATATATATACACACATACGCAGATGCCGACAGATGGATTCTCTCACACACACACACACACACACACACACATATGTATAGACTGGTAAAATTAACCAGGGTCCATGTCTGCTAAGCGCTCCCGGTGGTGTGTACAGAATGGATGAGCTTTATTGACAAAATCTATGGGGCTAGTCTATGTTTGCACCACATACAGTACATAAGGTAAAAGCCGAGTCATCCAAAATGTCCACATGTCCATTTAATAACATTCCACTAGGCTTCCATGCTGTTTCACGATGTCCGTCCTATGTATACAGAGTTTTTTTTTTGGGGTTAGGGTTAGTTTACCAAGCCACACAGGAGAAAAGTGTAAAAGGCTGGAATCCAGTAGATGACTTGCCTTGTCTCGACCCCAATAAAGTCGCTATTCTCTACCGGAGAGCGCCGTGATTAAAGAACCTCTGAACTCCCGATAGCGAAAGAAGATGAAGGGGTTGCCTTTTGAAACACCTCCTGACAAGTCTGAATCAATCCTCAAGGAGTCCGCCCCAGCATAATTGACAAAAAAAAAAGGTACTTCAGAACTTGAATGAATACTCCACTGCCCTGTTGATGAATGCTCCTGTCGGGGAGGGGGTGGAGGGGTGGGTGGGGTTGCTCTGAGATGTCTTTTCGTGAATTGGTTGCGGTGAAGGTTTCGGAGCTGGCGGCTCTCCTGAGACTTCCTCTGACAGTTCTCAGAAGTTGGGACCGATTCAACGGACGAGAGTGTTTCGTTGTCGTGATTGTACGGAGGCTCTGGGTGTTTTTTTTGTTTTTTTTACTTACTGAAGTTCAGGCCTTTGCGTATTGTCTGGGAGCTTTGGTGAATGGACGCAATGTTCTGGGTGTAGCGATTGGCCTCGGTCCCTGTTGTACCACGGATGTCAATAAGCCTGCAGAGGAGAGGGAGAAAAAGAGTTGGTGCCGTTTAAATAGTTTCTTCTGTTTTTTTTCTCCTTCTAGCTACTTCAATAAAGTCTGACCTTCTTAAGAAAGCTAATTCTATAAATAATTGTATAAAGGTGAAGAAATGGTCACATATTAGGTGTTCTTCATATATAACACATTATTTTCCTGATTCATCTTTAATTCATTTCACATCCACAGAAATTCGGCGGTTTCTGAGTTAATTTAACCTAAAAAGAAAAAAATCTGAATTTCAATAGAGCTCTATCATGAAGATGTTATGTGCAGAAATCTATGACTTCAAATGTAGAAATGGTTCAGGGTGACAGTGGACAAATTGGACACCCAAGACTGCCCATATGAATCATTCAGACGCTTAAATACGAGTTGGCAAATCTGCAAAGAATTGCGTGGAATTCCAGGCCGGGGCGAATAAATATTTATGATGCCCCCAATTCCCCCTTTCCTCCCCGTCCTTGGTAATTGTGCGTGATTCATTTTGTTTTCTCAGCGGAAGAGGGGAAATCAATCTTAGACTATATTGGCCAGGAGACATAAAGCATGCAGATTCCAAATGCCGCCGGGTTCTGCAAGGATGAGAAAAAAAATAAAATAAAAAGCTTCACAGACACTCGGTGAAATCTCCAGTAGATGTACTTCTTTATTAAAACAGGAAACAGCAGCAGCTAACCCTGGCGACATTTTACCGAGGGGCTATCGGCCCTGGAAGGAACATAAAGCCGACCACCGATTGCCGTAGAAATCAATGCCATTTAGGTCTCGTCCAGGCTTCCCGTTTCGTTGCATTCTTTGGCCAAAAAACATCCCTCCGTAAATATAGTGTCCATTTGAAGTAGCCTCTCCCTTTGATGTAACCTCAGTGGGCTTTTGTTAATTTGCAACCAAAACTTCTACCAATAACTCGCTTTGATTTCCCCTTTTTACTATTTCTTTACACAGATAGATCAAAGTCACCCTGCATCCTAGTGGGAGAGGAAGGAGCCAATTGTGTCTCTCCCATATCCCACACAGCCGTGATTAAAGCGATGTGGTAGTGGGACCGTTGTAGGAAATAAACCATGAATAGACACTGAGGGCTGATCCGCTTTTACTATTTTCTTTTTGCCCTTATAAATGATTAGTTCTGCTTTCAGATACTGTACTCTACAAGAATAAGCATTCTCGGTCGCCATGTACGCGGCAACAAAAGCACATTGTCTGAACCAAGGACGCTCACTGGAGAGCTCGGCTCAGAATATAACCAGCAAATAAATGAACTCACCTACTCGCCTTCCCTCCTGGTTTCTACGACGGCTCCTTGGGCAAAGGCTGAAAAGAGAAGGACAGCGGTCAGCGTCAGACGGGCAGCTTTCACCATCTTTGTTATTCAAGTAAACTATCGAGGCCTCAGAATAGACACGGGGCAGCCTACGTCCTTTCAAAAAGCACAGATGTCGTGACTCAATTACATCTAAGACGAGATGATGGAAGCTGGAAGGTCGCTTTGTTCTCTCCCGGCTTTCGTGACCTCCGCGGACGCCGCTTCTCTCTCCGACCAAAGGAATAACGCGGTGACCGCCTCGTCGTCTGGGCCAAAGAGTGAGACCTCTGCCTCCTCAACGTCAATAGCATCTCACAAACTGAGTTTCACAAATCTCAAAGACATGCATTCTTTATTTCTTTGCGAGCATCGTCTTCTCCCACGTTCAGGAGAAGACATGGAAAAGAAAGCGGCTCCCCTCGCCATCTTGATATTGGCGAATGAGCCACTTTTGTGCAGATAATGACTCGGCTAATCATAATCAGGAAGCTAATGGTGTGTTCAGCCAACGGGGGCGGCCGAGGCGAGACGGCTGTCTGGGCAGCGCATTGGCATTCCCAGCAGCCACCGCTCTCCTCCCGCGGCTCGTGCCAGGGTTTCTGCGGCAGCCAGGCAGACTTGGTATTCTGCTGCCCCGCTCGGCCCCTAGCGCTCCGCCGGCCTGTCCTACCAAACCGACCCGGCCCTGGCGTTTGTCGGGGGGGAAATTCAGTCCTGCGTAGAGGCACTGATCCATCACACCTCTCCAACAGCATGTCATCTAAATGCTAAGTACTTCTACCGCATCTTTAAATCAAAACAAGGGAAGAAGCTGGGGAGGGGTGGAGGGGATAATGGGCACTATGGAATCCGCCGAGAAAACCCCTCGGCTTGCTGATCGCATTCATTTTTTTTTTTGATGGGGGGGGATGATGAGGTGGGAGCACTGAATGCTCAGACACATTGTGTGTTTTCCCTGCACCTGTGAGAGGAATCCCAAGATCAAATGTACAAGGAGAAAAAGAAAGAGGATAGGTATTGATCACCCGGCTTCACACCTTTTCTTTCTGAGAAAATAGAATCCCGTATGCTTTTCTCTCCGGAGAACATGACTGTACCTTCTCCCACAATAGAGCTCCCCCTCCGTCTCTCTATCTCAGTCCGACTCTCGGCTATCGATCTGAAGGGTTCTTGAAGTCCGGGCCAGAGTGCTGACGCCGCAGAAGTGGCCAGCACTATTAACTGCTCCCACTAATTAAAAGGGTAACAAGATGAGCTCGGCCCCCGTGGGACGCACTGTGCAAGAGACAGAGCTGCCTGCCAAGCCAAGCCAACCGCCGAGCACTGCTCACTGCCCGTGGTGTTTACAAGACAGGACTCCAAGGACATCGCAGACATATTCATCTACCGCTGGCACAAGGGATGAGGGAGATTGAGAGATAGGGGCGGGAGGAGAGAGAGACAGAGAAACACACTAATAAGCGTTTTGCTAATTGCTTGTGTTGGGGTGAAATTGAAACACTTGGACCTCGTCTCCGAGCCCGAGGCGCTCCCGTTTTCATCGTCACTCGTAAACACTGAGCGCTGGGACCAAATTGATAAAGTTTCACAGTTCAAATGAGGTGTGCAGGCTGGGTCTTTGAAAGAGCGCCGGTGGAGATCGGCAAAAATATTAAGAGATTCAATTACATTCTTTCCTTATCGTCAAGACAGCATGTTGTCTTTTTAAAGATGTAGCATGCTTCATGTTATACAAATAAATTTGCCCAAAAACGAAGAGCCACTCCAGGTACTCCAGACAGCTCGGTTGCCTTCTGCTCGAGGGGGAACAATGCAGCAACCGCAAATATGGTGGCAAATAAAGCCTGCTAATTCTCACCCGCAAGCCCACCCAGCCGTTATGGTGACAGCCTCCACCATCGCAGCGGTAACTAAAAAAAAAAAAAAAAACATCCCCTAGGGGTCTCTCCTAACAAGTGGACTCCAAAGTGACGTGCTAGGCTGCTGGAGAGGGGCTTCGTCAACTTGAGACTCGCAGTGCTTCCTGTAGCCATCAGCAGCCACTAGAACCGCCGTTGTTCGCAGGATAACAAGGACAGCTACACTGAAGATCCCGAGTGCATGCTCAAGGCGTGGACTATGAACTCTACGTACAAACACATCAGTGTGAGGCGCCGCGCTTTCAGAGGGCCAAAGAACAACATTAGCTACCGAGCATCTGGCCCTGTTTGCTGCAGTACCACCAGAGGGGGCTGCGACCTACAGCGAAACCTAGCACCTATTGTCCCTCGCTGTCTGAGGAAATCGCGGCGACATAATGCAGAAATAGCTACTGGGCGGAACATGTGTAGGGTGACGAATGCATCTTAAATGGGACAAAAAATTATCAGGATTTCAGTCAGTTAGGATTTCATCACTGGAAGGGACGTTGAATTATTCATTACAAAAGGCATAAACAAAAGATCCAAAGGGCACAAAAAGCATCAGAACTTTTAAATACAATGTCGGATAGCACGCTTCAACGTGTCCAGTCCTTTAGTCTAGTTTGTGCCCCGATGCCGAAATGTGGCCCACGGCCCTCCGACAATTTCACACCAGACAAGACCCGGGAGCGAAGCAGTGTGCAGAGTAAAAACGCAAATGGCAGTTCAAAGCCAAGCTAGTGACAGAACTTCAAATAGGGAAGCAGGCTAAAGTGTGCTGAAAGTGACAGCAGAAGGGGGGACCGCATTCACTCCCGGGATCTGACGGAGAACCAGAGAGGGGTAGCATACGCCTGGCGAGGCGAGGAGGGAAAAAAACAGAGATGGATGCACAAATGGTGGCAGCACCAGAGGAGACAACAAAACAATTAGAAACGATGAAGTGTTGCTTTAGTCACGGAACGAAGGCAACGCCGAAGGAGCCATTAGATCTCGTGAATGTAAGCATGAAGTCGACTGCCTTCCACAACACAGCAGCTCTGATATGACGAACGAAAGGGTGGGCTCGGAGGGGTTTGAACGCGTCTTTTTTTTCTGCACACCCTCCAACCTGTTCCAATGCATTTCCCTGCATCACTTCACACACTATCTCCGGAAGACTGATGATCATGCCACAGCGTCCGCCGAACAGATGAGGAAGAACCAAAGAGTGCATTTTTCATTTCTACTTGATAAATGGAAGATCTAAGACAAAAAAAAATAGCAATGAACACGAGATTTGCTTATCTACCGTAACCTCTGTGTGTTTGCCAGTGACATTCATGTTTTAATATCGGTCCTTTAGCAACCTACAATACAGTATCTCTCCCCGAGGATTCAACTGGACTCCACCACTGGGATATCAGTGAATCGTGGCTTGGGTGGTGGGTCGTTCGAGGTGTTATCAAGTCATCAGCAGCTCAAGCCCTTTCCAAACCTAATACTGCTGAAATATATTCTATTACTTTACTTGGACTTTACTTGCTGGTGCATGAATTTAATCATTTCAACTGCATTAGACTGAAGGCCAATTGAGCATCTAAGGACAGAGAGCACAGTGTACACATGTAACATCTGAAAATGGCCTGGTTTTTCAATTTGGCCTGGTTTGATTTTGAAGTTGCAAACATTTCTTTAATGAGCTCCGTTCCCGGTGGCCTTTCTAATGCGTTCCTCTACTGCATTAGAAACAAGAGAGCTCAGGGGAACACTCATGACACATCCTTTGCATACAAGAAACTACTGTATACCACCAGAATCCTTTCAGGACAAGGACGTCTTATTTTCTCGGGGTAAAGAAACAACCTACTTTATTTTCTGTCATTATTTATTTGGCTTAAATGAATGTTGCTGGGCACAAATTACCTAATGGATTGTAACTATTTTATTTAACCTTTATCCTATCTGGGTCATCCCACTGAGAATAACAATGATAATGTAATAACGGGTCAGAGTGAAATGAAGTCTCCCTCTAAATGGGTTGCAAATCTAACAAAATAGTATAATAAATTGCAATTTAATGTCATAACATCACATTGTTATATACCAGTGATTATGACATCATAAGGGGTGATCTCATAATATTGAATAATAATTTAATATCTAGTAAGAATAAGAAGAATGTAATAACAAGTAATAAGTAATAATGAAATAATAGTCGAGGTTGATGTAATAATGTTATATTATATTCATTTATTATATTAACACGTTTTATTACATTTTCAAACCATTTAGATCAACATTTTTATTACAGTTTGATAATTTGTGATATTATCCAGAAGTTATTACATTATCAGTTGCTACAAGCATGCGGTTTGTAAAACAGTCACATTTTAGAGGATGTATACGTGTTTTTTTAAATATTGACCTAGTTGACCAAGTCTAGTTGTGATGCGTCGACTGGAGCTCAACCGGCTCATTTAAAGCCTGTGACTCGGTTGAGAAGCGAGCTCAGTAGAAGTCTGTCTCTGGTCAGAACGCTGGCCATGGTGAAACATGACTTGGCTGCCTTGACACTGAAGCCTTTATAGCGGAGGTGCTATCAAGTCTGACATCATAGCGCCACTGAACTGCAGATTTACATCGGTCTGAATGGAGTCCAGCCTCTCCACCAATCAGATCTCTCCCCTCTTTTAAACCTGGACACGGACATTTGTATTGCTCACTGTTCCCTCCAATCCAGTTGAGTCTTTTTTGCCTTCATTTATCATGTTTTTAACGTTTTCCTTTTAAATATATATGGTTTATATCTCTCTGTGCCCCTGTTATTAATTGAGGTTTTATATCACATGCCATCCATTCAAATAACCACATTGGAAACGTGTGTGGACCACAATTTCCCGAAGAAGCAAGCCAAAAGCCTGCAGAGCCAACTGTCTGTGATGTCTTCATGTTTACAGCAACACTGGCAGGACTACACACACACTCCAGCAGCCTTTAGCCCGAACGCTAACGCTGGAACAAAGAGGGAGCAGGAAAAAAGAAAATGCTAAAACAAAAAGCACGATGCAAGGCTCTCTGACCTACGGGGTCGCGCTGTGTGCGTGTTGCTCATTTTGCAACTCCACTTCATTTAGTAATGACTGCAAATATCCTCTTTCTCTGCAGGCCACGCACTAGCTGAGCAATAAGCATTTGTTGTGTGGGCGTAGGGTTTGTTTGTTGAGGGAGTGCACATGAAACCGCCGTCTGATCAAATCAGCGTTTCAATTACTTACGATTCATAATACAAGCTCCCTTTACCCTCTTATGCCGCAGTGAAGACGCATTTCTCATCGCTGCTGTTTTGATTTAAACCCCTCGCTCGCGTGGCGAAGGCAAACAACTGAGCGCTCTCTTACCAACGGAATCTCGCCCCCCTGCAGCCTGTCTGAAAGGTGGAAAGACGAGTAGCTGTCCCTCGTTCTGTCTCTCTCGTCACCTTTTCCACCCGGCCTCCCTCCACGTCACAAGTCAGGCGTGCTGGATGCAGTACGCAGGAAACAATTAGCCGTCCTGGCCGTCCTCCCACCCCCCCCCCTGTCAAGTTTGTGCAGCCAATCTCTTAACCAACACCCCCCCTCGCCATCAGGCTCTCCACCCTTGGAGAATATCATATCTGGACCTTTCAGCAGCTCACTAGCGAAGACAAATTGCCAGCTTGTTTGGGGGGTAGGGGGGGTGCTCCTGAGAGTGATTCATATTAATGGCTAGCTGGCAGCGGAGAGCGGGCTGCATATGCAAACTCCATTAGCGGGTTAGGCTGGAGTGTGTGACCTGGCGGGGCCGTGGCGAGCTGCACACACTGGGACTGGTATTTGCTGGTATTACTGGCTTGCAGGTGCAGGGGAAAGTGTGTGTGTAAGTGTGTGTGTGGTAGGTGCCGGTCAGTATCCTCCACCTCTGATGTGATGGATGTGAAATGTAGAATTGCGCAATACTACACTGGTTGTCTAAACTGATTCTATGTGACGTTTTGATTGGATACCACAAAAGTAAACATGAATATCGTCACCTTCTTAAACTAATGGCCTAAGTCATATTTTGAGGAAAATGTTTTTTTGGCCTAAATCATCTCTTCATGATGCTGGCCACCTCTGGTAAAATTGCCTACATCCTTATTGAAAAGATCATGCTGTTCCTACCCTGGTAGTATAATGGCCTATGTCAAGAGTGTGACTTAGGCAATTCAAAAAAAAAAAAAAAAATGGCTTAAGTCACATTGTCTTGTGACTTAGGCAATTTTACAAGCTTTACTAGATGGCGGCTGCTTCCAGAAGAAAGAACAACAATATATTTGGTTCAGTTCTTTCTGTTTTTGGAAAAACTTTAAAATATGACTTAGGCCATTAGTTTAAGAAGGTGACGATATGCTTCATCCTGGTTTTAGTGCCCCATGATGGTCTAAATGCTGTTTCACCCTGACAAGAATACTTACTTACTAAAATGGTCAAAGAATATCGGTACAAACTATGAGCTATCAGCAGCTTCAATCCAAAAATATCGGTATTGACTTTCAAAAATACCAGTCAAGCCCTAGTGTGTAGTGTGGTGACTGAGACATTCACAGAGTAAAGCAGACCGACGTGGACGGACACGGCGCTTGGCCGGCGGCCCACCTGCTAGCTGGCCCTCTCATCCTTCCCCTCTCGGATCAATCCTCTTTATAGATTTCTCATTTCTATCCATCTTCCAGAATGTGCTTTCCTCCCATTTCAGGTCTTAGAACAAATACATTTGAATACCTCTTCTTCTCGGCTGCCAAAACCCCGCCCCCTCCCCCACCACCCCGCCGCCATCCCTGCCCCCTCGAAGCCACGCCAGCATCACTCGCAACGAACTTGACAACGAAAACCTCGACTGAAAGCTAATTGGGAATATTCAGTGGAACATGGAATCAGCATCTATTTACAAAAGCTGCGAGCGGTAACGCAACTCTGCTGTCAGGGTGGATTACGGCGCGGTGGGAATGCGAGCGTGAAATGCGCCGTAGCTGCCCAGGGCTTGCTGACTCATTGGCTGACCTTTGACCCCCCGTGTACCTGACAAGCTGTCTCTTTGAGTTACCGTCTCTCTCTCTGGCCCCTCTCTGGCCTCTACCTTCTTCAAACCTGGGGCAGATGTCTGGTCACGTCAACCGCACGCTTGAGCGCATTTATTTGCTTTATTGATGCAGCAGCCATCAAAATGATCCGTTGTTATCGTGGAGAGGTGGCGTAGCTGGAGGCCCAATTAACCAAGAAGGTCCAAATCCTGGATTGAACGCTAACGTTAGCTACCTCATGTTATTTCCAATCCAACTAGAATTACTAAACGCTTGATGCTAGCGGAACCAAACTTCACATACATGTTTGGAATGGGCCCAGGACATTGCAATAGATATAAAACGCCTAAAAGATATAAAATAAAAGCCTCCACCGATCGTCACATGTTGGTATTATGTCTTGTCAATTACCGTGACGGTCTTGATGCGACCGCTGCCTTTGGTGCAGGTCCAGCCGGATCGGTTGAACAGGAGGCCACAGACCTCCCCCTCCAGGCAGGGCGCCATCTCACACCACTGGCGGCTCCGGACGATTCGCGCTGTGGGGGGGGCGGGGTGGGGGGTTGAGAAACAGAAGGCAAATAGGTAAATTAGACAGACAGACAGATAAAGTGACAATCACTGAAGGAAATCAAATCGAAGGACTTGAGGGCAAATAGACAAATTAAGAGGAAATGGTAGTAAATGATAGGCCAGCTGACAGCCTGGAGGTTACCGCTCCTCCTCCATCTGCATCTGATTGCATTTCTTCCACCATTTATTTCTACAGTTCAGTTGCTTCTGGAAGCATTTTGCTAGCTAGTAGTTTCCTGGAAAGGTAAGTCATGTCATTTTACAACAAGCTTAATCCCTTGTTGAGGATACTTGCTGAATACTTTGGATTGGACTGTAATACATTATTTGTCAAGATGCTCGCAGCTGGTAAGCATGTACCTAGCGCTAAACTAGTTTCCACTTGTTTCAGCTTGATGATCAAGCAGTTTTCAGGTTTCTTCAACAGGTTTTGAAAGGGTTTCTATCAGCCTAAAAGTCGTAGAATCCTCTCAACCCGCACACGACCACGTAGGTCCTCCAATGTAGGTTTAAAAAAGGGGGAAATCACAAGATTTCCATATGACAATAGTAATAGATAGAGAGCAATAAAGATAGAGAGAGCGTGTGGATGACAGAGGGGGAAGGCAATCAAAAGCCGTTCGACTTGGTTTTCCATCTCATGAAAGTTATTTGTCTGCTGGAGACGCCAGTGAAGCTCTCGCTCTCTCGCTCGCTCTCTCTCTCTCTCTCTCTCTCTCTCTCTCTCTCTCTCTCTCTCTCTCTCTCTCTCTCTCCCTCCGCAATCTGTCTGCATGACGGTGTTACATTAGCATGCGCCTGTAGTCGACGGCGATAAGCACTGATTGTTCTTTACACAGCGCGCTAAAGCAACAACTGAAAGGTTATCGGCTCTCCGCGGACCCCGGCCGGGGCCACCGCTCCCGCCTAACCGCGGTCCCTCGGGGGCCGGTGCATTGTGGGAACGAGGTAAAAATGGTCGGCAGAGAGAGCGAGAGAGAGAGAGAGAGAGAGAAGAGGTGTGGAAGGGGGAGGCCTTGTGACATTTTACTGTGGTCCAAGCCTTGTTAACGGTCTGTCGTTTGAAATTGCTCTTTGGAGTGCCAGACCCTTACTGCTGCTCTGCAATAAAGATCTGTCATCTTGTGGTATTTATCAAACCTGATGAACAGCACCACACACACACACACACACACACACACACACACACATAATTACCTCTCTGTGGATATATAGCCAATCTCCCTCAGCAAATAATAGATATTGTTGACACAGAAAGGAGCGGTGGGTGGAAGCTGGGTTTACCACAGGCCAGAGCAGGGGAACCGACCGGCCCCACAACCTGTCACAGCTAAAACAAGCTAAACGAAACAACAACAAAGCCCCGAGACTAGACTACGGGACGACGCGGTCATTTGTGCTTCACCCTACACGTTGACTCTTTGATGACCGGGGGGTGAAAAACTAAAGCGACCCCCCCCCCGCTCCTGACGCAGCAACATGCCACGGTGAATTTTCATTTTCACAGCAATCTGTCAGGCGCAACAAAGCGTAGATTTATCAGTCACTCGCAGATGTAGTTTTGAGTGCATTACAGGGCCAGCAAAACTCAATTTCCAGGGCAGGGAATAAAAGCTGAGCTGGCAAAGCGGCGGGAGTGCTGACTAACCGCCAAGTGCATCAGCCAACCAACCCGGAGTAGCGGAGCCTGGCTAAAATAAACTGCATTTTTCAGCTTCCTCTCCCGCTGCTCCGCGGCGTGCCCTTGTTACTTTCTCAATGCCGTCTGCGACAGTCTGACTTGATCTGTGATGACGCGGTGAGTTCGCGGTGCCACGAGCCGTGGAGCGCCGGGGAGAGCACCGCGGTGATAACTTCATCAGCAAAGGCATCGTGGAAAAAAAACAAAAAACACAAGGAGAATCAAAATGGCATCGCCGCGGTTTTACTTTCAGCCCATCTCCATCCATCAAACCTTTATCGATCTGATAGAGACAAACATCAGCACAGTTACACAACCACCCCCGCACATCTACAGCATCACTAGACCTTCAGCTTCTGAGGTGGAGGCTGAAAAATGTCTCTGTTGTTACGGTTTGTTTTATGGTTTACATGAAGCTATTATGGGATGTTGGAAAGATCAACTGACGCAAATGGAAGTCAGCTTTATTTGATTATTAGGATTAGGATTAGTCATAGTAGTAATAGTAGTAGTAGTAGTAGTAATAGTAGTAGCAGTAGTAGTAATAGTAGTAGCAGTAGTAGTAGTAATAGTAATAGTAGTAGCAGTAGTAATAGTACCAGTAGTAGTAGTAGTAGTTCTAATAGTACAAGTAGTAGTAGTAGTAGTAGTAGTAGTAGTAGTAGTGGTAGTAGTAGTAGTAGTAGTAGCCAGTAGTAGTGGTAGTAGCAGCATTAATAGTGCCAGTAGTAATTGTAACAGTAGGAGTTGTAGTAGCGGTAATAGTACTAATAATACTAGTAGGTAGTAGTAGTAGTAGTAGTTGTAATAGTACCAGTAGTACTACTAGTAGTAGTAGTATTGCAATGCGTTTGAACATGCTGAGGCTTCAAGTCCTGTTGTCTTATTTTGAAAGGCTGGATGTGCAGCAGCAGAGGTGAAGCAGCTGGCCTGGTTAAGGCGCCGTCTGCCTGGCCGGGTGACACCTGGGTGGCCCCTTCCTGTTGCTGTCCCTGTTAGAGTCCCACCCAGGGACTGTGGACATCAGCCCGGGCCCGTCAGCTGCCAGGGTCCCTGCTGGTCCACCGCTCTGGACCTCCCACCAGATCACACATATGACCATCTGTCCCCCCGCCCACAGTGCCAAGCCCTGCCCTGCCCTGCCTAGCTCAACACAGCCAGAGGGGATAGCCACTCGAGTAGAAGCACTGCTAGTGGCTGAAATAAAATAAAATTACTGTTGTGAAGATTGTACTAAAGTAAAAGTAACACATTCAAAATAAAAGTTGCTGAGTAGACACAAAAAACAGACATCTTTCCCATGCAATGCAAAAAGAAGGGCAGAGTTCAGACTAGGTTCTTTGAATTGAAAAAAAAGAAGCTAATTAAGTGCATATATAAAGTAAAGCACAAATTAACACAGCAAGGTATTGTGTGATAGGACAAAAAAACATTACATTGATGCTACCAGCTACCCAACTAGCTAGCAAGGTTAGCTAGCTAGCCAGACGACAATCAGGCTAACACAGACCAATAATAGTAGCTGGATGGATGTTAACTAAGCTACTATAATGGATCAATCTGAGCATTTAATGTTACAGTTGGTTGATTTAACGTTTCCTCCACCTGCTTGTACAGGTTTAATGCAGATGCCAGAACATATGTCCTCTTTTGCTTACAGTTGTAAAGTATGCAGTTTAAAATGTAGCTTACGATATTAGCATTACTGACTTTAAACGCTCCAAACAAAACAAAAGCTACTCAATTACAGTAATGAGAGTAATTGGACTTTGTTGCTGTTCTTCCACTGTTGATAATAATTGCAGGCTTGTGACAGCAGGAGGAGAGAGAGAGAGAGAGAGAGAGAGAGAGAGAGAGAGTGGGAAGGAGAGTAGGTGTAAAACTGAGGTGGCGAGAGAGAAAAGGCGGAGGACGAATCTTGCATTCATCTCTGCTGCATGAAGCCTCTTATCACAGTGGCCATCGAGCGTCATGTGAGTGCGGCGCGATGCGGTGGCATGGCAACAACAGGCCATGCCACGAGGAGCGAGAGAGGCAGGAAAGAGCAGGAGAGAAGATTAGAGAGAGAGAGGAGGGAGACAAGCGAGAAGAAAGCACATAATCCTCCTGTGCATACAGACTAAACCAGCACAACAACAGGGGGCAAAAAAAACATCCTGACAACAGAAGTTATGTTGCAAATAACATTGCCCTTATTTGTGTGATATTTAATGTTAAATGAATAAAGAAAAATGGCCCGATCGATAAATAAATGAAAATGTCGCCCACACATGATGAGCAGGGCGTAGGTAGGCTAGGTGATACGCTATCACAGAAGAGTGCTTGGTAACAGGAGGACAGGAAGTAGAAAAAAACAACATTAGGTGACGCCAAGCTGTCTCTTCTGAGCCTCCAGACACAGATTTGTACAATGTACCTGAGCTTAGTCACAGAAAACAGAGGACAGGGTTTGGGTAGTCACCAAGACGAGTTTTTCCTCCATTGTTGTACATTGGTGCATAATCTGATTTGAAGTGCTATGAATGGTCACAGCTGCAGACCGGGGAACTTTGAGAGGTGCATGACGCCAAAAGTAGCATCCAGTCTGGCACACCATTGATGGTCCTGGGGGCCAAATGTTATTATTGAATCGATCATCCGCGGTGGTGTCTGAGATATTGCGTGCAACGGCCGAACGCACAAACAAATGAACGGACAGAAAAAAAAATAAAGGGGTCGCAGCGGTCCAGCGGCGACAGAGTGGGAAAAATATTTCTTCGTATGAAAATGGATTCGGCGTGTGAATGAAGGTGACAGCTGCAGTATCCCTCACCGAATCCACCTCACTCATGAAGGGCAGAGAGCCGACCGGTCAAATCCTATGTGTTATGAACATTGTTTTACATTGTTTTTCAGGTCCACTACTTCCTTTATTTTGAGAATTATCGAGTTTGAGAGTTACTTGAGTTTGAGAGTTGCAGCTCAGTGAAATAAGTGAAGTGACATTTATTGGAATTCACGTCAAAACAAAAGCATAACTGAATATCTACTCACTAAAAGGTCAGAGGGAACATCTTTACATCTGTACCGCGGGTGAATCCCCCCTTTAAATCACTGGTGATGACGGACAGCGTTGACTGCTGTCAGCATTCTGCCTTTCAGACGAGCCCGAGGGCAACAGCTTCCATCTTAAATGCACCGGCTATTAATGGAGTGCGGGGCGAGGCGCGGCAGGGCAGGCGGCCAGCGGTAATCAATTTCCTGCCGCTGTAATCATAGTTCTCTAACTTAATTAGCATCTGTTGAGTGTTGCGGAGAGAGAGGTGGTTGGAAGGCATCGGTCCGACGGCCTGAAAAACACCAGGCTTCCTACCTGGGGGCATTTTGATTAAGATTATAATTGAACGGAGGAGTCGTTGCATGGCGCAGTGGGCCAAGAGGTGCACCTGACATTATGACGTATGGACCAATCGTGCATGCCAATTCCCTCTCATCACTCCAAGCAGTCAAACAGCAGTAAGCCAGTCAAAAAAGGGAGAGATGCAACATGATTTCCGATTGGCTGGTGCGTGACCGGAACAGCCAATCATGCGGAGGGAGTCAAATTACATCATTACTTTTAATGTTTTATTTTGTACTTCTAGACTATTTTTGTGGTCTGCTCCTGCCTGACTTTTCTCCAATTTGTCAGATGTGCCGAGCTCAAGAGCAGTCAGTTTATTAACCTGCTGGACAGAACAGGTTGTATTTAAGGAGCAGGAGCATCGCAGTGCTAATCTGTCCTACGTTGGGTTGGCAGAGCCTTCCCAGAGGAGGGTAAACACACCTGAAACCAATTGACCCCCCCTTTTTATTTACAGGACAGAGTTTATCCAAGGCACACATCTTTATAATGTAATGTAAATTCATCTTAAGTTAAGTCAAATTTATTGATAGAGCACATCAAAACAACAGAGTTTGCCCCAGAGTTAAAAGACAGAATAAATAAACAAACTAAACAGTATCAAACTGATTTACGTTATATGCAAATGTGGCCTTTTTACAGGAAAAGGCATGAATTATTTTCTGAAAATAGAATTCATTTTTGTTAATATTAACGGTTGTTTGCTTGCTGGTTCCTAGTTCACCTGCCTTTCATTTACCACTACGTCAGCAGAAAAACCTTGAGCCAAAAGGTCAAATTACACAAGGAAAAAAAAATCCATCGTTCACTTTGTGCGCGCAAACTCATCTCAGATCAGGTCAATGTGCCCGATACAGAGTGAACCTAAAGTCGGTATGCTGCGGTAAGTCGACGCCGGGAAGGTTAGCATGGCGGCGAATCCGGGCTTCCACTTTGTAGTCAGGAAGACGGAGTCCGCCGAGTCCTGCTGCCTTTGTTTCCATAGCAACACACCCTCAGACAAACTGTTTCAACTTCATTCCACTTTACGTTGACACAGCAGCAGCAGCAACAACTCAACGTGTCACAGTGTGATGAGTGGAGGACCAGTACCCATCACAAGATGCCTGTATCTGATAGGTAGACCTGATCAACACTAGCTGTGAGGCCCGGATTGAGCTACATGCTACACCTGTCTCATCACGACTGGCTGCTAGTTCTCGTTTCATCAATGCTAACAAGTCGAACGTCAAAGTGACTTTTTGCCAGACGCGAGGTTTCGACTTTCCCATTGTATTAAAGCTCAGTAGTCTAGATCAGGGAGTCTCAAACGTTTTCATGTCATGGACCCCCAAATAGAAAGGAAGGTTATAATGAAGTTATATTACAATACAAAAACTCAGTTGTGCTCGCATTGTGGCAGCCATCTTTGTTGGTGTACCTTTGACTGATTGATAGGAAGCCCAGCCAATGACAATAGTTTCAAAGTGGCATATGATTGGCTTGGAGGCCAGCGCCAACTAGTTTACAGGACAAGTACAAGCTGACAAGCTTTCCCAAGAAAACACTGAAGGAAATCCCATTTCACAAGTATTTAAACTGGAAGGACAGATTTCTGTATTTCAATTTGCAAAATCTTCCAGCTTTTCAAAACAAAAGCCTCAAGCTTTTGACATGCCCCGTGGATTTCATTCCATACTGTACAACCACAGTCTTCAGTCGCTGAGGGTTCAGTGCCTTGCTCAAGGGGACTACAACAGTAGATATTGAGGGAGAGGAGAGCGTTCACTTTCCCCACCCACGTTTTCCCAGTAGGTTGGGAGATTCTACCCGACAACCCCCCACTTGTGTAGTTTTTGGCTGGAATGAAAACCTGCATGCTCTTGGGTCCACGGTGGCACGTGGCTGAGGGGAATACTATCAGAACCAGTGGTCTAAAGGGTCAAGAGTCGAGTCATCCCACTCACCGTCTACGCAGGCCGGTCTTGCCCTTGTGGTCCCGGCGATCTGGCCTCTCCGGCAGGCGCAGCGGGCCGTCTGCCGGGCGATGGTCCGCCTGGGAACGCTGCTGTCTCGGTTCAGCATCACGATCTCACAGGTCCCCACCGCCAACTGGCCTGCCAGACACAGCGGGGGGGAGGAAACAAAAGTACATCACATTACCAGAATGAGACGGTAACAAACATATCAGCAGAAACGGGTGTTCGGAGTAAGAAACAACAAACAGGCGGTCCAGATGCAGAGCCATTTGGTGGTTTGTGTGGCGCTCATCACTTTCAAAATGAACAATAGAAAAATGAAGTATGTTCTAAGATCTACTTCTAATGTTAAGTAAAACAGGGTCGGGCGCTCTCTGGGTTAAAAACTGCACCCGTTTCCCACATTCACGCGTGTTACATGAACCAATCGGTGAAATAATTTGGTTCCCGGTGGCTGCCGGGGTGACGTCGACCCGCTACACAGCTAACATGGAAACCAAGTTGAGCTCCAGTGAGACAGCAAATGGGAGAAAAACCCTTTTTAACTTGACGGGTGGCTCGCTCAGAAACGTCCGCGCTGTCGGTTCTATTCTCCCACAGCTTTCCAAGCAGAGGGAATTACTCCAGAGTTATCAAGGCTTTGCAAATTGATGGATGACTGCGAGGCTGGGGATCTCTCTCTTCCCTCGGAGGTTTAACGTTGTCAGAACGGCAATCTCTAAATTAATTACACAAATTGGAGAAATAGGCAACTCACATGGGTGTTCCGCAGCAAATTGACTACTTGGGAAATACATTTTTTCCCCCATCTCTGTAAACATCTGAGAGAGTACATTTTATTAAGAAAAATACTCTAAAAGACTTTTTTTTGTCAGGGGAGTATGAAGAGGTGATAAAAAACTTTTTTATTTAACTTTTGGACAAATAATCCAATTTAAATTATTTCCCTATGAAATATTGATTGAATTTGAACGATTTAAGTTGGATGAAAGCGACTAACACCGAGAGGTGCATTTATAATGGGAGTAACCACTGTGGAAATGTTTCAAACTCAAACAAGCAAGCTCTAATAAAGCAAGTCAAAGCACTCTGAAGGCGAACTGCTTACTTCTGGCTCCACTTTCCAATCCAAGAAATGCAGCTGAAGCTTTTCCAAGGCGCTGATGATCAGTGTTATCTGGTCAATAATCGCCGAGTCAGACCAACACACTCCTCAGCCTGCCCTGCCCGACAGCCACGGCTAAAGCAATACGCTATCGCAATAACAATTCCAGTCCGTAGATGTTTTGATGTAGATGAAACCCCCTGCATGGCCTTTTGCAGCTTCCTGTCTCATCTCAACGTTTAACGATGAGGCAGCGGTTTTGTCTAGCAGGCTTATTGGGAAACCTGAGGCTGCATACGTAATTGTGTTTTATTTGGGCCGACCGAAATTATTACCCGTTATATGTTTCGGGTTGTGCAGAGAAATGAGCTTTACTCACACTAAATGTGACATTTTATCTCCATTCCTTGGGGCTGCCTACTGTCTGCACAGATACTCCAGAAAAACACATTTGGCAGAACAAATGCTTCAATATATATAGATGACACATTCTCCATATCAAAAACAGTCCAGGGGTGCACCTCCCACCGGGACGCTCCTGTTGTACTGTCAGATGAGCAGACTAACAAAACCACTAGGTAACGTTAAGGTGATGCACGTTTTCAGACCTGCAATTATCAAAGAGCATTGAATAAATACAATTGCAGAAACATTGACCGTAACCTCAAAGCTGTAATCCGTGAGGTTACATCAGTAGACGGCATTTGTGGGACCACAATTCTTGTTCTTAGTACCGAAGATCATAAAAGAATTTAAACCATCGTTGGTGTACTGGGCTTGGAGTACAATTTCATTTCATTTCACTGCACCAACCCCACCACCACCGCCACCTACCCCGCTCTCCACTCCATTTGTCCTGAAACGAGTCCCTGTACTTGGCGGCTGCTTGGGGGACAGCGGTGCCATCAGATAACGGCGCTCTCTCCCATGTTTCAACAGTGAACAGATGAATGGGCTTCACGCGATAAGCCTGAAGGAGGCGGACAGGGAGGGAGGGAGTTGAAGTGGGGAGCTGCGTGGGGGTTGGAGGGGGCTTTGTAAAGTTCCCTCAGTCACAGCCAGAGCTCCATCATGCGTAGGGCAGTTAATTCATGTGACAGAGGGGTTTCTGTCACTCAGCGGCGTGAAGGCACTTGGCCCCCCGTCTCCATTTCAGATGACGAAATGCGCATGCAGCTGCGGCGAGGCTGCCAGGTGGGGCATGGCGCTGAGGTTGTTGTCCAGGCTCCAACACAAATGACCGGGAAGCTACAGAGCACAAGAGACTGGCAGCCGGACGACCTCATGACTGAATCACCAAGACACAAACACACAGCTTGGAGAGTTGGACCTATCTTTGATCAAACGGACTGCAGATCACAAAACCACAGGGATAGGCTCATCACCCTCGCCGCCGCAATGTTTCCTATGTTTTATGTGCATTCCTGCAGGACTGAGAATTGGTTGGTGGTGAGATTGTGAATCTGTAGTTGACCCTGGCCATGTACAGGGTATGGTCCAAATATAGAAAGCGATATAGTTATTGATTCCAGCTATTGTAGTCTTTTGACACCTTCAGATGTTATACATGATCAATCTGTGATGTTCAATGCATTCCAGCTATTTTGTGATCAAGTTTTGTAATTTACCTTTTTATTGTACCCACGTTCCCTCAACCTGCCATGTCTACTCCTACTTCAGTTAGTGATTTCCTACATTTCCCAGAATGCCTTTTGACAACCCCCACAGAACTGTGAGAACTCGTTGCTGCTGCATTCATGTCGGACGAAGCGTAAAAACATGGGAAGGTTTCCCGTTGTTCAACGCGTCGGGAAGTCCTTGGCTACTGCTAGCTATCGCCATAGCAACAACTAGTTAACCAGTCCCATGTCAACCAAACAACCTGCAGTAGGCAGATACTCATAAAAACAGTTGATTGTGCAGAGGGGTACTATTGTGAATATAACCACTATTATAGTCATGCAGGAGATATCAGAGCATTCAAAAAGTTCCCATAATTCCTGTCACCACTAGGAGGTTGATGTTAATTGTTTTCCCAGTCAGAAGCTCGTATTTACCGTTATCGCCAATAACCGTAACAGTGTTAAAGTGTTTCAGGGTGGATTTCTCCCTTAACAGCCACATCAGGGCTAAATGCTTGAGAAAGGGCTCTTCTGGCAGACTTATCAAGAACACATCTCACAATTTGGCTAACCTTCCCCCGCTTGTTCATCTCCATCCATTCAGGTTAAGTAAGTCCAGAAATATCAGGAGTGACGGCAGTTCCTCCTAAGCGAGGGTAACCATGTGAGTCACAGCTCCCTCCTCTGTAATATTCTTAAAGTATTGGAACATATTTCAGCTTGGTGTTCAAATCTCAGTGACACAGGCTCGACTTCTCCAAAGGGAATTTGCCATAAACTTATATGACAGGGTACACCGCGTGAGCTATGGCTGGGATTCCATTTCCATATTAAAGCAATCTTCCTTTATAGATTGCAATTACTCGCGGGCCACTAAAGGCGAAGATTAGATTTTACAGTGTTTTATTGCAACGAATGTTATCGCAAACATATAGTTTCTGACCATATCTATTAACAAAAATGATGAAGCTATTGCAGTTAATTAGTCATGTCGATACATTTTGCTTTTGTATTATTCTCCGTAAAGACCCTTGGGGCCTTGGGGGGGTTTGGGCTACATTTCCTGGCATCGAATCAAGCCGGTTTTCCCTGAGAGAGCCAATCAAAGTCCAATCACGTAACTGACATCAGTTTACCACCATTAACTGCGACGTATTTTATGCCTTTCTGACATAAAAACGGCAGGTTAATAAACTCTGCTCTGCAAAGATAAAGGCGGTTAACTGGGTTTACCCTCCACTGCATCCCAGAGTTTGACCATAACCTGCAGCGCTGAGCTCCATAATCCCCCCTTTTTTACGCCGATTCCAATCTCACGTCTCCGTCTCTAACAAGTCTGACAGCCACTTGCAGTCCAATGAGCATATGCTAGTCGAGGCAGCTGCAGCCAAGTGCATCTCGTTACCTTAACACCATTTGACACCTGCAGCCCAGTAGGTAGCATCTAACAGGACGCCGGGCGAGAGAGGCAGATGTTTCGTTGACCCCGTGCTAGACGCTTCCTGACACCGCGATGATCTGACGATGCTAAACAAAGTAGGGCAGGCGGAGCGCCGGAGCGACACGCGCCCCTTATATTAATGTGCACTGTTTAAAAAGGGGAAAGACCGTCATTTGATTTCCTGGTGTTATTTGTATGCTCTGCAACGGCCCCATCAATATTTATGCACAGTAGCACTCCTGAAGCCTGCGATGTTATTTAGATACGAGGCGTAATCTGGAGCCGAGAGAGATGAATTAGGAAAGAGCGTGAGAGCAGCCGGGGTGATTTCCGAGATGTGTCCGCTGTGTCATGCTATTACAGGATGAAGCTCGTTTTGTGTTGACGCAGTAAAAACACGCAATCTGTTGGTCCACAAAGTCAGTCGGCCATTCACCGTCTACGGAGCATCTTGATGACATCACAGGTTTGAGTCTTTGGTCTGGATTGTACTAGACCAGAGGAATAGCATACCGCCATTTTTCAGACTGGGGTAGTTGGGACGGCACTCCAAGCAGGTCCTCAATTCTTTACAGAGCTGGTTGTGTTGTACGACTCGACAGCGCCATGCAAGATCCTTATGTAAAAATACACAAAAAATGTAATTCTGGTGATGGGTATGGGTCACCGCTCCGCCCACAGGAAGTGACAAATCAAAACTTGAGAGTGAAATCCAAAGCTCCATCCAGAGAAAACTGGACTAGATGTTTGGCCTCTCTCGTCCCTTTGGTATCAAAGGATCACAGGCCAGCCGGCTTGGTAAACAACTGCTGTGTGCAGTTTACCGACATCGTGTTCCATGAGTTCTGGGTATTAAAGTCAACCTGCTGCCGTTTGGAGCTGCCAGCGCGTGAAGTTGAGCGATATTCCCCCTGAATTATTTACGTAGCTCCTCGCAAGATGCATCACCTGAATCGGTGCAGCGATGCAGCACAGCCCCGGGTTGCGGTGACATTACAGTGTGGAGTTTACTCAAACCACCGGCTGGAGGCGTAAAGACTGAATGGGCAGTATGCCTCGCAAAAGCAAACAGCAGCTCTGTTGAAGGCCACAGTGAGTCACTTTCCACTGAGATAACCCTGCAGGAAGCCCTCCTTTGTTTCCTTAATGCAAAATAGTGGAGACTTATCCCTCCATATCTGGAGTCAGCTGGGGCTTTATCATTCAAGAGCAACCCCCCCGCCTCCTGCAGAAAATGCGATCATGGTATCGGGCAGAAAACAGAATAGGGGAGAAGATTGAAAGAACAGAACTCAAATCATTTACACCACGCCGGTGATGGAGCACTTCCAAGCCCAGTGCTTTCCACAAGAGAAAATAACAATGCAAGAAATACACCGTGCGGTGCACTACACTCAACCACAGGGGAGGTCACAGCTGACGGCTAAACAGAATTCATATTCAGGGGAGCTATGAAATATGGAGCTTTGTGTGCTGCCAAATTGATTTAGCTGTAAAAAGTTCTTTCCATAAAAGGTGGTGGCACTTTTCACAGCATCAGCGCCTTACAGAAAAAGCAGGCCCGGATGATTCGCGTACAATTTGCAGCCAAGGTCATAATCAAAGCGATCCTTCCTTCCCCCGTGCGAGCTTAATGCAGGCTTGACGAAGACCGGGAATGGAAATCATCCTTTTTCACTTCAAAAAAAAATAAAAAACTCGGCAATTCTCCGCTCCTCTGATTAGTTTAATGCTCGGATGGATAGGCAGTGCTCCCCGAAGCTTAAAAGAGAATACCGACCGATTTCTGATTTTTAAATTCATCATTCCTACGCCCCGTGAAAGATTACCGCGTCCCACGAGGAGATTGCATGACTCTGCAAATCGGAGGGTGGGTGGATTGTACGAGTCCCCCCTCCTCGTCGTGAAGCCACAGCGAGTCACTTCACACTTCACTGACAGCCTACACGTCTAGCTCATGTAATCCGCGTTGTCATTCCCAGCTATAGCATGCGGATCACAATGACAGAACAGATTGTTGTCTGGCTTCTAACTTCGGGACAGAGGCTTTTGTGTTCAAGTACTGATTGGATTGTCCAAGGCAAACGAAGTGAATGGTGACATGTGGTTATGACATGTGGAATCCCCGTTGAGTTGCACTAACGATGATGACGATGATTTGGAGTGGATGCTGGTCTGTAGATTTACTACGGGATCTTGATCATAGACTTGAGCGATTCGCAGCTTTAGGGTAAGCTAAGCTAGTTAGGGTGTAAGTAAGCTAGTTAGGGTAGTAGCTAGTTAGGGTGCGATGACACCTACACTTTGTTTTCTTTTGTCTGACCCATGGTGGAAAAGTTGACTTTTTTTGTCCAATGACAAGCAAACCAGGACTCGTAAACAAAGTCACATAGGGTTTATTTGGCGTGTCATCTTGCAAGACTAGAGATTTTGGTTGCAGGGAGGAATCGAAACAAATGAGATTCCAGTCTAACTTTAGCTAAGCATGATGGACTCCTCTGGTTGATCTTCTCTGGTGAAGAACACATGATGACATCAGGCTGCGGTTCACGTTGTTATGCTAGGCTTTCCAAACCTGAGGAACTGTCGGCTATCAGAGTTTTGGGGTCGTTTCCTGTAGTTGGGTCACATTACGTTCTCACTCCTATCAAACTGGACCTCATCTCTTGGAAGAGGACCAAGACCTGCATTTTCAGGCGTCTCGTTCGGTTATTTGGTGCCAGCCAAGTGTGAATGCTGCTGTTCTAACCTGGCCAAAAGAACACTCAAGAGTTGACTAAAGGAGTAAACTAAACCAAACATCAGTACAGTCGGGGCCTTCTGCATGCTTGTTACATCTTCAGGCATCGTGGGCGTCCCTCAAACTTATAAATGAAAGAAAAATGCTTTCCCCAACCTCACAATGACCCCCCCGTTCCCGTCCAGCACTAAGGTTTGTGGCTGACAAAGCGGAGAAGGGTTGCCACTGCTCTCTGACTGCACCGCTGAACCGGAATGGGGTCCGGCGAGGAAAACCCAGACATTTCCAAATTTATCGTTGAATAAACTGGCAGCGTGGAGAGGGGCTGACAGGCCATTCATCGCGCCGGGCGCCGGCCCAATGGCATGCGTGGACAGGCTACCGCGCTTTGATTTCCTGTCCGCGCCGCCGTGACGGATGGCGGAGTTACGGCGTGGGGGGAAGGCAAAGTAGCCGCTCCTGCCCACCCGTTCACTAACACCTCGCTCTGTGTTGTTGAGGCCCTCGGGGGAGGAGGAGGAGGGGGGGGGGGTATGGAGGTGGAAGTGTAGGTGATATCTTGTGGACACAGCTACTCATGGAAGGTGGGGCTTGCTTTGACTGGCAGGGCTGCCATCAGAAGAGAGGAGTGCTGTAACACACACAGCTACAGGCTTAAACTGAGGATGGCCAATAAGATGAGAGTGGAAATTAGAAAATGGCAACGGTGGTCAGAACCATGAGCTTCTACAACAGAACTGTCCCAGCAGCCAGGGGAGGATTTAAGTAGGATCTTCAGATTAGTAGTAAGGATGAAAAAATACTACATGCATCAAATTCTGGATTTAAAAAAATACTACTATGCAGAAGGCAACACCAGGAGGTCTCTGGGAAATATCAGGGGTTGGCAGGAGAATGATTGATTGATTTCTGTATCTCAAAATATGATGGTAATGAGACGATTTTTTGATGAAAACAAGTCAATAATGCATGGCTGGGGAGGAGGGAGGGGGGATGCTGTAATCCCTCAGATGCTATGCAGTTGAGAGAGACAGATCAGGGGCAGCGATAAGGGGGAAGTGACACTTTTTTTCATTTTGGGTGAAAACACTGCAAATTAAAAAAGGCAACCAGAAGCAGATTTCAGGGAACAGGCAATTTTCCACATCAGTATCTGCTTAGACACTGATGCGGGCGCCGTCCCGCCACAAGGGCAATTATGCTTCTGGCCGACGCCGATCAGGGGATCTAATCTGCCAAATTCAGAGTTTAACGCCTCCCTAACGAGTCCCAGTCCTTTACCCTGCACTCTGGCATCTCTGGCAACACCGGACCCCCCCACCCCTCCACCCGCCTCCACACCATAAATGTTTTGCCATGGGCCGTGGCCAGGCGAGGTGGAGTGAAACATCCTCTTTCCCCTTTCTAGTCTGCGTCAGGGTGAAGGTGTAATTGCAGCAGCAGAAAGGTTCTTCAGCAGGAAAGGTTACTGCCGTGGACGTTGGCCCTTAATGTCAGGCAAATTATAAAGCTCTGGAAAAAAAGGAAGTCCAGCCCAATGAAGGCTTTCCTCCTGTCAGTCTGAAAACACTTTGGCATTTTCAACCACTTCATTCCCTGGAACTAAGAAAAGAGACTGCTGTAGGAAATAATAAGGAAGAAATAAAGATAATTAACAAAAACAGATCTATAGTAATCCTATGATCATCTTTAGAAGGACCTTATGAAATACCACAGTCAACAATAAACTACATCATCACCCAAAGGATTATTATGGTGACAGCACTGGAGATAAAGTGCAATAAGGTCACGATAAAACACACTTTAAACTCCTTATTATAGCGATAAAACACCATAAAGTACTACAAGGTCACTGTAAACTCACTAGACACACTAGAGGAATATTACAGGATTATTATAGGATGTGACCGCACCACATTCAAGCACCCCCCCCCCCCGTGTGTGACCGAGGTGGCAGCGACAGACAGACGCAAATGTCCTCACCCTCTCTCAGCAGATGGGAGTAGACGAGCCAGAGGAGCAGCAGGCAGCAGAGTGACGCACCTCCACCTGCGGAGAGCGCCTTCGCTCCGGACTGCATGCTGCACTTTGACGCCTTCACTGTTGCGACGGCGAGCCCAACTTTTACGCAGGTCTGCGGCTCAGACGGAAGAACGGCTATTCCAGCGGCGTTTCCACAGCCTGTCGTCGGCATCCATTTTGAGGTTATAATAGGAGAGGGGACTGATAATAACCCCCCCCCCCCCCTTCTTCTACTCCTCTTCACACACACACACTGCTTATCAAATTCCCTTGGTGCGCCGCATATCCGTCCAGGCTGCGTCCAACACACAGAGGCTGCAATGTCACCAGATTTGGCAAAGTTTACGCACCCGGGTTTTTATTTCTAAGCCGGGATTCAGTGGCAGGCTTTTGCAAAGACTGAGCAGCCCCCCCCCCCCGACCCAACCCGCTCGCTCTCTTTATCCTCAGACCGGGATGATGATGGTAGAGAAGCTCCCGTAAGCCACCGACACCTTTTTCCTCTGCGCACCGCTTCTATTATTCCTAACTTCTGCACCCTGTAGTAAAAAACACCAAAACAAGTTAACCTATCAGACACCAAACCGAAACTTGTCCTGAAAACGCAACAAAAAAAAACAGCTACGAGCGCAGATGCGTCATACATGGCCACAGACGGACATTTACACGCAAAATGTCACAGGAGAGCAGCCGGTCGGTGCCGCGCCGCGCAGCGCCGTTTGACACCGTGCCCTCGGAGCGCATCGCGTGGACGGACGTGATGAAGTTGCGTCTCACCGTCACCTGTGTGAGTCGGTACGGCCGGTTTGGCTGGGGGGGGTAGGCGCTCTGGAATAGTCGCCGATGCTGGTGATGCCTTGCTCGTCGGGCCCAGGGAAGCGGCGTTATTTCCAGTCCCGGTCGGGTCGGTCCGCGCGCAGGCAACACAGCAGAAACCGATTCCCCTCCTTGTAGGGATGGCTGCTGCGGCTGCACCCCGAGTTGCCTTGAGTTACAATGTTCCCATCTGCCCCCTCCTCCCCTCCCTCCCTCCCTCCCCTCCCCTCCTCACACACACACGCACACGCGCACACACACACACACATTGTGTCCTAATTCCTTACTGAAAGTGAGAGGAAACTTTGAGCTCCCAGGTTATAAATCCCACACAGGAGATGATGGGGCTTATTTAGACACACCAATATGTCCCATCTTAGCCCACGGGTAAAGGAAGGGGGGCGGGTGGGGCCCGAAATAGCACCAGCATTGCCTACATTTTGACATGTTCACTTTTCTCTCTGTCCTTATGCTCTCTCTTATAGGAGGAAAGGCCTGAGAGTCGGTCCAGTGGGGAACATTTATCCCACTGGCATTAAGGGAGAACGAGATCTGACTTGTTTCCTTTTGGGAATGGGTGGTGCAGTGTGTACAGAGGTACAGTTACTAATAGTAATAATAATAATAACATCATCATCATCCCAAACAGGTATGGGAGATGTCGGTTCCTCTAGCATCAAGCGTTTAGGGATTATGCTTCACTTCCGGTTTGTGCGTTCCACAGCCAAATGGTTAGGAGCATCAACGTTTTGCGTACAACCACAGGACGTCTATGTGTACGCTGTGTGAAAACATTCAGCGGGGATCGGACGAACTTTGCAGGAGAAAAACAGGTTTTGCATAAAATTCTAAATGGTAGAAAAATGACCAATATCAGAGTCCAGGCCTCGCGGTTCAGCAGTTGCCGGCCAAAATGTAAAGTTGCTTCAAAAGTTGCTGCAATGTAAAGTTGTTTGTAAAGTTGATTTAAAGGATAACAACATGAGAATTCTGGTTTTGGAATGGATGTGTAGATCTCAGAAGACAGTGACTCATATTATCCACCGGTCTACTCCAAGTGTGTGTGTGTGTGTGTGTGTGTGTGTGTGTCTATCTCCTGGAACAACGCCATTTAAAACCTGCTTGCCATTTGAGGACCACAGCAATAACTCAGCCCCTCCCCACCTCCATTCCATGACCAGTCGATGTGCTGCACTGTATTAGCAGATGGAGGGGCGGGGCCTGTGCTGTCACCCTTTCACTAAATGGGTTTTATGGCGACGTACAGGCCGGGGCTGGTCCTGCATTCAGCCTGGAAATCTGATTTTGGTCAAAACAACGGAGACAAAAGTGAGACATGAATCGTTTTGACACATTTCCTTGAATCAAGTGAGATTATCTTGATACGAGTGGAGCAATCTGTCCTCATGTCCTACAGCCTCACTCATCCAAACCCTTTAGGACATAGGTACAACGGACTGTACATTGAAGAGTAATTATGAAACTACTTTCTAGTGGAGTGTAATGTGATACTCCAATTTTCCTCGCCCCCCCTCCACAGGGAGGTCAAAGGTCGCCTACAGAACAGCAACCCAGGGGCTGGTAGAGATCCAGCGTCTTGCTCCAGGACACTTCAGCAAGGATGGATGCTCACTGTAACCTGAGTCGTCCAATAGAAACACTAGAATCACTTTGACTGAAACCCACGTAAACCTTGTAGAAGTTGGGGTAGCACAATATTTGTCAACTGGTGAAGAGAAAAAGCAAACTAGGGCGCCGAAAACTGATGAGCATTAGGATGCACAAACACCTCATGAATGATTTGTGAGCCACACAGACCCACTCCTCCACTCCTCCAGTCCTCCACTCCTCCAGTCCTCCACTCCTCCAGTCCTCGCTCTCTTTCCACCCACTCAGTGTTCACTGGTTCACACGGTGCCTCATATCATCTGTTGAGAATGGACCTTTCTTTGGCATGGTGAGGAGAAAATATTGATCCAGTGGGCAGATTCTCTCTTCTGGAGGAAACGGTTCAAATTCACCCAGAAAATGCCTTCTGTGAATTAGTGGATGTTCTTAAAGAATATCTGCAAAAGATGACAAGCTGGGAAAGGGATTTTATTTTGTATCATCAAGGTGTTTTTAGTTTAGTAGTTTTGCTAATTTCAATCAGTTCCCCTCGATTCATGTCAACAAAAGGAGAAACTTCAAGCGAATATCTTGAAAGCAGTTCAATTATCGTCTGCAAAAATCATCTGCCAGTGAACAATGTGACTAAAAATAACCTGAGAATAAGGTTAATAAGTCTGGAGATTCAAAATCCCTCAAGCTTGTCGTCTCTTCCAGAGTGCACAGTGCAGCATACAGATCAGGATCTTCCAGCGGTGGTTGCCACGTCTCCAAATGATCCAGAGTTTGTATAGCCTGAGCGACCCCGACCCCGGCGGCATTGTCTGGGCCCGACCCGCGGACGGTGGCGGGGCGGGGCAGGTCTGAAAGAACTCCCCACGCGCCTCGCACGGATGTTTGTTTGGTTATTACAAGCCTAATTCCCTCCCCGCGCTTTCCAATCCGGGCGACGTGAGCGGCGTGCCACTCAGACGGGACGTGGACTGGACCTGTTTTCTGCTCCGCTGGAGAGGGAGCCGTGTTGACAAGCTGCTGCAGAAAAGAAAGAAAAAAAAAAGAGGAGCGTCTGTTCTTTTGAGGCGCGGCAGACCTTGAAAGAACAACACAAACAAATCCGAGAGCAACAGCAAGGTCCCTCGCGCAATTACTGAAGATGCAACGTGCCCTTCATAATGATTCAGACTGAAAGAGCCGCTCGCTATGGAGCTTACAGGGAAGGCCAACCTACTGCAGCATTCACATGGACACGGCGAAAGGGCCGATCACGAGGCTAAAGTGAGATGGACATTTTCACATAAACGTCTGTTTTGTTTCTCTCCATCCGCTGATTGGTACAACTCAACCGTGATTCAACCTCAACCCGGTGGATGAAAGCTTTTACATTAGCTGTTCTCAACACCAGGCCCTCGTTTCATTAGTCATTTTAACAGGCTCTCCTCCACTTCCCCTTGGTACCGAGCAGGGGCCCGAGAGAGGAGAGCATTTGAAAGGGAGTGCACGTACCTTTAATCAGGCCTTATAACAACAACAACAACAACAACAACAATAATTAAACAAAGCAACGAGTAATACAATATTGCAGATGAGTTTCATAAACAATTCTCTGAATATTGTTTGTTTACTTACACTTAGATGATGCTTGTTACGCCACTGGGGCGGCACACGGCAAAGGAAATTACGGACAAACACAATGCATTCTGGGTAAGATGCACTCCAGAAGTCCACATTGTTGTTGACATGCTCCCTCGGCCCCCGGAGAGTCAATCTCAGAAAGAGGTCGACGAGGGCAGGTTAAAACAACAATGACACTTCCTGTGTGTCCGGCACGCAGGAAGTGATGCGCTTTTATGTTTCCGACAGCAGCAACAGCAGCAACAGCAGCAGCAACAGCAGCAGCAACAGCAGCAACAGCAGCAACAGCAGTGCTTTAGTTTTTTTTTTAAGATGCACAATGGCTTCATTTGAACACATCTTCCATCCCACATTGCCCTTCCTCACCTTTTCCCATTTCAAGCTCCGCTGCATACAGAGAAATCCATGTGTTTACCAGACGTGACCAGAGGACACACAAGGGCATCGATCGCCTCGGGGCCGGGTTTGTTAACCATTCATATTGAGCTACCAACTTCATATGAGCGATGATCGATAGGGGCAGAGTCAATAGAGATGGAGTGATTTCCAAGCCCATTGGAAAGTCACTATTAGTGATTTTTACTAACCTCTTCTCGCAAGTGGAGTGAAAGCCTCTGAGAACATTTCAATTACAAAGTGTTTTTCCCCTCGTCTTGCCTCTCCTCCTCCGACCGGGGATGATCACGCCGGACGACTCGGGGAATTCAAACGTGGCGGCGTCCACGCCTCGAGGAGTTCGGCTTATTTTCTGGCCTGTCAAATTCTGAACCGTTGCCGCTGATCGCCCCAAACAGACTCTTTAGACCAAGATAAACACAGAGCGCATTTCTCTCTTTGTACTCAACAAATAAGCTCCCATTGTTGTGGCAGCTTCTTGTTCGGTGGGAACTGTAGCTCCGGAGTGTTTGTTTTTGATTAGGGATGTTTAATGGCCTCTACACATTCAATTATCAGCAGCCTGCTCCGCCAGTCGATAGTCATCCGCACATTAATGGCCCAGAACTGATTACCAGGGAGAGAGAGAGAGAAATGTCTGGAATGTGATTCATTCAAAGTGCTAATTAAATCCTCCTAGGTGGGAGTTTCAATACGACCGGAAAACTTTCCCAGTATTTTAGTAGAACTTACTTATAGTATACTTAAATAACTCTACGACACACTTAGTAGAATTGGGGTTTGTAGTTTCACAGTAGTGCCATTGTGCTGCTGCTGCTGATGGAGCCGAGAGGTCACGCCGTTAGCCTTTTACAGCCAAACGGACTCGGCACTTGAATCAACAGCGGATACCGTCCAATCAAAGAATCTGGCTCAAGCTGTGGCCTCGAGGGAGCCGCATCTCAGATGACGGTGCGATTACCGAGACGTTTTGTCTGCTGCTGTTTGCACTTTTTGCTGCGAAGCGGAGCGCGGGATGATAAACGCCATAAAAAAGGATTTTCTGCTTCTGTTTGATGTGCGGAGGTGTGCAGGGTTCCCTCCTCTTTCCCTTTGTGCAAACTGGAACCGATTGAGCCGAGGCACCTAATCTGCACACAACAGTTTCCTCTATCTCGGATCAAATTGGAGGCTTCACGTCTTCACGGAGCCCCTGCTTTAGACCATGTCATCGGTGCAGAGCGGAACTGTTCGGCGTTACGCGATCAAAAGCTCCGCTAGGTATACCGCCGACACCCTTTTGTCCCGCTGCTGGACCTCTAGCACCGTGAGAAGAGGCTTTATGGGTGCGGGGTGTGCAAAAGTTTTACTGTCAGAATTGATTCTATGGGATACGCCAGTGTCGAGCAGGGATTCGTTTCTGCACCCAGTTGCTCCCAACCTCATTTGCCTTTGCCAACCACGTCAGCAACATCAACTAAGGCAAGCGATGAAAGGCTTTTTACCCTGGGGCATTTTCCCCTCCCGCCTCTGACCACCTACTTGCTTTTCAGTGCACATTCATTTTTGTCTCATTAAGACAAGTGCAATGAGCTCCCGTGTCCGTGGACCTAGGCGGTTAGCAGGCGGTATCTAGGGGCATTGAGAGGTGAGTCATATTGTACTATGTATAGCTACAGTTGCCTATGTGAAAGTGTCCAGGTTCATAAAGACAGACTAGTTTGACGTCATCTCCACTGGTGCAAAGCATCCAGAGATCAATATTGTTCCCGTTGCACTCTGGGATATGCCAGGAGGACCGAACAACCTCAACCCAGGAAGCTAGCATCGTTATACGCGTGGCGCTGTATTCCTCCTTCCAAGCCGGAGTCTTGTCCTGGTATCGCGTCTCTCTGGAGGAGCTGTTGTGACAGTCAGCAGTAGATGGTACTGCAACAGGGCCCCACTATCACTAGCGCTCACTCCGAGAACATTTACTGCCTTATGTCTACAAGGCGGCCGTGAATGCATCCTCTCCCCATCGAGAGATGCCACTTCGGGTTTCCGTCAAGGCTTCCTCGTAGCAGGGAGCCGCTGTAATCGCCGCCTGTAGGCCTCCCGGCGTCTCTGGTTTAATCTTGGCTCCCAGCTCCTCAGGGCCCCTGGGGCTCTCACTGTGTCAGCCCCACTTTCATCACAATCCAATATGAAGGAAAACTACTGAAATACGTGCAGGAGCAGCCCGAGACCGCGTGCAGTTCAGGCGGGTTGAGTGGGTGAGTCGGGGCGCCTTGAAACTCCACGCAGCCGCGACGGCATCCGCATGCCTCGTCCCACTTTGCTCTTCACCTCCAGCAGAAAGAAACCTGTGACAAGGCTCACTGTCACTGCCGAGAAGAGTCAAGAGGTGCAGCAGTACAGCAACAAAGTACCTCAGACTTGTTTTTTTCGCTCTCTGTTTTTTGTCAATCGCTCTCTTCTTTGATGCGTTTCCATGAGAACAGCAAGGCAGCTCAGGTAGGTGCTGTTGCCTCTGGTGTAAGAACATCCCAGTTGAATGGAGGAGAAGCAGCGCCGGGAGATTTTCTGTTTTTTATAAGCCTCACTCACGAGGCATTTCAACTCTTTTATTTGCGCAGAAACTACGTCCTTACAAACCATGCACACGACGACATACATGATGCTGCTCATCAGGGGCGAGGTCTGGGTGCTGGAACTGTGATCCAAAACTTGAAATTAGGCAGCCTGGTCTCTTGAAATTTGGTGAAATGAGGACAAGGTACTTCAACGTACTCAGATAATAATTCAGATAAATACACCACGAAATGTCAACATGAAAGGATTACATGGATGTGACAGCTAGAAATAGGCAGTAATGGTGTGGAGGTCGGGTCAAAAAAGGTCTGAAGACATTTTCTGCTATGAGTTTTTCTTATTTCACCATGACCAAAAACCTTACTAACCTTAGTAACCTAACCCCCTAACCTTTTCTCATGACAAAACAGGTCAACAATTGTCACGTAACTCCCTGTAATTCCCTCTCAATTATTTTGTCCTTCCCTGTGCAATCTTCACCATTTCTCTTTTCCATAGCCCCGATGCTTTTAACCCAAATACGTGGCGTCGCCCGTTCTAGATAAGGTATAGCATATACACAGCGAAGTTTCTTAAGTCACTGGAGGATGTCTGCAAACTTTAAAAGATTCCCCCGTTCCCATACAAGAGGTTACACAGGGCCGCGGAGATCCCATTTGCGAGCGCCGGAGAGACTCTCATGCCAATGCCAATGCCTCCTTGGACACCATGACAAAGTAGAGTGGTGAGGCACTATTCATCTTCCAGCTGTGGCCAGGAGCCTCTGACAACCCCGGCAGACAGAGGGAAATGAAAAGAGGGTGCAGCAGCCAACAGCGCCGTACTCTATCTGCTGAGAGACTTGGCTTATCCTCCAGCTGTGTGGGCACTGGCTTTGAATGCAGACAATATGGCTTTGAATGTAGGGCAGGCGAGGGAAGAGGCTCGGACGGCAACGGGGGAGTTGCGAAAGAAAAACCATCATGTCTCCGGGTTTAAGAGGCGGTGCCTTCTATAAAGGACCACACCGACAGCTCGTTGGTCGATGTCTCCTCTACGCAACGAGAGGATTGGCAGAAAGACACAAACACCAACTCAAGATTGGTCTATTTTGTTATGTTAGGTAATGAAAACGGACAGAGATATCTACCGTGACACATAAAAGGTTGACCAACGAGCCAATTTCCCAAAAAGTCAGTGTAGTCCATTAGAGAGGTCCCTGATCGTTTCTAAGATTTTTCGCGATTAAGATCTTTTTTGCAATCCCTGCAGTCAAGTGTCATAAATGTTGAGGTTGGTTATTAGACCAGACTGTGGCTTCTCTTAATGTCACCTACATAATACTAGGTGTTACCACTCCTGCGTGGCTTGCTAAACACAGGAATGACATTTTGAATTGAATCATTTCTTCATGCTTTATCGGGAACACCAAGCTTTTGACCATATTTCTATGATTTTCAAAGAGCCATCAATCTATGTCTGTCAGTCATTTAAGCTGCACACCTGAATTACACTTTGAAGGAGAGGTAGAAATAGAGAAAGACATAGGGGCAGAGAGAGAGATGGTTGGCCTGAGCTGAACCACAGCTGCCAAACACACTGCTTTTATTTTGTCAAA